>OX421508.1:28685011-29210011 GCA_949126835.1 Anisus vortex
AACAGGTATACAAGCTAAAAGCATTTACTTATAATTCACACAAAAATCTACAACTACATTGGATACTTTCCCAACCTTTGTTATTGCTTAAAAATATCTTCTGTGGCGAGCTAGTTGTAGGAAAGCGATCGCAAAGAGGGCAGAAGAAGAGGTATAAAGACACCCTGAAGACCTCCCTAAAAAACCTGGAAATTGACCCAAACAATTGGGAAAGACTGGCTGAGGACCGATCCTCTTGGCGAAACATGACCTTCAATGGAGCAGCAGCTCATGAGGAAAAAAGGCGAAGGGTCGCAACTGCAAAACGCCAACTTAGAAAGTCCAGAAAAGACAGCCCTGCTACTGCGCCAGCAGGCCTCGCATCCATGCCGCCACTGCGGAAAACTTTTTCGGGCACGAATAGGCCTCACCAGCCAAGTCCGTACCCAAAATCATTTATGGCGCTGACATAGGATGGTCCTCATCGCAAGCGATGGACAAGCATCATCATCATATTGATTTAAAAAATGACTAAATCAGATCTAGAAACAAAATTTAAATGACAAAAAAAGTCAAATGAAAACTAGACACTAAATAAAAAAAACGAACAAGACTACAGGTCTATCTATTATAGATTTTAATGTAAGATTTTTTGGAAAATAATTGGGAATAATTTTGTTTGTTTCTTGAAAATATAAAACTGAATTTTTAAAAATGCTAATTAGCGAGTCTAAAGCTATTCACTCAAATATTTAAGAAAAGGGTATCAAACAATAACAAGACAAGAATTAGTCCTTTAATGTCCACTCAATAACTGTAATAACAGTTTATTCAT
Source organism: Anisus vortex (assembly GCA_949126835.1). Lineage (NCBI taxonomy): Eukaryota > Metazoa > Mollusca > Gastropoda > Planorbidae > Anisus > Anisus vortex. Next base: position 28,685,826 of record OX421508.1, read on the forward strand.
AGACTAAAAATTGAGACCAGTTAAGGTAAGTTAAGGTACGGTAAATCCTTTCATTTAAAAGATTAGATCTGAAACCTTTCACCCACATGCAGAATTAGCTCTAGGTGGTGAAACCATAACTTTTTGTCAATGTTTGAGGCTTGAAAAAGCATGGGCAGACAACTCTGAAGAAAACGTTTTTGGGGTCATTTGATGATCCATTGGCATGTTTACTAGATATGTAACCCCTCTTCCTTAATTACAATGTCAGTGAAAGACAACAAACTCAAACAGTATAAAGAGAACCGTACCCCAGGCACAATTGATATCAATTAAAACAAAGATAAATCAAAGTAATTATTTGAGATTTAAACAAAATTCCTGCATGTTTAACATAATATTTCTTAATTATAAACAAATGATTCATAAATTTAAAAAAAAAATATGGCAAAGGTATAGCCCAATGGTTGCTAAAAACAAATTCCTTGCAAATAGAAAAGGACAAAAATCCGTCCCTGGAAATTCACTTAAAAGGATTTTGTGCAATGTACTAAAAACATATGGTAATAAGTTTCTAAATCACCATCCACCAAGACAAAGATAATGCTCTATGCCCCCATCAACATAGCTTTATGAAAAATATAAAATATAAAATCACATAGATTGAATAGGTAGGTGAGTTGTTTAAATAATTGAGTTGGCAGATAATGATTATGAATGTTGGTGTCTTTTTAATATTTCAAAACCCATTATTGTTTGTAGATATATACCATAATTTAAAACAAGATTACTGCTTTCTGTCCTACATACCAAAAGCACAGATCAAAGGAAACATCCCAGCATGAAGACACAGACAGAGAGAGGCACACATTTTTTAAATACTTATTCATAATGCTTTAACCAGGATATATAAGTCAAGTTAATGATTGAAAGGCATTTAATTACTTTATTTTTGCAAATCCAACCTGATTGGTTTAAAACTTCTTCCTTCAGAATTAATAAATTTAATGGCTTTTAGAGCTTAGAAGCTTTCTAACAAAACCAGTTTTGACTTCAAAAGCTGCCGTAATAATTTCTGACTATTGTGTAACATTTCTAACAATAAATTATAACAATTATGAAACTAATGCAGTAGTTTTAGATTTTTTTAAAATGAAAAGCACTTGATAAAATTCATCATCTTAGTTTAATTGGCATTTAATTCATTGGTGAAATTGGGAATTTCTAATAGGTATATACAAAAAAATGTTTTCATTAATGGATCTAAAACAGCTTCAATAACTGTAAACTCCCACAGAGATCTGTCCCATTCCCTCTACAATTTCTAATTTATACCAATGATTTACTTTCAATAGTATTCACCCAGAGACAAAAGTATGGATATTTGTAGATAACTGCACAGTGTAGTCAATAGTACAATAGAATGAAAACAAACTACCGAAACATTACAAAAAGACCTAGCTGAATTACAAAACTTGGAATTTAACTGAAGCATGTCTTGTTTTCCTGAGAGTATTGAAGGATAAATAGAAAACAATTTTTTTTTTATATCCATGAAAACATATTACTGGTAATTAAACTGCAAAGGTAATGTACTTTGGGGTCATATATTATATGCATCCTTCTGTCTGAGACCCATCAATTAAAGAAAACATTAGTAAAGTAGAACAAATTCACCAAAAAGATGTTGTAAGACTGACTCATTACAGTTGAATATTACAAACTAACAAGTGACATTCATAAAAATCACTAAATTTGAAAAAAAAATAAAAGAAAAAAAGGTTGAGAAAGCACAGTATGGAATGCTTTAAGTAGTTTTAAAGCAGCCAATCCATTACAACTTTAAATGCAGCCCAATGATTTAATAAAGCACACATAATGAAATTGCTAAAAAAAACATATTTCAAAAGTGAAGCAAAAACATTCCTGATTTAAAGACAAATATAATAACAATTCCAACGTTTTCAACATGTATAATTTTCTTGATAGTGTTCATATATATTTTCCCTTTAGAGTCATGGGTTGTTTGATAGATAGTGGCTGATTGTTATGCATCTTGACTCTAAATTTACAAAGAATGATATTTTTATTGAACCTTGTATGAATCAGAATTGCACCCAACAAAAGCCAAAGAAAAATTTCAGATACCTTAACTAATATTTATAGAAAATAAACACTGTATGCATTTAGTTGCTCTTAATATATTATAAGCTAGTATTTGGGAAGGGATTGTGTGGCGAGCACAAAGTCCATATGTCTTGACATTCCCTAACTGATTTTAGATACCCATCAGAGATGAACACAATGGAAACCATTCTGAAAGCAAAATCTATACCAACAGTAGCTCAATGCTAGACCAAAACACCATATACCACTTGAGCCATCTAACCCAAAACATTTGTACTAAAGCTGGAGCTTTTTATTTTATTAACTACTGTGCCATTACTGTGTAGATGGATGGTCTACCTGAATCCTGAAGGAGGTCACAAACAAGTCTGTGAATGAATTTATCGTCAGCAGGCCCCGAACAACGATGGCTATGTTCACATAGTGCATCATGGGCAGGACCAAGTACAGGTAACGGGACCTCAGGCTCTTGGACAGCAGCACCAGTGTGAGGATGATGGGGTAGATCAGCAGCCGCCGCCCAGTGTCCCAAAAGATAAAGACGTTAGCGTGACAATATCCTTGCTTGATTATAGAACTGCGTTCCAACCTACTCTTACACAGGAAGTCATGTTAAAGAAATTTGTTGCTGATTGCAAAGTTGTTTTGGGTAATTTTTTTGTTACATTGAAAGCAAACAAAGTTTAGACTGAGTAAACAATATGTTTCTGTGACTGAATTATCACACCAATAACTAAAACAAATTTAATAATAATTATTTTAAAAAAGCACTGCATACAACAAGGTTTTAGATACTAAGAAATATAGAAAAATAAATTTTTGTGCAGATGGAAGCCAAACAGGTAAACAAGCCAAAAGCATTCACTTTATACAAAAACCTACAACTACAATGAATACTTTCAGATCTAGAAACAAAATTTTTATGACAAAGTCAAATGAAAACTATACACTAAATAAAAAACCAACAAGACTACATTTGTAAGGTCTATCTAGTATTGTTTTTAATGTAAGATTTTTGGAAAAAATGTGAAATAATTTTAGTTGGTTTTTTTTAAATATAAAACTGAATTTTAAAAAATGCTAATTAGCGAGTTTAAGAAAAGGGTATCAAAAATAACAAATACAGGAATAAGTCCTTTAATGTCCACTCAATAACACAGTTTTTTCATAGACTCGAAATTCAGACAAGTTAAGGTAATTTAAGGTATGGTAAATCCTTTCATTTAAAAGATTAGATCTGAAACCTTTCACCCACATGCAGAATTAGCCCTGGGTGGTGAAACCATAACTTTTTGTCAATGTTTGAGGTTTGAAAAAGCATGGGAGAACAACTCTGTAGAAAACTTTTTTGGGGTCATTTGATGACCCAATGGCATGCTTACTATATATGTACCCTCTCTCTCCCTTAATTACCATGTCAGTGAAAGCTATTGAACTCAAACAGTATAAAGAGAACCAAACCCCAGGCACAATTGATACCAATTAAAACAAAGATAAAGCAAAGTAATTATTTAAGAATTAAACAAAATTCGTGCACGTTTAACATAATATTTCTTAATTATAGACGAATAATTAATAAATTATAGAAAAACAATACCAAAGGTAGCACAACGATTGCTTAAAAAACTTCCTAAAAAAAAAGAACATGAGAAAATTCTGTCCCTGGAAATTCACTTATAAGCATTTTGTGCAAAGTACTAAAAACATAATAGGTTTTTAAATCGTCAACCACCAAGACAAAGATCCTCTATGCCCCCATCAACATAGCTTTATGAAAAATATAAAATGTGAAATCCAATAGATTACCGTAAATAGATAGGTGAGTTGTTTAAATAATTGAGTTGGCAGATAATAATTAGAAATGTTGGTGTCATTTTAATCTTTCAAAACCCATTATTGCTTGTAAATATATACCATAATTTAAAACCACATTATTGCTTTCTGTATCAAAGGAAACATCCCAGCATGAAGACACAGACAGGGAGAGGCCCAAATTTTTAAAATACTAAATCATAATGGAGTGAGGAGAGATATAAATGACCAATTATTATTATTATTATTGTAATGTGTTAACCAGGATATACAAGTCAAGTTAGTGTTTGAAAGGCATTTAATTACTTCAATTTTGCAAATTCAACCTGATTGGTTTAAAACTTCTTCCTTCAGAATTAATAAATTTAATGGCTTTTAGAGCTTAGAAGCTTTCCAACAAAACCAGTTTCGCCTTAAAAAGCTGCCGTAATAATTTCTGACTATTGTGTAACATTTATAACAATAAATTATAATTATTATAAAAAATGCAGCAGTTTTAGATGTTTTATAAGTAAAGCACTCGATAAAGTTCACCATCTTAGTTTAATTGAAGCCAGCTGGTCCAGCAGTTAGTTCACCGGACTGTCAACCAAAAACCAACTGACACGTCGCGGGTTCTAGCCCGGCCACCGGAGGATCCCTGTCGTCCTGCAGGAGTTTTGGGCCTGTAAACATATTTGCGCCAGCAGGCAGCATTGTGTTTACAGAGCGCACTGAGCATGCTAAAAAGCATGGATAGAAGCGCTATATAAGTAACCAATTTTAATTTAATTTTAATTGGCATTTAATTTATTGATGAATTAGGGGCTTTCTAATAGGTAGATGAAAAAAAAGGCTTTCATTAATGGATCCAAAGCAGCTTCAATAACTGTATACTCTGATATTCCACAGAAACCTGTCCAAGGCCCTATACTATTTCTAATTTCTTCCAATGATTTACTTTCAATAGTATTCACCCAGAGACAGTAAGGATACTTGCAGATAACTGCACAGTGTAGTCAATAGCACAATAAAATGAAAACCAACTACCGAAACATTATAAAAAAAGACCTAGGTTAAATACAAAACTCGGAATTTAACTGAAGCCTGCCTCGTTTTCCTGAGAGTATTGAAGAATAAAAAACAAATTAATTATTATAATATCCATGAAAACATATTACTGGTAATTAAACTGCAAATGCAATGTGTTTTGGGGTCATATATAATATGCATCCTTCTGTTTGAGACCCATCAATTAAAGAAAACATTAGTAAACTAGAACAAATTCAAAAACATATGCTGTAAGACTGACTCATTACAGGTGAAAAGTCCAACCGAACAAGTGTCATTCATAAAATCACTAAATTTAGAAACAATCCAGAAAAAAATGTTAAGAAAGCAAAGTACCCCGGTAGTTCTAAATTGGAATGCTTTTAAGTAGTTTTGAAGCAGCCAATCCTTTAAATGCAGCCCAATAATTTAATAAAACACACAGAATGACATTCCTAAAAAATTTTTTTTTTTATTAGCTAAAATATTCCTGATTTATAGAAAAATATAACAAGAATTCCAACATTTTTAACATGTATAATTTTCTTGATAGTGTTCATATATGGGATGTTTGGCAGATAGTGCTGAAAGTTAAGCACATTGACTCTAAATTAACAAAAAAAGATATTTTTATTTAATCATGTATGATGCAGAATTGACATTGTACTCAACAACACACCCCACAAAACCAAAGAAAAATTTCAGATACTGTAACTAATATTTATAGAAAATAAACTGTGCTTGCATTTAGTTGCTCTTAATATATTATAAGACAGTATTGGGAAGGGATTGTGTGGCACTGATTTTAGATACCCACCAGAGCTGAACAGAACTCAAGGGAAACCATTCTGGAAGCAAAATCTATATCCAAAAGTAGCTAAATGCTAGACCAAAACCATTTAAACCACTTAAGCCATCTAATCCAAAACATTTGTATGAAAGCTGGATCTTTTTATTTATTAACTACTGTGCCATTACTGTGTAGATGGATGGTCTACCTGAATCCTGATGGAGGTCAAGAACAAATCCGTGAATGAATTTATGGTCAGCAGGCCCCAAACAAGGATGCCTATGTTCACATAGTGCATCATGGGCAGGACTAAGTACAGGTAACGGGACCTCAAGTTCTTGGACAGCAGCACCAGTGTGAGGATGATGGGGTAGATCAGCAACCGCTGCCCAGTGTCCCAAAAGATAAAGACATTGGCGTGACAATATCCTTGCTTGATTATAGAACTGCGTTCCAACCTACTCTCAGACAGGAAGTCATGTTAAAGAAATATGTTGTTGATTGCAAAGTTATTTGGGGAAATTATTTTGTTACATTGAAAGCAAACAAAGTGTATTTTTAAACTGAGTAAACAATAGGTTTCTGTGACTTCATTAGCACACCAATAACTAAAACAAATTTTATAATAATTATTTTTAAAAAGCACTGCATACAACCCAGTTTTAGACACCAAGAAATATAAATACATTTTTGTACAAGTGGAAGCCAAACAGGTAAACAAGCTAAAAGCATTTACATTATAATTTAGACAAAAACCAACAACTACATTAGATACTTTCCCAACCTTTTTTATTACTTAAAAAATGACTAAATCAGATCTAGAAACAAAATTTAAATGACAAAAAAAGTCAAATGAAAACTAGACACTAAATAAAAAACATCTAACAAGGCTACATTTGTACAGGTCTATCTAATCTATTATTGTTTTTAATGTAAGATGTTTAGGAAAAAAAATTGGAATAATTCTGTTTGTTTCTTGAAAATATAAAACTGGATTTTTAAAAAATGCTAATTAGCGAGTCTAAAGCTATTCCCTCAAATATTTAAGAAAAGATATCAAACAATAACAAGACAAGAATTAGTCCTTTAATGTCCACTCAATAACTGTAATAACAGTTTATTCATAGACTAAAAATTGAGACAGGGGTTAGTTAAGTTAAGGTACAGTAAATCCTTTCATTTAAAAGATTAGATCTGAAACCTTTCACCCAAATGCAGAATTAGCCCTGGGTGGTAAAGCATAACTTTTTGTCAATGTTTGAGGCTTGAAAAAGCATGGGTGGACAACTCTGAAGAAAACTTTTTTGGGGTCATTTGATGACCCAATGGCATGCTTACTAGATATGTACCCCCCTCTCTACCTTAATTACCATGTCAGTGAAAGCTATTGAACTCAAACAGTATAAAGAGAACCGAACCCCATGCACAATTGATACCAATTAAAACATAGATAAAGCAAAGTACCAGGTAATTATTCAAGCATTAAACGAAATTCCTGCACGCTTAACATCATATTTCTTAATTATAGACAAAGAATTCATTATTTTTTTTTTTTTAAATTCCAAAGGTATAGCACAAGGATTGCCTAAAAAAATTCCTAAAAAATAAAAAAGGAGAAAAATCTGTCCCTGTAAATTCACTTATAAGCATTTTGTACAAAGTAATAAAAACATAATAGGTTTTTAAATCACCATCCACCAAGACAAAGATAATGCTCTATGCCCCCATCAACATAGCTTTATGAAAAATATAAAATCAAATAGATTGAATAGATAGGTGATTTGTTTAAATAATTAGTTGGCAGATAATAATTAGAAATGTTGGAGTCTGTTAGGGTTAAAAATATATATTATTGTTTTAGTATGACACATTTTTATAATCTCTAACACGATGTATAATTATTAAATAAACGTGTGACATAGGACGATAATAACTATGACGGGTGAGTTAGATAGTTAGATTCGACGTAGATATTGCAGAATCGTTAGACGACCTTAGACTTAGGGAAAGATAGGACTTGTTTGGACTAGGCTATAGATTCTGTTTTATAATATTGTTTCATATTGTACATAAGTTGCTGGATTGTTATTTTATGATTAAACCGTTTCATTGATTAATATCTACTTCAAGTCGGCATTTGATTTGGTGTATTCAGTTTAAGTGTTGTCTGCCATGAGATTCGTGTATTTTATACAAATATCTAAAACCAACGGCTACAGTGTCATTTTAATCTTTCAAAACCCATTATTGTTTGTAGATAAATACCATAATTTAAAACCAGATTATTGCTTTCTGTCCTTCATACCAAAAGCACAGATCAAAGGAAACTTCCCAGCATGAAGACACAGACCGGGAGAGCCCATATTTTTTAAATACTAAATCATAATGCGTTAACCAGGATATACAAGTCAGGTTAAAGTTTAAAAGGCATTTAATTACTTCATTTTCACAAATCCAACCTGATTTGTTTAAAAGTTCTTCCTTCAGAATTAATAGATTCCACGGCTTTTAGAGCTTAGAAGATATCCAACAAAAATTTAATTACTTCATTTTTGGAAATCCAACCTTATTGGTTTAAAACTTCGTCCTTCAGAATTAATAAATTTCATGGCTTTTAAAGCTTAGAAGATTTCCAACAAAACCAGTTCCGACTTAAAAAACTACCATAATAATTTCTGTGTAACATTTCCAACAATAAATTATAATAATTATGAAATAAATGCAGTAGTTTTAGATTTTATTTATGAAAAGCACTCGATTAATTTCACCATCTTAGTTTAATTGGCATTTAATTCATTGATGAACTAGGGGCTTTCTAATAGGTAGATATAAAAAAGGTTTTCATTAATGGCTCCAAAGCAGCTTCAATAACTGTATACTCTGGTATTCCACAGAGATCTGTCCAAGGCCCTCTACAATTTCTAATTTATACCAATGATTTATTTTCAATAGTATTCACCCAGAGACAAAAGTATGGATATTTCCAGATAACTGCACAGTGTAGTCAATAGCACAATAGAATGAAAACAAATACCGAAACATTACAAAAAGACCTAGGTGAATTACAAAACTTGGAATTTAACTGAAGCATGTCTTGTTTTTCTTAAAGTATTGAAGAATAAAAAGCAAAAAAAGTTATTATTATATCTATGAAAACATATTACTGGTAATTAAACTGCAAATGCAATGTACTTTGTGGTCATATTTAATAGAGCGTTTTCAGTAGGCGGAGCTGAAGTTTTTTTGTGTAAATTTAGTGACGTATTTGTGTAAATATAGAACCCACTTGAGGTACAAACATAACGCGTGGTGAAAGTAAAGTACTTATTTATCATGCAAAATTCAAATCTGAATATTGGTTATCCTACTCAAAAATAAGGAGGTAAATAGTAGTACTGTAGATTAATTGATTAATGTGATTAGACTAGGGCCGGCTAGACCTATTTACACTTTCAATTTCACTTTATAGGCCTACACTTTTAATGTTTCGTAGGCTAGGCTACGATGTCAAGTGATATTGTTGGTGAATAGGCTATCTAGTTAAGTCACTATTAGGCTCACATCGTCTATGATCTATGTCTATGATAATAATAAAATAGCCTATTTTATTTAACATACATAATACAGCTTAAATCTTAATAAGACTTAAAACACAACACATCATTTAAAAAAAGCTCAAGCCTATATGAAACTTTTTATTAATACAGCGGCCATATTTAATTGTACACCATTACTCAAAGTAAACACAAATCACGTGCTTTTTGTCACGGGATTGCAAACGCCCTATATGCATCCTCCTGTCTGAGACTCATCAATTAAAGAAAACATTAGTAAAGCAGAACAAATTCACCAAAAAATATGCTGTAAGACTGACTCATTACAGTTGAATAGTCCAACCTAATAAGGGAAACACCATTCATAAAATCACTAAATTTAGAAACATTCCAGAAAAAAAAAGTTAAGAAAGCAAAGTAGTTCTAAATTGGAATGCTTTTAAGTAGTTTTGAAGCAGCCAACCCATTACAACTTTAAATGAAGCCCAATTATTGAATAAAACACACAGTATAATATTACCACAAAAAATATTTAAAAATGTAAAGCAAAAATATTCCTGATTTATAGAAAAATATAATAAGAATTCCAACATTTTTAACATGTATAATTTTCTTGATAGTGTTCATATATATATTTTCTTTAGAGTTATGGGATAATCGGCAGATAGTTCTGAAAGTTATGCACATTGACTCTAAGGTTACAAAGAAAGATTTTTTTTTTTAACTATGTATGATGTGGAATTGACGTTGTACTCAACAAAGCACCCAACCAAAACCAAAGAAAAATTTCAGATACTGTAACTAATATTTATAGAAAATAAAGTGTGCTTGCATTTAGTTGCTCTTAATATATTGTAAGCCAGTAATTGGGAAGGGATTGTGTGGCAAGCACAATGTCCATCTGTCCTGATGTTCCCTAGCTGATTTACATACCCATTAGAGCTGAACAGAACTAAAGGGAAACCATTTTGAAAGTAAAATCTATATCCAATGCTCAATGCTTGACCAAAACACTTTAAACACCTTGAGCTATCTAATCCAAAACATTGGTACGAAAGCTGTAACTTTTAATTTATTAACTACTGTGCCATTACTGTGTAGATGGATGGTCTACCTGAATCCTGAAGGAGGTCACAAACAAGTCTGTGAATGAATTTATGGTCAGCAGGCCCCGGACAGCGATGGCTATGTTCACATAGTGCAGCATGGGCAGGACCAAGTACAGGTAACGGGACCTCAGGCTCTTGGACAGCAGCACCAGTGTGAGGATGATGGGGTAGATCAGCAACCGCCGCCCAGTGTCGCAAAAGATAAAGACGTTGGCATGACAATATCCTTGCTTGATTAAAGAATGGTATTCCAACCTACTCTCAGACAGGAAGTCATGTTATAAAAATTCTTTGCTGATGCATTCTGGATAATATTTTGTTACAAAGAATGTTAGCCAAGTATATTTTTTAGACTGAATGAACACTATGTTTCTGTGACTGATATATCCTAATAACTACAACAAGTAAGTAAATTTTTTTTAAAAGCAAAGAAATAAAAATTAGGTCAATGATCTCATTGTAAGCTTAGAAAGTCTCTAAGGTATGAAAGTGTTAAAAACACACAAAGAAGATTTTTCACAAACTACAAAACTTATCTAGAATTTAGTAGAATTCAAACGTTTAAACTGCAGATAAAAAAACAAAAGGTGTATTTGTATAAAGGCAAACTAAAAAGAAAACAAAATAACCATTGCTAGTTACGATAATATAAAAACTTTTTCTAAAATTATCAGCGTCCATTCCCTTCCCTGCATGAAAAGCTCTCTTACTTTATGTCATTCCTTACAGCAAGGGCCTAACAGAGCCTAGCAATTGATGACAGTGATATTAATGTTAAATTCCGGATCAGATTGAGGTGTGAGCACAATCTTTATTCCATTTACCTTGCCTCATGACACTCATTATAGGCATTTATTATTTCCACATGACACTCATTATAGGCATTTATTATTTCCACATGACACTCATTATAGCCATTTATTATTTCCACATGACACTCATTATAGGCATTTATTATTTCCACATGACACTCATTATAGCCATTTATTATTTCCACATGACACTCATTATAGGCATTTATTATTTCCACATGACACTCATTATAGCCATTTATTATTTCCACATGACACTCACTATAGGCATTTATTATTTCCACATGACACTCATTATAGCCATTTATTATTTCCACATGACACTCATTATAGGCATTTATTATTTCCACATGACACTCATTATAGGCATTTATTATTTCCACATGACACTCATTATAGCCATTTATTATTTCCACATGACACTCATTATAGGCATTTATTATTTCCACATGACACTCATTATAGCCATTTATTATTTCCACATGACACTCATTATAGGCATTTATTATTTCCACATGACACTCATTATAGCCATTTATTATTTCCACATGACACTCATTATAGGCATTTATTATTTCCACATGACACTCATTATAGGCATTTATTATTTCCACATGACACTCATTATAGGCATTTATTATTTCCACATGACACTCATTATAGCCATTTATTATTTCCACATGACACTCATTATAGGCATTTATTATTTCCACATGACACTCATTATAGGCATTTATTATTTCCACATGACACTCATTATAGGCATTTATTATTTCCACATGACACTCATTATAGGCATTTATTATTTCCACATGACACTCATTATAGGCATTTATTATTTCCACATGACACTCATTATAGGCATTTATTATTTCCACATGACACTCATTATAGGCATTTATTATTTCCACATGACACTCATTATAGCCATTTATTATTTCCACATGACACTCATTATAGGCATTTATTATTTCCACATGACACTCATTATAGGCATTTATTATTTCCACATGACACTCATTATAGCCATTTATTATTTCCACATGACACTCATTATATGCATTTATTATTTCCAAATGACACTCAGTAAGCCATCATGGCACGCAATATTTATTGCGTCCACATAGTACTGTGTGGTCGGTTGGCAGAGAATAGGATGCGAATCTAAAAGTCTTGGGGGTTTGATCCCAGGCTTAAAAAAAGTGTTCCTGTGTCTAATAAAAGAAAAATAAAAACATAATGGAAAGATTTATAATTGTCTCAACAAAAAAAAAACTAACGAGCCTTCCGACTCTTACGCCCAGGGCGTAACGATGTTAAAGGGAGGGTCAAAGGGAGGCACACCAGGATCCTGAGGCACGCTGATAAAGCAAGTAAAGTGACATAGAGTACTGACTCCGCAGGACATGCACCACACTTCTCTTCCCATCTGCAGAATTCCTCTCCAATTATTATTGAGTTGTTCTGCTCGTATATCAGCACTGCTGCATGGTAGCACAAATCCCAGACTAGGTCTGAAATCCAGGCACCAGGGCAGGAGGGTTGCTTCCTCCCCACTGTCTCAGAGCCTCTTGCCCAGTGCAATGATCCTTGGATGTGCAACAGGGTGCTCCACGCATTCACCCACCGGTGATACTCTTAATGTGAACGTATCAGCGGTTTACACACTTTGACAGACTTTGGGGCCCATTGGGTAGAGAAATGCAAAATGGAAAGAAGTATTGAGTAAACACATTTGTCAACATGTCAGCTCTCAACTGGATAACGCACAGAATAAGTCCATTGCATCCGCCTAAATGCAGACAATTTCCCTACGCACATAAAACATTAGACCACTTCCTGCTTAAATGTCCTAAACTAACCAATCTCAGACATGCATTATTGCTCCCTCCCCCTCCTTCCACAACCAACAAACTCTATTTAAACACAAAAACTGCTAAAAAGACATTTCAATGTTTATCTGCCTTTGACTGCAAGAGAGCAAACGGCTCAGCAGCCTGTTTGAAAGAAGAATATACTATGTCAACAAAATGATGTTCAAGGATTACACAATGTGACAATGTCATGTTTCTTATGTACCCACTTGAGGCAGACTCACATTTTTTAAAAGGTTTGCACGAAGATAAAAAAAACAAAAACTTCTCCACCAATCAAGAGTCATAACTTTATAACTTAGAAATCTCAAATATGTGAAACAAGTACCGAGGTAAACTCTTTTGAAATCAAAGGAACATGCCAGCGATGGTTATCATCACATGTCATTAAATAGTATTCTAGGTATTTTTTATAGGTAGTCACAGTTATTTTATTGAATTGCTTGTACAGTTTTTATATGTCTGTTTGATGGTTAAGCTTTTAAACAACACAATAACAATCTATTGTGATGAAAATGATGAAAAACATTTCTCTTATTCCATATGCAAGAATAAACGCTTTTAAATACTCTTTCTTCCAGAGTGGCATGGAATGAGTTGCCTGAACAAACCAGGAAAACCAATAACTTGAGATAATTTAATACACTAATCAAAATGCAAGACTCAAACCACGAATAAGCATATGATGCAAAAATCTTCTGTATAGAAGGAATGTGTGTAACATATAACAGAAAATATATACTGGTAAGTATTGGTTAAAATTAGTATGTCAATGTTTACATTGTTTGGGTCATGTTATGTTTGCAAAATGATCTTGAGCAGCTCTTAGGATTGTAATTAGTATGAGCAGGATTTGCCTTCTGTTACAGTTTAAAACAGGTGTTAATAGAGTACAAGGTTTGCAGAGGCGGTAAAAAAGATTCTCCAAAAAAATGAAAATATTGAATAATTGAGCACTTTATCAAGTTAATGAATTTTTTTTGCACTTAATAAAAGTTTAAAACAATTGATTAAAACTTTTAACCATCTTCTAATCAACTTCAAATTTATTGTTATTGTTAATGCTTTTGTTGCTCTTAAAATCCTTTTTTTAAAAAACTGAATACAATAATAATTTAATAAATTTGCTGGAACTTAGCGTGGAGTGGAAAAAAATGGTCAAAATGGTCTCTGAGCAACCCTACCTGAAGACTGCCAGGTGGCTTTGCAACAAACACATAGGAATTCATGAGCTGAATTCCAATAATAGCTGACCAAAACATTTTCTAAAGTAAGAGATAATGGCCAAAACTCATTTACCACTCCAGGTACACAACGAGTGTGAACTAAACTACGGTATATATGAATTGTCTAGAGTGACAGACGTTGATGAATATATTAGAAGTGATCATACAGGCCTACTCTGCAGAACCGTTAAGACAAGATTCAAACAAAGAATCACTTCAGATTGCTCAATACTACTAGTGATATAAATGGTATTTGCACCCAAGTTGCCGAGTTGAGACCAGGCGCAGTTGAGGAACCCGCTTTCCATTCATCTCTACAGGGACTTAGCCTCACTATGTCCAACTCAGGGTTAATATCCAGGACTCAGAGGAATGATTAACCCCAGGTCTAGTTCTTGTGATATAGAAATAAATAAAAAAAGACAACTAGATGTATGTGGTAAGGTTTTGCAAACACACAGTATATGACATGCAGAGTTAACACCTAATTGTGCATATAGTAAATTATTGCAAAAAGGATGACATGAAAGAGAAATGAGATGAAAAATGAAAAGAAATGATAAAAGTAGATGGCCTGCAAACTTGAAAAAAAAAATTCTCGGAAATTACCAAACATTCTACAAATTAATAAATATTTCAAGGCTTAACACATGCAAGCGACTGAAGTAGAGAAACAATCTCTGCCTTGTAAAAAAGAATGTAAATAATTTCTGTTTTAAACATATTTCTAACCTCCACTCGTCTGGCAACTACTTTCATTTCAGCGATATACTGGACAGAGAAGGGAATGAAGATGGTCAAAGGGATCTTCATGGCTTGGAACTGACCATAGGTGACAAAAACCAGCTCGCTGGTCATCACTCTGTCCGTCAGGAGCTTCAGGGCAGTGAACGTCAGCATGGTGGTCAGGCTCATGGTCATGAAAAACGGCACGAAAAAAACTCCCTGCAAGCACCTGGCCACGCGTAGATGCACTGCTTCCTGGCTGTAAAATTATTTTTTTTTAAATGCACATTTGACATCACAACTAGCTGGTCTGCAAAAAGCATTTCGCTTGATATGATTATCAGATATCAATTTATAGTGTCTACAAATTTGACTTCTCCAGCTTGGAAGAGCCAAATCTCACTTTTAATTTCACAGCATGAAAAGTAATTTTGCATTTGGTGATACAACAACAATTCATACATCCTTTATGTTAGGCTACACATATCATAACATGCATACAGTAAAACCTTAATTCATTAGTCTCATTAGTCTTGCCTGTATTTTAGTTCATATTTCAACGTATTAACAGTAAGCTCATCACATTTTTAACGTAGAAGAAAGAAACAAAAAGTGCACCAGAATAAATTGATAGTGATTGATAGAGTCTCATAGTAGGTAGAAAACTAATGATGGTTTTAGAAGACTATCAGACAATATAATGGGCTGTAAACATTGATCCAATATGTATAATTATGAATAAAAAATGCCAACAATTGGTGATACTTGGATTGAAATTAACATACGTTTAGAACAGGGGTCGGCAACCTACAGCACGCATGCCAAACTTGGCACGCGGAGCCCTTTTCAGTGGCACGGGGAGGAACCCCGAAAAAAAAAAATGTTTTTTATTGGCTTCTACAAGGCATATCATTTTTTCAATAGATCTCGCTGGCCAGGCTCTGAATATAATTTAATTAAAAAGAAGTAAAATTTCTTTTAAATAAATCAAAGCCCAACCATTTAATTCTGTCGTTTGCCTGTTCTAAAGCGTTCAGTTTCAGCGGATAAAAACTAGTCTTTGCGTCTCCTGTGCTTACATCAAAAGAATGTGCCGACTATTCTACATTAGGTTGGTTTTGTAGGTATTATATCGCAAGCCCAAAAAATATCAAATTGTTGTAATTATCGCAATATGTGAATAATCTGTGTTGACTTTTGTATGGTTTCTTAGTAAAGTGCCTTTTCTTTTTGATCCTGCTACATACATTTAATAATTATTGTTTAAAAATAATACATATGACAGAGGTTGACTATTTGGCTGTTGGCACGCCAAGTGAGTTAGGAATTCTTCTTTGGCACGTCGCTATCAAAAGGTTGCCGACCCCTGGTTTAGAACATGAAAATTTATTTCAGCACATCAAAGTTTGTTTTATATAGTAAAAATAAAAGTGCTCACCATTTTGCGTGCAGTAGACATAAAAATTTTTTTTTTTTTTTACCACCAGAATAAAGCAAACCCTTTATAGATAGCATTTCTGAAAGCTTAAAGTATTCGGATGAGTGGTTTTAGAGTAATTATCAAAAATATACCATGGACGGGTCAAATTGACCCACCTAGTAGAGATAGGGTTAAATAATAGAGTTCAGATGAGAAAGTCTGGTTTTATATGAAATTTGATGAATTAAGGTTTTACTGTATTCAATGTTTGCAACTTTTTTAAGAAACACCTTTTGGATTATAAATTATCCCCAACAAAATACCTAGTATAAGGTTAGTATAAAGAAAGAAACTTTTTAAAACTGGTTTTTTCAACTATTGTAATGTATTATACCATCATCCAGAAGAAAAGTGAAACAATTTATTAGGTAGATTTGTTGCCCATAAATATACCCACGGAGTAGAAATTATTGATTAAATTTGGAAAGGAAGAAAACAAGGATAAAAAATATGTAGTCAATCAGCCACAGATTTCCTGGAAAATATAGCTTTTGGTAAACCACAAAGCAATCCACACAAAAAAATTAAAGAAAACTAAGTAAAGAACAAGTTTCTCAACACATAGATTACAATATTTAGGTGATAACTGAAAAATGATCAAAGGCAATAGAAATTATTGAAATACAGACAAATGATAACTAGATGTTTCATTTGGGTTACAGGTTTGTATTTTGTGCAGGTTAAAAGAATCATTCTATACTTTGATCATTTACAATTGTGCATACTAAAACACTATAGCGTCAAGTGGGGTTGACCATTTCATTCAATGAAGGAAACAAAGAGTTGACCAGGCTGGCAAAACTACTCCTAGTGCTAATTAGGTGACAAATAAACTTCACTAAAGACACAGTCAAACTTGTTCATTTCATACATTTTTCTTTTACCCAAAACGGTGTACATTTCAATTTTGAATATAAAGCAATAATCATGCAGGCCATAAAAGCAACATTTCAGAGCACAACGTTAAAGCTATCTATATTATCCAACAGATCCAAAGCGAGAGTTAAAATGCTATTTTTTTTAAAAGAAGTCTTTAGTTTAATAAATGTAGCTCTTTGTTAATAAGAATCCTGAAGCAAAACTGAAGCTTTGACAGTCTAATAATATGGCACATTTGAAATAATAAATATTATTAATATAATATATTAATAAAAGATTATTAAAGTGTAATACAGAACTAATAAATACAACAAGCAGTGAAGTTAGATTGTACTGTATTCAAAATCTTGATTTATAACCCTCCTCCCGCTCCATGGGCCAAGCAAGAAATGAGTTTGCGCTTAGAAAAACTCTCAAATATCTTGACCTAAATTAAGAGATTTTTCTGACCTACTTCATGTGCACAAATAAGTATAATACCCTATTCACTGCAGGGTGCTGTTTACTAGTAGGCCTACACTTTTAGAATTTGAAAAAAAAAACAACTTATGCCTGCTTTCTATTTATCTCATATATATCATATATGTGACATTGACCTCTGGAGACAAACAATTTATAAAAGGTTAAAGTGGCTTTGAAATGTAAATGCAATTATGAGTAGAAGAGACATTCTAGAGTTAAAAAAAAAAAGAAGAAGATGCCATTCTAAAACACCCATTTTCATTTAGGGAACAGCTACATTTAAAAGACAACAAAACGGGGGGGGGGGGATAATAATTGGATGACAACACCCACACAACATAATATGAACACTGTAATTGAACAACCTGATTCTATAACTTCAAAAAAACAAAAACATTTAATAACAACATCGGAAGGCACTGTAACACTAAGGAAATCAAACAACCGTTGGAGAGGGAAAATATTTGTCCAGTACTTCAAATGGCATTTTTTATTGATGTGTTTTTATGTGCCATCTAATTAGAATATTTCAAATGATGTACTGAGAGATCTTTTTTGCAGTAGGAAAACATAAAACTGAAATGATAAACAGCTTTTTTTTTTTACCTTTTCAAAATCATAATTGAAGAAGAAACATTTTTTTTTACAAAATTTCTGAAAATGCCCCAAAAAACAACGATAATCTTTTCACTTTATGGAAAAATGATCAACAAGAAAGAAATTATGGAAACTCTTAGATTTAGCATATCAAAAATAGAATTCACTTTGTAAATGACAACACACACAAAATTTAACAAACCCTAAATTTTGTATTATGCATTAGCCTTTGGAAGCCAAAGAAAGAAACCAAAGTTAATTTGACATAAATTATTTTTAAAGAAAGGGACTAATATATCTGTCAGATGAGTTCAATAAGGATTTTTGTAAAAACTACTAGTCATAAAAAATTCTTGTTGATAACTGAATAAAAACTTAAGGCTTTACTCTTAGGAGCTCACTGATCTATAAAAAGAATGGATAGGGCATGGAAGTAAAATTCTTGAAGAAATTTCCACCATTTTTTTTCTACTGTCACTGATCAATATATATAATTACAGTGAGTTTGTTTATTTATTTAGATGTTTGTTTTTGCTCTATATTCACCTAAGCCGTTTGACTAATCGGGTTAAAAGTTAAATGTATAAATTGGAAACGTCCTCCAAAATAAAGTTTTATTTTTTCAACAATATTGCTTTATTCGTTCATTTATTTTTTAAAATAAACTTAGACCTATTACTAATCACCGTATGTTAAGGTTATACAATGGGCGCAGTTTCCAAATGATGTCCCTTTGAAATGCTTTCAAATTTAGTGTGTGTTCGGGTCCGTGTTTTTCTGTACAGCGAAATATTGCTTTCTACTTTTTTTATTATTAACTTTTTTTATTGTTTGGTATTGGTTTTCTTTTGATTGTATTATTGTTAGTTTTATATTATTATCAAGAAGTCAGAAGCTTGACAGCAACAATCCATTTGCATATTGTGTAAAATGGCAGCAACATAGATTCCGTTCCGATCTATTTATAGATCAGTGGCACAGTAAGTTTTAGACACAATTTTGTTTATATCGGTAAGTGCAGTGGAAATGTTTAGTTTTTCCTTTCTTCTATAGATCAGTGCCTTTCTTCACTTTTTTCTAACCAATTTATTAAGAAGGCGCAATCCATTCTTTTTATAGATCAGTGTAGGAGCTGCATGGACTAGAGAATACAAGACAGACAAAAAAGATATGAAAGTTGGAACACAAAAATTAAAAACTTTGGCTGCAAAGAACTTGAGCAGGAGAAAGTAGCTAACATCTCAGTTCTTACATCCTTTAATTACAAAGTAAGCCTAAGCTATGCTTTATCACTGAAAATGGAATGGTTAGCAAATTAAATTTGTTTTGAAGATATCCTAACTCTCACTCCCTAGTTACACTGACCTGTAGTCGAGGGATGACCACTTTCATCTCTGCAATATGCTGAACTGCGAATGGCAGAAAGAGGATTAAGGACACCCGAAACGCCTGAAACATGCCCACGGCGAAGAAGACCCTATAGGGCGTCATCTGATCTCCCGACAGGGCAATCGTGGTGAAGGTGGCGAACAGGATCATCTTGGCTGATATGAAAAATGGCCCTAGGATCATTGCCTGGTATTGTCGTGCAGATTGAATCTCTTTCACCTCGTTCCTGGAAATTTTCATATTGATCACATGTTGGCCTCTCAAGGCTTCAGACCAGTTTAATTATAGAGAGGCATTGAAATTGTAGTGGCATTTCCAAGGTAACTGACATTAGCAAAAACCACTACATTCATAATGGTCATTCAAGAATGAAGTTATATGCATATTGATTTATATCTACTGTATATATATATATATATATAAGTTTTTGCAATATAGGTAATAGTTAAAATAGGAGTCTGAGGTTTGTTCCCTTATCATGCAGCACTGATATTACATTTATGACTCATCATTAAAAATAATTTTATATCCGATGACGTCAATGAATTTTCTTATCAGCAGTCTAACCCCTTCCACACATCCCACAACCAATACACAGCTACCATAGATAAGCCAATCCAAATGAAAGATGGGAAGGGGGGTTACTTTCCACTGTGGTCAGATGCAAATAAAAGTCATTGGGACTTTTCTTTTTACCACTGAACTCTTTTTGCAAAAAAACAACAAACTAATGAAACAAAACAAAATTCAAAAATTCCTTACAAATATTTTTTTCAAAAACATATTCGGCCAAATTAAACCTCAACATTAGTACAGAACTACAGGTAATTCCTAATTGGTATGATTGGTCTAAGAAAAGCAATCAATACCTAGCCAGGGGTGAGAATCACTAATGACTGTAAAAATGAAAGTTTTTTAAAAACACAACATGCTCTACTAATCATGCAAAAAAAAATTGTTTACATTCATTTTCCATGACCATAGCTATAAACCTAACAATTGTTTGTAAAATTTAACCCAAATTCAAATGAATATTCTCATAATAAAAACAAAAGGAGTGGACTACATTTTTTTGTGATTTTTTATCACTGCTTTTTTATTTTTGTACCATATTATCTTCTTAGAAAAGTTCCCATTCCACCTGTAAAATGTTCTGTTTGTCATACTCAGCCAAGGTAAAAAAAAAAAGGTCCATACAGTTAGCATGCAGATTAATAAACAAATAACTTATTTCAAAGGTCACACCTCCAAGTTTCACAACACTGGTTTTAGGACATGTAAAATAAACTCGGGTTAAAAATTCAACTTTAGTCAATTAGTGAACAGAGAAAATGAAAAAGGTTTGTTATCAGGTGTAGAAAGATTTTGTGGAGATTGTTTCACTGTTAGCACAGGTGACACCAATCATAATCACCCATTGGACTTACATTAGGAAATACAACATTATGAGAAGGTCATTTAATATGGTCACAGGAAGTAACTCCTGCTTGCTGAATCATTTTCCTCTGGAATCCAGGGAGGTAAACCAGCACAGATCAGATTATATTCTTGGAAATCATAGCATGTTTTTATAATTAAGTTAAATTAAGGGAATGACTTTTGTCTAGAATTACTTAAAGGAAAAACTATTAAATATCAGTTATTTAAAGGTTAGTCAGGATTTTATGAAATTATAAAGGCACAACAAAAAACATGCCAAGGAAACCCTGAATTAATTTTCAGTAGCTTAAGTGGAAATTCGATTGCAAGACTGAAAGACGCAAAGGGTAAGAAATGAAATTGATAAGTATAAACAGGCTATAAAATTAGCGTCCAATCAGGCATGTCATTTTTACACCTGATATTTCATTCAATAACTGTCCAAATTAACTACAGGCATTTGAATTGTCTAAATTAAAAAGCATGTAATAGCTAGCATTTGAATAGAATAAATTTTAAAACTTATGAGCTATCTAATAGCTAGTTAATTAACAACTAGTATTTGAACAGTTCAGATTAACGAATAGCAGTTGAATAATCCAAATTAATAATAGCATAAGAGTAGCCTAATGTACAAATAGCATTTGAATAACCAAATTTACTAATAGCATTTGAACAGTCCAAATTAACAGTGGCATAAGAGCAACCTAAGTACAAATAGCATTTGAATAATCCAATTTACTAATAGCATTTGAATAGTTTAAATTAACAATGGCTTAAGAACAGCCTAAAAGTACAAATAGCATTTGAATAATGCAATCTACTGATAGAATTTGAATATTCCAAATTAACAATAGCATTATAAGAGTAGCATTTGAATAACGACATTTACTGATAGAATTTGATTTGTCCAAATTAACAGTAGCATTAGATTAGCCTAATGTACAAAAAAGCCTTTGAATAACCCACATTTACTAGTAGCATTTGAATAGTCGAAATCAACAGCAAGCATTTCAACTGTTCAAAGTAACGAAGAGTGTCTGATTAGTGAGAATCAATGCAAACCCCATGTGATGGGAACAACAACTTAACACAACACAACTTTTAAAGAGACAAGAAAAGGTTGAAAAGAGAAAGCCACATTGCAATAAAGTGTGCAGTCCTAGTCTATCACCTTAAGAGTAAACAGGAAAAAAGAAAAGCATTGTCTGGCCTTAAAAGCATAGACAAAGGAAAAATATTATCCGACTCAAAACACAACATCACTCTTTCATGAATAGTTAAGCGCCGGAAATCACCCAAGGGTTAACTTGCTTCAATTGTTGTTTTTTTGTACATTCACTTAGTAAATAGTAGGGATAAAAAGATTTTATTATGAATACGGTACTTTAAATGTAAATTAACTGTCTGAAATAAAATACACAGCAAAAACTGGAGCTTCTCATCTTTAAAAATAAATAATAATTCAACAAAGTCTTTTCAGTAGGAAAATATCATAATTCTAAAGCATTACAGTTTTTCTTTTTTTTTAGCTTTACAAACTTCTTTATCCCCTTTTGATAGCAAAAATGAGTTTCACCAAACTAATAGTTTTAATTTAAGAGAAGATAAGAATGGGCATTTCTTATAGCGCTTCTATCCGTGCTATTAAATTAGCATACTCAGTGCGCTCTTGGTGTGATTTGCAGTGGCAGATGTACTAGCCAAAGAGAAAGGTCTTTAAGTTCTTTTTAAAAGATTCTCTTGTCCCAGAATCTCTCAGTGTTTTAGATAGACGCCATAGAGAAGGCGCCACTGACTCAATTGAGCGCACTCCCAGGTACTTCTTTCTGTGTCCATCCAAACTAGGAGTTTTGAGGAGTGACTGTGTTGAAGAGCGCAGTTCCCTAGATGGCTCATGCCTTGTTATAAGCTCTTGAAGATACGAAGGAGCAATACCCTTTATGCATCCGTACGTAATGGACATGATTTTGTGCTCTATTCGCTTCATCACCGGGAGCCAGTGGAGATCCCTTAGTGTTGGGGAGATATGATCTTGCCTCCTCACCCCCGAATTTAGTCCATTGATTTGACCAAAAAATATGTTTTTGATGAGAGTGGAAGTGTGAATTTTTTTTTATTTCTTGATTTGAGGAGGAGTAAACAAACATTTAATCAAAGTCGAACCAGAACAATAATGGCCTCCCAAAAAATAATAAAAATAGAAATTTTCCTTCCTAAATAAACGCAGTGTATAAACAGCTGTTTGTCTAAAACCACTATTGAACAGCTTTAATGCTATTAACCCACATATTAGCATTTTTAAATTTTAAATATGCCCACCTCCTAATGACATTAAAAAAGCAGAATATATATTTGAAACTCTTTTTAATACTTAAATTTACAAAACATTTAGTTTTCTTCTTCATAAATATCAGTGGAGTGGAAAAGAGAATGGAGTGATACTTCCATTAAGATAAAATGAAATTAAAAAGTTAGTATAAAATTGGAAAAGTGAAAGCAGGTCAAGTTTAAAAGCAACAAAATCTATTTCATTAAGCCAAACAGAAAGCAAGCTGGAAAAATCATGCACAATTATACATACAATTAATACAAAATGTTAGTGACTAATTATGAATGAAATGGTCTTAATATGATACAATAGAAAAATGATAAAATGAGATTATTTGAAAGATTTCTATAGAATCATTTAATGTAATTAAATATTTAAAAACTTGTGTTTCTAATTTTTTTAAATGTAGAAATTATACTGTATTTATTAATAAATTTACATAAAGATACTGCACTATTATTTTTTTAATTTATTGATTTTATTATTAAGGGCTTAAATATTGAAACAATCAATGTTTTCTTATTTAGTTTATAGCTTAAACCTGAACATAATGTTATAGTTATATATAAAGCATTTTCACTTTTAAATTATATATTATTACTTTCAAAGAAATTCTAAATAGAAAGCATCCATTTAGATTTGATGGCTGTAATAAAACATTGCATTTGTTACGACCTAATCAAATATGCAAAAAAATGCCATGCTCTCAAGAACTAGTCTATGCTCTATGTGAATAAATAAAAACATTTAGAGATAATGGTTATCCCTGTACACTTGATGTCATTTAAAGTTGTTTTTTTTATACTATTAGAATTTAAAAAATCGTTTGTTTGCACATTACATGTCTAGAGAAGTTAATAGATATGATACAAATTATATGTTGAATGCCTTTTTAAATTTTATTTTCATTTCATTTTTTAAATAAAACACAGGACAATTAAAAAAATAATTAAGATAATAATTACAAAATGTTTAAAAGTTACCTCTCTATATAGTAGAGCATAATTACTTAATTAATCATAATTAATATTAAATCTTTTTTTTATAATCAAATTTTTTATGAATATTACTGATTATTAAAACTGGATATAACATTAGATTGTAGTTTGTTTACAAGATAAGACATCAAATGTTCAGGTATAAAATGCACAAACATTTCTACAAAGACTAAATACAAAGATTTCATTCGTATTTCTATTTTTTTCTCTGGAAATCTGTGGACTGCTTTTATCTAATGCAGACTTTTTGTTTACTTTAACTTTTTATTCCTGACACTAACACTAACTTGTACGCTTATAATCAGGATTATTCAGTTTTTTTAAACAATAAAAACACAATTGACATCAATGCTTGAACAAATATAGGACTGACTTAAAACACAGATGTTAGTGTAATTTAAATAATTCAAATCATATTAATTACAGCCATAAGTAATTTAACTACTTAGATATTAAAATTAATTTAAACTACTTATTAAGTATTAATGACATCTATTTTAAACACATCTAACAAAAAAATTTATCAATGTGTTCAATAAAACTAACAAATTGACTAAGTAAATGGTGTAGTGACATGACACAGCAGTTCCAAAACATCAAGTTAATGAAATGAGTACAGAAGCATTTTTTTAAATATATATTTCTGCCCTACTATAATAGTTTCAATCCTGCCTAACTGACTTTTTCCTGGAAACATTTGTGTTTCTTCGGCTGAATAATTAAAGGGTTCTCTGTGGAAAATCTAGAATTTCAGCACTAAAATATTTTGGAACTGCTGACAAATTTAATTTAGCTCATGGAGCATATTTGTATGCTTTTAAAATTATTTTTTTTAAGTGACTTTTTTCTTGGTACTGGACACAGGGTCAGAGCTGGCCCATGTAATTTAAAAGCCCAAGTTTAAAAACCAACATTAGTTGGTGATGTTGGGGAATGGTTTTACAAACCAAAAAAAAAGCCATGTGAAAACTAAAATATCCTGTGGTCATTTCTGGATTTGTTCTGGAATCTCAAGCATCCATAAACTAAGCCTTTGTGCCTTGCTTAAACTTTATATTTACAAGCAGATGTAAGCAATGTCAGTCAAGGGCACATTATTGTTGCATGTGAATTTGAACAATGAAGATAATTTCAACTTAAACAAAAAAATTGATTTCTGAATTGATATGCGGTCGAGTGAGATGATAAAAAGCTCACTTACTTGCGAATCTTCTCGACCAGTTCACCAAACGGCTTCTCCCAACAGTACATTTTGATGACCCTCATCCCAGAAATGATTTCATTCATAACTTTCACTCTTTCGTCAGTGTGAATGGCCGTCTTATGTCTGCAGAGGAAAAATTGTACATCAGTTTCGAGCATGTAAATTGTCTGATTATCTTTTGTCTTGTGTCCACAATAGCCAAGAAACTCCTGTTGTACATCTATATGTCAGTCTATTGTTTGTAAATGTTAAATTAAATGTTGATATAAATCTGATTATCCTTTGTCTGTGATGAAAAAAACAACAACTTGGATTTGAATATTTTGTAATTTTATGTATCTATTTAAAATTACAGTGGCAGTAATTTAATGCAGGTGAAATACAAAAATCATTAAAAAAACAAACGTAATTCAAAACAGTGTAAGCTGCGAATGTCAGAAATATAAAAAAGAGTTTGTTGGAATACCACAAAATAAAATTTATATCTGAAAAAAACAAACCTGAGTTTTGAGAAAAGCTTCCCCATAAAACCTTGCACAGGGATGAGGAGCAGCAAGACGAAGAACCCAGCCAGTAC
Source organism: Anisus vortex (assembly GCA_949126835.1). NCBI lineage: Eukaryota > Metazoa > Mollusca > Gastropoda > Planorbidae > Anisus > Anisus vortex. The sequence goes on from OX421508.1 coordinate 28,712,201, forward strand.
AGATGGTCCAAGCTCATACCACAGGATGATCAGAACAGCAATGGCCTGTAGAGGGCCGACCCACAAAAAGTGTAGAAACACAACAGCCTGTACAGACATAAAGTCACAGACACCATTTTAAAATGTTTACAAAAATGCATTACGATTTTATATTTCATAGCCAGTAATTAAATCACATCCTATACTTATCCTAGGCTTGAGTTTAGTCTTGCATTTTGACAAGTGCTTTAAAAGATGTTCAGTTGTTGGTTTCCCTGACTAGTTCAGGCAATCCATTTCATCCCCAAATATCTCAGGGTGAAAGAGAAGTTGTATATGTTTCCTTGCATAAGGAATAAGGAAAGTGTTTTTATTTCTATGACTTTCTGCATATTTGATATGATTATTGTGTTGTTTTTGCAGGTAAAAATTTAAATGTTTTTTGTATACATATGACTTTGCTTTCAACCTTTACTACTGACGTAGTTTTATTTCTTTTTAAAATGTTTCCAATTGTTGATGAGGCCCAGAAGTTAATTTCTAGATTAGAACTAATGTTAGATAGCCTTTAAGTTTTATGTTCTTGTGACATTTGTACAAATGTCTTATTTTTATCCCCATCAACATTGAAATACCATTATAATTTCTCATTTATTTTCGCAGTACATAACTCAAATTTTGGTTTGAATGAAATGTTTTCCTTTATACTATAACAGTCTGGCAAGTTTTCAAGTTGAAGAAGCATTGTTTCAGCTAGATTCCCATTTTATTGTCCTATATTTTATACAATCATCTGCAAATAGATTTACTTCTCTATCTGGATAATGTAGCAGCAAGCGTTTATAGATAAATTAGAAATGGTAAAGGTGTGTCTTCATTACCTGATCGAATCTATTGACATCGTTGGACATAAGGTTGACAATTTGACCTATGGTTGTCTCACCCAGGGCTTTGTTACTAAGACGCAGACACTGTTGTTTAAAATAGACATAAAAAAAATTTTTGGAACAAAATTTGATCTCATTATCAAAAATGTACACTGGTATCTTTTTTTCTCTTTCATAAAATTTAATTAAATTTTTGTTCAATAATTCAATAGAAAAATTAATTAAGTAATAAAATTGACAGCTCGTTTCTAAAAAATAAAAGACCTGAACATTAAATATAGTTAATTAAACAGAAATGAAAAAAAGGACAAGTACTATTTGAAAAGGAAAAGTTATCCAGGTCAACAAAACATTCTTTTTAAGTGCGAAAAACTTATCTAAAATGTATTTTATAATTAAATCTTTAATATTAACTTTGAAAAACTGTATATGTTTGTGCCAGACAATCTTTACAAGCCTAACTGACCCACTTTTCCATCATGCTATTGAGCTGAAACTTGGCACATAGATGTGTTTCATTTGACAACACATTCTAGAAAATTTTCAGCCACCCACAAAAGTTTGTTTCTTTTTAATTTTTTAAAACATTTAATTATTAGCAAGATTTTTTTTTTAAATGTGCTATTATTTATATTTAGACATTTTTAAGAAGATAATGCTATTACAGGGTTTATACAGAAAAATTGCCACAAAATTCCAGGAGTTTTTCAGGAGTATAATTTTACATTTTTAGGAGTATAATTTTACATTTACAAGATAGTTTAAGAGCTAATAATAATTTAAAAAAAGACCCTACTATTTATAATTAACAGGGAGGCATTATTTGCCAAGACCTGCACATATTGAGAGTTATCTGCAGAAACGTTTACATAATGAAGAGTATTGTGTCCAGAAGTTTTTGTATAGGCACAAACCCTGCTATTATGATATAGTTGAAATAACATTGCTATTATGATATAGTCATTGTTGAAATAACAAACTGGCAATGAAAAAAAAACAGACAAACCTTTTTATACATTAGGGAACAGCAGGCCACCCTCATTCTCATACCGATCCTTTGAACACAAAAGAAATATGGATGGTGCGTGATAGCCAACATGATTGCACAGAGTGACACCCCAAGGGCATAGAGCCATGCTTCTTCCTTACTGACCTGTGATCCCGGCGTGAAGTAGCGGATAAGTCCACCCAGTAAAATGGGCTGAACAACTTTCGTTGATTCCTAAAACAAAGAAATAACAAACAAATTTTAAAAAGCCATTTGGTTTTGAAAAAAGTCATTTTACAAAACAAATTAGATAGAACCTAAATTTCTTTAAATGATGAAGATTTTTTTTCCCCTTTAATCACAGCTTCTTCTTTTGCTCATTAGTACAAATGCAAGATGACATGAATGACAATTGAAACCTGATCCTATGCCTATTCAGATCAAGATATGATTGATGCTTAACATAAATTGTAACCCATTTTGATGCTGGAGCTCATTAGAGATTAAATTGGAGGCCAATCTGGGTAGAAATTGCTATTTTATCAAAATAGCTCTTTTACGCATTTATAAATCATAATTTTGTCTTCATTGAAAACATACACAATAATTAATTTCATAAGCCTGTTATAAAAAAAATAAGACAATTAAATATATCAAGCTATCTTTGAAATACAATTTGCTACTCTGTGTCCCATAATATTATACATTGTTTAAAATAACTAAATCTCAAGATTTTATTAATCTAAACTCTTTTTTTTTCATAAACCAATCATAACAATGTTAAAGAGAAGAAAATTGGTACAGTTTTTTTTCTTTCCCCAAAACAATATCTTACCTAATGAAATTTCTCATGGCTTTTGACCAAATTACTATATTTAAGATTTCTCTCACCAATTTATAGATAAATTAATTTGCTTCCATTATACACACCATGCTCTAAATACTCTAAACATTTCTTTTGATGATATTTCTGTGTTTGATGATATTTCTGTGTTTGATGATATTTCTATGTTTGATGGTATTTCTGTGTTTGATATTTCTAGTTGAAGTAAACTTGCTCACTGTCCAATCTTTCTGCCACAGTTCAGTTTTTTTTTAATTTCCCAATGACCAATGTTAATCCCATTGCCACAAATCTTTCCACAAAACCATGGTCGATTGTCTGATGCTCTTTGCTATTTTGCCTTGCAATGCCATTCAGAAGATCTCTTGTTCAAATCATGGTAAAAGGCCACACTAGTCAACATATTATTCTCTTGTTTACAGCTTTACAGGAAAAATAATTGGCATCGTGCTGACTACAATACTATTTCACACATGAATGGCTCAATTGATACAATGAACTTATCAGGAAAAATACTGAGTTTAGTATGTGGAATCTACCATTAATTTCAAGCTGTAGCAGTATTGATATATTTTTCCCCCTTGTGTTTAACATATTAATTATGTGTACAGCAGATGCTGTTTTGATATTATGCACAAATACATTCTCACGCACATTCACTTAGGGGAGGTCAACACAAAATATTGAATGGCAAACAAGCTCATAGTTTCAATAGCAGTTTATATATAGCTTGAAAACATTGTTTGAATTTTGCGTTATTGCAGATTTTAAATTTTGTGAAAGTTTTACACATTTTTCACCACAAAAAGCCATTGATATGTTTTACAGTTTATTCCAGGAAAAATCAACAACATAGCCCCATTTAAAACCATAATTGAAATGTAACACTACATGTACATTCAAACCATGGACACGCATAGGACACAATAATCTTCTGTAGAGAAATAGCTTTGATAACAAATAAGATTTATACAATATGAGAAGATAATACTTTTTATTATTCCCTCCCCTTCCCCTTGGTAGAATGGAAAGAAATAACACTGAATGGAATCAATAGCAGACCTATGTTTGGTCTACTGCAATTTGAAGTAAATCTTTCAAAGAAGGTCTCATTATGATTTTAGGTATACCCATGAGTTTAAAACTCATTTGCTACTACCGCGACTGAATGCGACATACCCCCCTCCGTACTAATGCGCCCAAATGCGGCCGCCACGTGTGTGACTAACATTGTCGTTTCTTGATTTTTTTTCGACATGCGTTCTGGGGTTTTATTTTACTGCAAACACGGCTTTTAAAAAGTAGGAATATAGTCTGTTCCGTTAATAAAAACCGGATGTTTTTATCTAGTTTAGTTTTTTTGCTATGCGCGGCAAAAAATTGGGTATTTTTCACTTGCCTTTCGTCTTGTAAAACTTTTTTTATAGCCTTCGTCTTTCATTTTTTACTTTATTAATCGATAGCTCTATACATCCGAATATAACATTTAACAACAGTTCTGATAATAAGGATGCTGCAGATATAGACTTAGATAAATTTCCATTTCAACTCGATTTGTGGGCTTTATTATACTTTATCGGACTTAGACGCTAGGCCTAGAGAAAATATTTAGCCTAATCATAGGGTCTCAACCCTCAGCGAATGATTCTACCGATAATTCGGCATTTTTTATGTATAAAAGTATACATTTCCAGAAAGCTAAGATATTTATCTATTTTATGATGTAATTTTTATTCACTTTGGGGAATATTTAATTATTTAAAAAAAATATTTAAAAATAATTTACTAAATTTAATACGGAGCTCCTTCCCTTTGGCTAGTACTTTCCCGGGTGTCTTTGGAAAGTAGGTTAGTAGCAAATGAGTTAAGTCTAGTCCAGCATGTCGTTGAGAAATTTGTTTCAAATGATTTTTAAAAGTCGTTGATTTTCCTGGACAGATTGTGGAACCCATTCCTAGCTCAAATGTCACTCAGAGCAAACAAATATCCTAATTTTTTCTGGTCCTTTAATTGGGTGATAAAAAAAATAACCTTATAACCTTAATATACCCAAAAAAATCTCAATAATTTAATTATGCTCTACATTTATTTGCCAATGGTTCATATTTTTGCCTTTGACGGTTATACAAAAAAGTGCTGGTACAAAAGTTAATGAGCAAGAACTAACAATGGTAATAACTTTAGAGAGTCACCTCAAAAAGAACAACAAAGCCAACCAGGAAATACTGTAGCCCAAATGTGCGGAACAATGCTTTCAGAAGACTAGGTTTGCCTCCTTTCTTCAAGAGCTTTAACTGTTTATTCCACTCACTAGAAATATAAAGAAAAAAAGGAAAAAAGATGTGGTTAATACATACAATAGAAAAACATAGCTCTATACTATTACAATACACAAAATAGTAAAATATTAGTCCCTGAATCTGTAAATATAGATAGAAAATAAGTAAAAGCACCCCAATTTGACTTTGACCATTTTAAACCAAATAGTTCACCGGTTTATTTTACCAAGGTCAAGGTAATTGTTTGGCCAGCACAATACGTAACCACAATAAACTTTCCTTAAATTATCTGTTATTCACCAGAGCAGGGTTTATCCGGGGACCCTCTACACCCCATGGGAAAAAGCAAACTAGCATTTAAGACAATTGTAATTAGTCTAGCTCGTGAGAAGTTGCTGAACTCCCATCAGGCGCCTCCGCAGGTGGCGTATAGGGGAATGCCCATCAGAAATGGCGGGTACCGGGGCAATAAAATACCCGGGGCGGACCAAAATCAGCAGCTGCTGCCTTGCAGTTAGTGGAGGGATCCACAAAGGCTAGGGAACCTCACCCGAACAAAGAGGCAGCTATCCTGGGAGCTCTATGGGGCGTCCCCCCCCAGAAGGTTGTGCGCAAGGCTAACACCCCAGCCACACAAAAACACTTTGTTACGAAAGCTAAATCACTTCTAAACAAACGGACAGATCTTAATGGTTTACAACACAAGCCTGAACACAGACATCATTTGTGGATTGCGACATGGAATGCCAAGACAAAGATGGCTCAAAGCTACAGAGTCAGATCTCCAAAAACTTGGTGTGCGGGCTTGGAGAAGAAAAGCCAGGGATAGGTCCGAATGGAAGGAGGTGCTGTAGCGCCCTGGGGAGGGGGGATTAGTTTAGATCTTTTTGCAATATATTATTGTGTGTTGATTTTATTGTACTATATATATTATTAATCCTATGCAAGCATCTGCAAATAAACTTTTTTTTTTGTTTCCAGATTCATTTTCCAGACTAGACTATGAGTGGAAAATGTAGAATGTAAGGTTGCCATGTGTCTGGTATTGAACAGGTCAGTATGGTATTTATTTCAGCAGACTGGCCAGTACAAAAAAAAAAGACATACTGGACATGTCTATATGTATTCTTCTTTTAGCCAGTCTGCAGAGCTGTTTGCTCTCTTGCAGTCAATGCCAGACAAAAATATTTACATGTCTTTTTTCAGTTGTTTCATATTTAGTGTGTTGGTGTGAGGATTTAAAATATAGATAGTTGTTTTATGGGACAATTTTTATAATCTCTAACCCGGTGTTAATGTATGGAATAAACGAGTGACGTTTTACGATAGAAACAATGACGTAGGAGTTAGATAAAACGTAGCGTAGATTTGGTAGTAAAGATAGACGACCTTAGAAGTTGGTAGTGGCTGGACGTGTTTTGGACTAGGCTATATAAACTGTGATATATTTGAATTCATCTTGTACATAAATTACATTAAATATTGAGTTCTCATTTCTACTAAAAGCCGGCAGTTTGTTCATTGTTTATTATTATATAATGTGATCTCCCTGAGAGTTGTATACATAGTAATTACAAAATAACGGTCACATTATTTGGCCCCACGTTGGCCGCCAAATAATGTGACCGTTATTTTGTAATTACTATGTATACAATGGGACAATTTTTATAATCTCTAACCCGGTGTTAATGTATGGAATAAACGAGTGACGTTTTACGATAGAAACAATGACGTAGGAGTTAGATAAAACGTAGCGTAGATTTGGTAGTAAAGATAGACGACCTTAGAATTTGGTAGTGGCTGGACGTGTTTTGGACTAGGCTATATAAACTGTGATATATTTGAATTCATCTTGTACATAAATTACATTAAATATTGAGTTCTCATTTCTACTAAAAGCCGGCAGTTTGTTCATTGTTTATTATTATATAATGTGATCTCCCTGAGAGTTGTATACATAGTAATTACAAAATAACGGTCACAGTTGGTAATGGTAGGTTGAGGGGGGAGCAGAATGTATCTGAGGTAGGTTAGTTCAGGGCATTCAAGCAGGAAGTGGTCCACAGTTTCTTGTGAGCAGGGGCAATGTCTGCAGTTAGGTGCGTGAGTTGGGTCTATTCTATTTAGGTGTCAAAATGTATAACAATAATAACAATATACCCAGTTTTCCCAAGGGCGAGAGACCCTTGATGGAAAGGTTCTAGTATTTTCTGAAAAACGTTTTCAAAAAGTATCTGAATCTGGAAACCCTAGAGTCTAAAGTGCCTAGAGTCCCTAGAGCCATAGAATCTAGGGCCTAGACAATGAATATGAAATAGCATGACAGTATGCTCTGTGAAGTATATTGATTGCCTAAGCAGGGCCGGGTCCTCCATATAATAGGCAAACTAGGTGGCTGCCCAAGGCGCAAAATTTTAGGGGCGCATAATTCCATAATTGAGGATTTTTTTTTAAATTTGGGATTAAAAATAAAAACTAAAGTAAAGTTTAGTATTTCTGCGCACTACTAGCATAGACAGGCGAATTACTAGGTAGCCTAATGAAAGGCGAAGGGTAGCCTATTTTATTTAAGTTGTCTTAGAAAAAAGGGAAAGTATGCCCTAACACTACTCAGTTTCTCCCCGCCGAAGGCTCTTTAATGAAGGCTCTTTAATGAGGGCGCAGAATTTGTTTTCGTCAATTTTGTTGACGCCTAGGGCGTCAAAAACCCTAGAGCCGGTCCTGTGCCTAGGACAATAATAAATACATGTAGTTGTGATGTAGTCACAAAGTATATTGTAAGTAGGCCCTAGCCCTAGGCAATGTAGGACAGTAATTGCATGGCACCTAAATTAAAAGGCTTAAACTTAATCCAAGTCTATATCATAAGTCATAATGATAAAGTATCATAAAAACATATGCTAAAACAAATTTAACGTTTTTTAAAGTAAACCAAATCCTATAGAAAAATCTAAGCAGAGAATTTAAATGGGACTAAAGAACATAGACGCTAACTTTCTGGTGAATTGCTTCCAGTTTAGATCGTAATTCTTCCATTTGATTTTAGTCAAGATTTGAAGATATTGTTATGTCGAATCTAGCAGAAGACGGCAGAAGTGTAAAAGTGGCCAGATGCTAGCTCCATTTGAAGATTTAAAATGTTTTTTTTTTTAATTAAACGTTTTGTTTTAAATGTAGAAGTATATTTTTTATGTTGAGCAAAGAAGAGGCAAATAATATGTTAGCTACATTCAGCCGATAAGACTTCTGATGTACACCAAGGTGGGAAAACCACAGAATTGAAACAGGTCTTTATGTATAATCTCTATCTATTACGTGAGCAGAAAGGGGTGTGAAGCGAAGGGGAGAAAAAGAAAAAGGTAGGGTGGGGAGGGGAGAGGGGGCGCTAAGTGATTTTATGACCCAGTTTTACTGACCCAGTTACCAGTAAAGATTAGCAGGTAGAATTTATAAGATAAGCCCATGCATATGACGACAGCCAAACACTAGCCGATGATTGGGTGACGAGAGCAAAACGCGGTCAATGTCTTGTAATACAAAAAAAAAAAAAAAAAAAAAAAAAAAAAAATATAAAAAAAAAAAAACAAAAAAAAAAATAACAAAAATGGTATTTGACACACTGGCGGGTTAGTGTAGACAGCGTGGTACATGTAGGTAGACTAATTGTTTGCCCAATTTGCAAGTCACCGACCGGTTAACACTTACAGCTCAACCAGTAGGGCTAGCTTACAAGTTTATTACAACACATTAAGAGTTATTATTATGTCAAACGAATATGCGGCATGGGCGTCCGAGTTGGGAAAGGGGGTGGGGGTGGGGGGCATGCTTTTATATAAACTAATTTGTTGTTTTCTTCGGGAAGAGCTCAGATAGGGGCCTTCCCGACCCAGATACCGGACATTTTATATTATAGCTTAATTCTTGTATAGATCGAGGCGATCTAACTTGATCTAAGGAGAAAAACTTGTAGGGGAAGCAGGGGTCGGGAAGGGTGGGTCTAAAGTCTAAAGGATGATACAAATACAAACTATCTCTGTCACACTTTTACTATTCATGCAGCTATGCGCCCTGGCCAGTGCCGTTGCTAGGGATTTGGGGGCCCGGAGGGCTTGGCCTCTTTAGGGGCCCCTGCATTTTGACATTCGACATTATGACATGAGAAAAAAACAATTCGGACACTCCTTTGGGGGCCCCTCTCAAGTAGGGGCCTGGGGGGACTTTCGAATTTGGACCCCCCTCCCCTAGCTACGCCACTGGCCCACCTGTAGGCCTACATTGCTTGTCTGGGGCACCAAATTCCACTGGCTCGGCTTTTCGAACGTGTAAGCACGTGTGTCGTGTAAAGACAATCTCGGCTCGCTATCTTATCCTATATTGTTACAGATGCGTATACGCGGTTTTTTAAGTTTTAAGTCTCGCGTTTTGGTTATGGTTTAAAATGTGTTGGTTAACTAGTTAAGTTGTTTGTTTCGCTGTTTTGTTCGAGTAACCCATTACATATCCGTGTGCCACTCGAGAAGAAAGAGAGCTAACATGCGTTTGTACAGCACGTGGAGATAGCGCACTAACAAAAAAAAAAAAAGGGGGGGGGGTATTACAATTTCGAGACGCAAAACCTTTGAGAGGGTAAAGTTTCAAGTTTTAAGCACGGAAAACACAAAGATCAAAGGTCAAAATATACACGTAATGTCAGGCATGTGACTATTTGCTACCAGTAATCCCCCTTTAGGGAAGAAAACAAACTCTTAATTACATAGGACTAAATATATATACATATATATATATATATATATATATATATATATATATATATATATATAAAGCCATTATATTATAGGCCTATATATAACTTTGTTTATTGTTGTAAAGTGATACAGAATATCCAATACCATAGGCCCCTACATTATGATAATAATCTTAAGCGATCATTTTTTAAATTTTAAAATAATTTCATTAGATCAATGTATTCTCTTTTCATAACCATTATAGTCCAGTAAACAAAATGTAAATTTGTAATTACTTTACAAAAATAAACACGCTACCCCAGCTTTTTCTCAAAATGACGTATCGCAAAATTGTACAAATAAATTAACCGGGCTGCACTATTACAAATCGCAAACTAATCTGCCCCCCCCCCCCGCCCCCGAAAAAAAAAGTAGAACAAGTGGGCTCTAAATCTAGGTCAGATAATCCTGGTGTAGAGTGTAGAGTTACAGTAGAGTAGAAGCAAAAGACATTAGGGGCCGTCCATTAATGCGGTCGTGCACCAAGGAGAAGGGAAAAAAAAAGGGGGGGGGGGGTGTGAAGTCAAACATTTGTGACGGTAGGTGACGAGAGGAAGTGGGTGTTTAAATAATGTGACGTCACATCAAAGAATAGTGCCCGTCTTTAAATGAAAGTTTCACTTTAAAGAGTTTCACATTGACGAGTTTCACATTGACGAGTTTCACATTGACGAGTCTCACTTTGACGAGTCTCACTTTGACGCGTCTCACTTTGACGAGTCTCACTTTGACGAGTCTCACTTTGACGAGTCTCACTTTGACGAGTCTTACTTTGACTGGTCTCACTTTGACGAGTTTCACTTTGACGAGCTTCACTTTGACGAGTCTCACTTTGACGAGTTTCAATTTGACTGGTTTGACTTTGACGAGTCTCACTTTGACGAGTCTCACTTTGACTGGTTTCACTTTGACTAGTTTCACTTTAACGAGTTTCACTTTGACGAGTCTCACTTTAACGAGTTTCACTTTGACGAGTTTCACTTTGACGAGTCTCACTTTGACGAGTTTCACTTTGACGAGTCTTACTTTGACGAGTTTCACTTTGACGAGTTTCACTTTGACGATTCTCACTTTGACGAGTTTCACTTTGGCGAGTCTCACTTTGACGAGTTTCACTTTGACTGGTTTCACTTTGACTGGTTTCACTTTGACGAGTCTCACTATGACTGGTTTCACTTTGACGAGTTTCACTTTAACTAGTTTCACTTTGACAAGTTTCACTTAATTAACTACAGTAGTAAAATGTTTATTGTAATACCTATACGCCAATCAAAATCAATTGAAACATGATCATTTTGATAGTGGAAAAAAGGTTCGAGTTTTTTTTTTAGGACGGAGTGGGGGGAGGGGAGGATTTTTTTAAGGGCCCGACTTTAGGAACTTGTTGACGATGGAGAGAGAAAGGCGAAAATGGGAGTGGAAAAGGGAGGGGGGTAGACAATGACTAAAATCGCGTGATGTCATTTATGAACGACCCCTTAAATGAAAAGTATGTTTCGACCCAAGCGGATGTGATAGTTTTTGAACCCGGTTTTCAGCTACACCACTCGTAAGATCTATTGAGTTCGAATATACATTTCAATATCATTATTGAAACCATGAATGTTTTTGAATGTTACTGTTTACCGGTGTTTTTTTCGTTATAATTCGATTTCTGTTAACCCTTACAGTCCCGGGCGCGTATATAGCGGAACTGAGGGCAGCATAGATAGAAGTAGGTCGGTACGAGAAGGGTTAAATATGTTACTTATAGGCTAGTACGGGAGATGCAAAGTTTAAGTGGGTCACAAAGCAGTAAGTAAAGTACACATCGGAACAAATTGATCCATAGGGCCGGTGAAGCAGCGGACACCATCGAGTCCAGGTAACAAAAATCACCAGGATTCGAACCCCATACCTTCGGTACAAAAAAGCAGAGATATATTTTTAAAAAACGGGTTATGGAGAAACATAATATATTTGGGAAACACTTCACATCTTGGCCCTTAAAAAAGGTCTAGCATACAGAAACAAAGATACCCATAACATTTCTTTTAAAAAACAAACAAACCACAAGCTAACGACAACACAATTAACCCATTGTATTAGTTAAAAACTATCGAGCGTAGGACGCAATAACCTTCATTATAGAAGGAGCGTCTGTATTATATAAGATAAGATCAATACAGGTTGCGCACATTTCAAAGTAAGATTTTTAAATCTAGTAACTTAATAACTCAATCGCAGAAAATCATTTAGACTTTAGACGGGAAAAAAAAGGTATCAGTAACATAAGTTTACTTGATACTTGAAGTAAAAAAAACACACGACGACAAAACTGATAAACAAACCCGCGGGTTATGGAGAGTGCTCTCCCTTTCTATCGTTGTTTTCCCGCCGAAATGGGTTCACGTTTACTATAACTATAAGAGCGCAATTTGATCATGTGAGTCAGCTGACATATTGTTTTTTTTTTTACGTGTTGGGGTGGGTGGTATGAGAGGTGGGGGGGGGGGGGCTGTTGATATTATAACATTTACAGGGCGGCCCCGTGAGGCGGGGATCGGAAAACCCAAAGGTTTGGGTAATATTCACTTCAGCCAAACTAAAAGTAACTAAAATAAACGATTGAACAGCATCCACACTTATTCATGAAGTGTCGTTTTACCGCCATTACTTCTGCTTTCTACACAGCAGCTGCACTCTACACATTATTCACGTGTAACTGGCCCGAAAAAAATGGCCTACATTATGGCGCCAACCCTGTCACATACACCTGTATTTGTATGGGGCGTATGTGATGGTGTTGGCGCGTTGATGTCATTACGGCCGGGTACTCGTATGTGGGTGTATCTTCATGTGGGTGGACCCATCTGGAGACGGACAGATGGGCGGTGTCTCGCGGTTCCCAAGTCCAGCGAAACTGTGTGTTTTCTGGTGGTCTTAGCCGACCCCCCGTTAAATGATCGTTCGACCCCAAAAGTGGTCGCGACCCACAGGTTGGGAACCGCTGCAGTAGTAAGATCAAAGCTACATATAGGGGCCTACCGTACCTTGCATTACACCCCACACATCCCTCCAAAGAAATACATTCAGAAATTAATAATTCTACGTCGTTAGGTACGTGCCCAGATCCTTTTTAAAACTGCAACTGTCGTCACTCAACATAGACTCTAAATACCATACAAATAAAATAAAAAAAAACAAACTGCAACACCTATATGATGTATAAAGCTATTCAGGGTTTCGGAGAAAAAAAAAGGTCTTTTTACTTTTCATACCGCCTTCCTGAGAGGTCAAGGTCAGTGACGTGTCCCAGACAGACAACAACGTGCCTGTCTCGCGGAGTGAATCTGTCGTCGTTGTCGTGTCCAGTAATGAGTAAATATCGACTTGCAAGCTGGGAGTTTTAAGGCTTAACCCGGGTCAATGTCACCTGCATGAGCATTACCGGCCTATATCAAGACCGTCTTTAACTTACTTTAAGTATTTACGAAGGTCTTGCGTATACACGCCCAGTGGCTTCCCCAACTCTTCTTTTTATTCATTTGAAGTAATATTTTCCAGATGGAGCCCTTTCTTAAGTCAAAGCCATAATATATAGGCTTATCTAGCGCTTTACCACACCCAATCGATAAAAGGAATAAAACTTATCTAATCATAAAAGCATTTGCAATATTCTGCGATGGTATCGCGAAGACGCCGGAGAATGCACGAAAACGCCGGAGAATGCACGAAAACGCCGGAGAATGCACGAAAACGCCGGAGAATGCACGAAAACGCCGGAGAATGCACGAAAACGCCGGAGAATGCACGAAAACGCCGGAAAATGCACGAAAACGCCGGCGAATGCACGAAAACGCCGGAGAATGCACGAAAACGCCGGAGAATGCACGAAAACGCCGGAGAATGCACGAAAACGCCGGAGAATGCACGAAAACGCCGGAAAATGCACGAAAACGCCGGCGAATGCACGAAAACGCCGGATAAAAGTTCTTATATTTATAGTTTTAAAATCAGTAAGTAAACATTTCAGGAGAATTTGATCCGTAGGGCCCGTGGCCGTAAGGCAACATTCAAAAGACCCGGGAAACAGGGCCTAATCCCAGGAATCGAATCCATGGACCCTCGGTACAACCGAGCGCGCTGCCGGCCAGGCCACCGTGCGCCATAGCCTACTTGTACTTTACAGAGCAGACTTGTTTAGAATTGCAACCACGTGAATCAAATTAAAACTCGAGTGTGTGCCACTAAAGACTGTAGACCCATAACTATAGTGGGGCCCCTTATAACACACGTAAGGCTACCACTGGAATGCGGCTCTTATTGACCTCGAGCGTGCCCACCAAAATATTTGTATTATTTTTAAGGTCAAGGGGGGGGGTCACTTCCGGTCCAGCTTACTCGTTGAGTACAAGACAGTGTTACAATTTGGTCATCCTCACAACCTCCAACCAACACCTAAAATAAAGGTTTCCGTACCGATTTAAATTATTTTTAGCCAATGCATTGTTTTGTTATTTTTCCTCAAAAATTTTCAATTCTACCCGAAAACTATTTTCTACAATATTCCCCCCTCCCACCTGAAAATAAACAACAACAGCAACAGTTTAACGTATATTCGAGGGTTGTGGTGGAGATATGTAGGCTGAAAGTAGACAGTCATCGGAAACCACGTGACAAGAGCTTCAGCTCTATATGTGATGGTGGGAAGTGTGAAGTGGGTCAATAAGACTTGACAGATTTAACCAAGTCACAAAATTATATGAAGTTTTGCTAAAGGATTTAAAAAACAAAAACAAGGGATATTTCATGTTTCATCTCAGATTTTTCCCTGAAAAAAAAATATGTTTATAACACAGGTCATAAAAAAAAACGGATTTTCCCGTCGTGTAGTTAGTACCTTTACGTAGCATGATTTCAAAATACAGTCAGACGTTGACTTAACGAATAAGAAAATTAACTCAGTCAGGAAAAGCTCTGATGGATATATGATCTTAGTTGGGGGTAAAGTAAAGGCGGCTGGGCATTGTGTGCTGGCCACACATCCCCTAGTAATGCCCCATGACTCAGTGACGACAACCGAACGCGCTGTCCGCTAGACCACCTTGCCCCATACTGGGGCCATACTTGTACTTTACATATAGTCATTTAGACTTGTTTATGGGGGCACGGTAGCCGAACGGCAGCGCGTTCGACTGGCGATCCAAGGGACCTGGGTTCGAATCCTGGTGCAGGCTAGGATTTTTTTCCCAGGATATGAGGGTGTGCCTGGGTACCTGGCCTTAGTTGGGGTAAAGTAAAGACGGCTGTGCATAGTGCTGGCCACACAATCACTTAGTATGCCGTGGCCACGGAAACTGGTGAACGCTGCTTCACCGGCCCTGTGGATCAATCTGGTCAGACGGGATATTTTACTTACTTGTTTACTTTAGACTTGTTATGCCTATATGCCTATATGCAACCGAACTGATGAAACTATAACTTTACTTGGTGCATTTAACACTATATAACTAAGGTGCGGGTTTCTTCTAACATGTACCACTGGATTGTGGCTCTCATTGACCTGAGCGTGCACATCAAGTCTTTGTATGGTATTGTACTGCCACTGGAGATCACTCCCTGTCAACTACAAGACAGTGTTACAATTTGGTCCTTTCCCCCCCAAACAATGGCTTTCAGTCGGGAACGAAAACAAACATGGACGGCACTCTAATACTATCATCTTTCAACATAGAAAAATTCAACAATGGAGATTAGCGGGAGGGATCAGAGGGTGCTGTAGCGGCCAGGTTACACGAGGCACCCCAAATCTGTAGGGCTAAAACGATTATGTAATTCTAGCGTAGTGACAATGTAAAAACAATAATAAATGTATTACGATTTAACCAATTGCATTTGTGCGCGTGTGTGTGTGTGTGTGGGGGGGGGGCTCATTTGTATGTTTTCAACCGTAAATCTATAATACATATAAGGGAATAGCAAGCAGCAAACGAAAAATGAAGTGGTAACCATTGTGTCAGGGTTCATACAAACAGTTGTAACATTGTAAGAGACAGTTCAGACGCAACATCTTATCATGTGGGCCACATGGGGAAGACAGCCAATAACAGAATATAGGCTATTGAACAACAACAAAAAACAGAGTTTAAATAATAGGCCTTGGACTCAGGTGACACAAGGACACCTCCGATAGTCTTAAGACAATAACATCCGGGTGCGAAAAATATTCGGGTCTTCCTATTTTGTAAACAATATAAACAAACAGAGACGGAGTTAGAGAAAACAACAAGAAAAATCTTTTTTGTTTTTAAATGTATATATAACGACTATTACTGTTAAGGAGGTTACATAGATAACAATTTAAGAAATGAAAGTGAGAGAGACAAATAGTTGGAGGGGGATTGCTAAATTGTTGGATGGGTGAGAGGGTGGATGGTTAATTGGGTGGATAGATGGAAGAGAGGGTTGATGTATGGGGGGATGGGTGGCTAATTGAATGGTGGATGGATGGTTTGTTTTGTGGCCAAACGGGAGTTAGGAAAGTGAATAAAAACACTATGCAAGAGGATGGCCTTCAAACAGGGAAACCACCCAAAGCAGTAGTAAGGCCTTGGCATATTGATTAAGGAAGATCATAATGGACACACATGGGCAGTATTTACTCAGCTGGTCTATCCGCTAATGACTTAATTTTATTATACTAAAACCAGTAGCTTATATATTCAATAAAAAAAATAAAAAATTCACACATGTGCTGTTGGGGCTTTAAAAATTAAAATAAAAAATTGAGGAAGGTTGAAGGTAGAATATTGTACACTTATCAGGAGTCTGATAAGTATAGAGATAAAAAAAAGGAAATTTAAGATGAAGCTATGCCATAGTTATAACAACATATCCAATTTCCCTGATTTGGTTTTGTTAGTCCGCTATAGAATTCTTTCCTTTTATCCCCCCAAAAAGTCTGGTAAGCTCTTTATATACACAGCACAACAAACCTTCTTTGTCCAGTAAATGGACCATTTTCATTGAAATCCAAAGATACAAATAATATTTAAAAAATTTGTACCACAAAAAAAATAAAAAAATAAACACAAAATTTTATGTCAAGTTTTTGTTTCTTTTTACTTAATTTATGCTCAAAGTAACCTAGAGTTGATTTCTTTTTTTCACTCAACTACTTAAAAAAGCTCAGTGGATTTTCCCAAACTTTTGTTTACTACAGTCCAGTCTGTTGTTTCATTTTTATTGTAGGTGTATATTCACTGTATATAATACAATGTATTTTCAGTTTATGTTTCTTTTTCTGATCTGGCTATAAATAGCTTTTATATGGGTCACAAGTTGTAGTTAGGGATCAAGTGGCAATAAGATATTCAAACAAAGCAGTGAGGAAAGAAACAAAACTTGTTTGCACAACTATTGTGATGTCTAATCTTAAACATTAATTTTGTTCTTATTTAAATGATGGAAGAATGGCAGGCCACGTGGGCAATGTTAAATGAAGTAGGTGTTATGAAATACAGTGTGACCATGACTCACCATTTGCTGATGCAGCTGGTGGCCCAGAAAGCAAGGGTTCACCATGACACACAGTGACAAGACTGGCCACGACATACATGACTCACACTTGAGATAGATCTTAGCACAGATGGGTCAATCAGTCGGGGACGTCATTGGCTCATTGAGACTCAGGCAGAAGTGTTGCTAGGATACGTCCAGGGACGAACTATCAAATTGGCACCCAACTCAAACAAAATTTCCTAAATGTAACGCTGCGAGCCTCTATTCGGTGCCCCTTTACCTGGGCGCCAGGGGACATATGTACCTCCCTGTTCCCTCCCTTAGCAACACCCCTGGGCTCACAATTGAGGTAGGGATTAGCACAGAAGGATCATTCAGATGCAGACATAAGTCCCACAGATAAAACAACAAGCATACATTACTTACTCTTCCAGTCTGTTCCCCAAGTATTCCGAGGAATCCGATGGACACACATTGTAAAGGTCTGTGTCTTCAAGTGGACGCTTGTAGCCCTTCTTAAACAAAGGATCAAGCCAACTGCAATAAAGAAAAGAAAAGGAGGGAGACGTTAGAAATATTATACATGATGCACTCTCATTTGTTATTGCCATTCAAAGATTGTTTTTTTTATTCCTTAGAAATAGATTGAGAAATAAATGAGCCATCCGTTTTGTTGCCACCATGCCCAGTAACAGCTGTGACCATCTCTATAATTTTTATATTTTTTTTTTTACCTGTTATTGCCTCTTTGAAGGAAATCTTTAATTTTTTTCTTATCTCAAAATTTTGAAATTAATTGGCTTGTGTGTGTAGGTGATTGGTATGGTGATGTGCTGTTTTCTGTACTGTGCCTATTTATATGAACCAATAACTTTTCATAGCACCTTGCAATAGACACCAAAGGTGAAGGAGGGGGGGGGGGGCAAAAAATGTTAGCATAAAAAGGAAACAAGTCCATTATGACAATGACCATATGGCAAAGCCTCACGTCAACAGATATATACAAACATCAGACTGATCTTATGCTTGCTAAGATGTCAATGCCACATTGCTAACGCCACCACAAGTAGCTACAGTTCTAACCTCTATAGGTATATCTGTTTATGGAACAGGCTTTGGGCCATGAAACCAATCACGCTTAAATTTCTGGGACACAGATTAGCACTAAGGTAGTTTGTTTCATGTGTTTGTTTCACATCCTAATTTTGTGTGTACTGTTTGACCTCTCGAACCCCAGAGACCAGGTGATCACAATAGGACGGGAGAAAAAAATAATAAAAAGTCAGTAACATAATCTCTGCCAACACAGCGTACTGTGTTTTTTTATAATAGTATATAAAAGACAACACATTTTGATGACGTCATGAATACAAACTGACACACCACCAGAAGGGGGAGTATCCGTATTACAAAGATATGTTTTCAATATGCTCAAATTTCAGAACTCCACAATAAAGTTCAGGATCCTACCACTATTTCAGGCCTGTAACTAGTGCACTTCGATTACGTAGCAGGTCATTGTCAAGTGACAAGACATCATTTACACAAAAAAACAAAGTCAGAAGGGGCCCATTAAAAGAGAAGAGAAAAAAAAACACAATATGGAGATGGCAATTGAGTCATAATGGAATTTTTACTGACACATACCACAATACATATATTTTAATCCCCACACTGTGAAACTCAATTACATAAATCATCACACCTTTTTTCTTTCCCGTTAAGTTTCAGTCGTTTTTTTTTTTAAAGTAGCCTAATGAGACAAATTAATTGGATTCTATGTATGTCAGTGATGATAGATAGAAACGCCAAATATGTGCCATACCGAAGATCTATTTGGACTTAGTGTGCAAGTATGTAAAAAAAAGTATACCGGTATATATAAAAAATATATTAAAAAAAACTCAATGATATAGTTGAACCGTGTATACAGCTATTATTCAACATAGAAACTCTCCCATATATGAAACAGGGCGTAAACACATTTTTTATACAAAAAGAGAAGGCAAGTGTCTACTAGGATAGTGCTGAGAAGAGCAGAGTAGGAGATTTTATTGTTTGGAAGGAGGGAGTCCCTAAGGTGAACGCCAGTAACTTTTGTGTATACCGTTGTTCTCAGCACATGGTTCCCAAAACACCGGGAATGCATGTCTCCATTATACTTTTCTACCATTTGCTTTTTGTACCAAAAGGTGACTTCTGGGGGGTTCTATGGTCAGCACAATGCCCAACTGCCTTTACTTTACCCTTAACTAAAATCAGGTACCTATCACAGATGGGTAGACTCAAGGGCACTCTGCCCACGACCCGGGAACCATTCAGTGCCTTCACCAGGATTCCATCGCAGTACCTTTGGTACCCCAGTCGATTGCGGTACCCCACCAAACCCCATGGGCACACAAAAACAAACAAGTAAGAAATGCACACATAGCATTATATTATAACCCAGGGTGTTCAATGAATGGTAGCAAGGGGCCCACTGAAGTCTATGTATGAAAGATACAAGTTCTATAAAAGAGATCTTTTCCACTCAAATTTTTGTTTTTATCCCAACAGGACATATACCAAGTTGGTCAAATTCCAAAGCAGTTGTATATAGAGGTTACACTTAGAATTATTGTGTGATTTTTGAAAATGTGTCAAAACTTAAGAAGGAAGTGAAATGTTTAATATATTTTCATAGCTAAATCCTTTAAAAAAAGATATTTATTTTATACTCTCTTAATAGGCTAACAATCTATTCAGGTTAATTAAAAAAAAATTTGTAACGAAAATCATCAAAAGAAATCATCTGACTCTTTCATCTTCGGTTAAGTGGTGGTCTATTAAAGTCACAATAGCTTAGGTGATAATAGAATAAAAAAAGATATTGAAAAAATGTGCTGATTATAAGTGATGTCATCAATTTTTTATGCAGTACTTGACACATTATTTCTGAATAAAAATAATACTTCGGAAAACATCCGAAACAAGAAAAATGTAGTTCCTATTTAATGACAGAGATATCAATAAAGATGTAAATGTAGTTTATATTTAAGTATCATCTTACCAAAAAAATCCTCTCGAAACAAAATTAGCTGAGAGTGTTGGGTTGGGGTTCACATGTCTGAGTGTTTCATCCATCTCCTACAGAATATCCCAAGGAGAGGCAAATCTTGAAGCGCCAACCTGCGGCTGTGTCAAAACTATCAAATTGTTCTCGTTGCTATATGAATAAAGTAGGAGCAGAGGGGTCCTCCCCCATCAAGTTTATCACGATGCGCTACTGAATCGTGGCCCATTCACACTTATCATCTGGGTTAAGTGACTTCTGACTAGCACTCTGACAAAAAAGTATCACTCATGTCACCTGAAAGGAGACAAAGAGATAAATCACAGGATTGGCAGGACAAATAGTACAAATCCATCTGTTTAGCAGGAACAAGATACATTTTTTAGCCACATGTTAACGCTGATATCCAAGCACAGTAAAAAAAAAAGAGTAGAACTCATATTCTAGCACAAAGCTACAAACTCTCTAATTATAATTACACACAAGGATTGTTAAATGATAAAATGCAACAAATATTCATTGTTATAAAACTTTCATCTCTTCTAAAAAAAAAAATTATGTGTACTATTATTTTCACGCTAATATAAAATAAGCGAAAAAAAATTATTTTTTTTTATTGCAAGTATATCCTAGCCTCACTGTTTGTTAATGACTAGAATATTCACTTAAAAAATTAGTAGGAACTGCTTTTCTGTACATAAATAGGACTACTTTAGCTCTCTAAATTTTTTAGTCCAAGATTTTGTATGACAGGTCATGAGAGATAAGAAATGGAAACCGAGTCATTTGGGAAACTTTGGCCTTTAAATAATAATTAAAGATTTTGTTTCAACTTTTTTTTAGAAGCTATGTCATTGCTCTATTTAGCATTACAAATTAAAATAATTTTCTGCTGATGAATGGGCTAAAATATAATTTTTATTTATTTATATAGCGCTTCTATCTATCCATGCTATCTTAGCATGCTCATTTCGATCTGGATAATTATTATGTCCACCAGGCCCAAAACTCTGGCAGTGCGACAGGGATAGAACTTGCAACGTGTTGGTTGAACTAACAGCAGGATCAGCCAGCCTATTATAAGTTTACAGACATTCCTTCTAGATAGAAGATTAATAGGTCAACTAGGCTCAAAACTCCTGCATGGCGACAGAGATCGGCTGACGGCAGGGGTAGAACCAGCGACGTGTCAGTTGGTTTTTGGTCGACAGTCCAGTGAACTAACAGCAGGACCAGCCGGCCTCACACAAACGCGTACAATAAAAAAAATCACAACAAAACATTGTGATAATATATACAGCATATAAAGTAAAAATGTAACATTGTTTTACACAAAAATTAAATAAAGTTAAACAATATCAAAATAAAAATAATAACAGTTGCTTACTTTTATAAGTAAACGAGAAAAACTTTTCTAAATAGTTCTGCTTTTTTTTAAACCAAGAATTAAAATCCTATTACAATTCTATTTAGAGGATTGTAAAGACTCCAACACTAACATTTCCTAAGCTATGTAAGTTAAAAGGATGTTTCTCTAGCGACAGCATCAATTAAGAGGTGCATGTGACCTAATTAAAACACAGGAAATTTCACATGACTATTAATATCCCTATGGATAAAAAGGTCATTTCCTGGATAAGTTTTAAAGTAGGCTAATACATTCACCTCTTCCAAGGCTGTAAATAAATTGGGAAATAAAATAGTCAAAACAGGGTAACAAGTAATGGTTGACTAGAAATAAATCAATTTTGATTTGTTTAAAAGCTACTTGAATTTGTCTGAGAAAGAATGTTTAAA
Organism: Anisus vortex; assembly: GCA_949126835.1. Lineage (NCBI taxonomy): Eukaryota > Metazoa > Mollusca > Gastropoda > Planorbidae > Anisus > Anisus vortex. The sequence continues at coordinate 28,734,314 of OX421508.1, forward strand.
ATACTTTTAGGATTGGACAGAAACAATGGAAAAGACCATCAATTAGAGCTTTTATTTTGAGTTTAATGCACCCTCCCTCTCTAAAAGTTTAGTTGTTCATAGCAATGCTAATTATTTATCACAGTTTGTTTTTTTGGCAATTTGTTAAGCTGCTAGCAACTGTTAACTGTTTGACAAGATAACACACTGCTTTCACTGGAGAATTAAGAGGTTTTCTGGCTATGCATAAAACTGCATGTGAACATTTATATAATAGTAATTTACTAGTACTAGTAATGAAAGCACTTTATCACCCCAAGGACTATGTTAATGGCTTAATAGCTGGCCTTTATAATTGTATGAAACTGATACATGTTGCTTCATCAGCCTTAAATTAGAGAGTGACTGATACATGCTGCTTCATCAGCCTTCAATTAGAGAGTGTCAGTCAAGCTTAACAAAGAACTCTCAATGGAAACAAATGAAAACAATAAATATTATCTGAAAATGTATATCTATATATATTTGTTTTATATTTAAAAGAAAATTCTTATTGCTTAGAAGAGTAACACCAATTGTGAAATCAATAAACCTAGAAAACACTAGAGGATAGAAGAGCAAAGAGTAAAGTAATAATAATACACAAGGCATTAAACTCTAATTTGAAAATACAACCCAATAACAACCTGTTGCAATGCTAAGATAAAGATAAGGACAGAAACACTTTTCATATCCCTTATATCCGAGAACAAATGCATATAAATACTCTTTCTTCCAGAGTACAAATGCATATAAATATAAATAGGCTTACTCTTTCTTCCTGAGTGTCATTCAGGCATAAAATGGGTTGCCTGAACAAACCAGGAAAACCAAAAACTTAACTGCATTTACAGATGAACTTAGGATGCAATAATCTTTTTTATAGCAGGAGCATCTGTAATATAGGGGCCTATAAGATAAGACTTACAGCCTACTACTACAGCTTCTAATCAGGTCTACTTATATTTAAAACACTAGCCTATATATAATTTATAGTATAAATAATCATAATTAAAACAACAAAGTGTCTGCGCGTCCAGACAAATAGTGCACGAGTTATGCGTCCTGCGACCTAAGTCACGTGACCGACCAAATAAAAAAAGCTACTGGCGCATGCGCATTATCGTTTATTCTTGCCCGATTTGCTTAATTCTATCTGTTGTAAATTATTATCAAGGTTTCCTGGCTTAGTGGTCAGTACTGTGTGCTGGCAACCGGCGTGTCACAGGTTCTACACATCTTTCACCACCTTTTTTTTAAAATTCAAATATAGTAAAACGATATATTTTTAGTTCAATACGTGAATACCCTTCTTTTATTCATGTGGGTGGACATAATTTCATTCAGGGGCGAAGCCAGAAATTTTTTCCAGGGGGGGCTGAACTTTCGCGTGACAAAAATTTTACAAAATACTAGGGGGGGCTGAACTTTCGCGTGACAGTTGAAAAAGATTTTTTTTTAATTCCAGGGGGGGCTTAGCCCCCCTCAGCCCCCCCCTGTAGCTTCGCCCCTGATTTCATTCAAAGAATCAAAGAAAGAAAAATACGACTGTTAGGCCTAATGCCTATTTCTTTAGAAAATGTGTTAAGTCATTACCAAACATCTTATAAAGTCAATAGTAAACATCTTGACTTGCGCTACAATTACAGTGAGCCATTCATTTATGCATGTGGATGGACATAACAATCTCATTCAATTTATCCATTCAAAGTATTAAACTAATAATAAGACTATTACTATTAGGCCTAATGCCCATTTCTTTATAAATGTGTTAAGACGCTCTAAATCTCTCGTTTGTACTTGTAGTTGGGTGGTCAAATAACAAGCCAGCCAGAAAAAAATCTTCCAAATAATGTGTCCGGCGGTCACGTGACATGCTCGCCGGAAGAATATCTCCCGCAATATTTTATCCGGTCGCCGGACGTATATATCTCCCGCGCTATTTGTCCAGTCGCCGGAAGTATAGCCTAGACACTGCCTTAAAACAAAGAAAGGACCCAAACAAAAACTGAATTTATCAAAATCAAATTTTCAAATGTCCTGCCCTGCTTGCTGTCCTGACTTAAAATTCAATAAGCAATAGTCAATAGTAAATAGGCTAGATCTTAAGAATCAGGTCAAGTCTAGTAGCCTAAACATAAAAAATAGGGTTTTCATTGTCATACATAGGCTAGTCATTGTAAGCCGCATAACTGGCATAAGTCAGAAAACCAGCTGACAATTAAAATTAGATCTAGGTATTCTTCGTGTAGTGTGTAGGAACAATAATTTAATTATAATTTATAATAGTATTAATAGAGTCATGTCAAGTCATGTCATTATTGTCATAGCATAGAGACATAGATGATAGAGTTGATAGTCATATCATAGAGTCATAGACTACTCTACTACACTACTATTTACTATCTCATACTCATAGACAGTCATACTACTAAATACTAGACTCAAGTACTTAGAGCTAGTCTCTAGACTCTAGATCTAGTCATACTAAGTCATCGCAACTATCAACTCCCACTTTTCGGGAAAATCAATAAAATAAAAACCATCCCTGCACAAAAATAATTAGGCTACTAACTTTTCCAATCATATAATATATACACTCTTGGCCTTTATGGGGTAGTTCGATTTACCAGACAATTACTGAATTACAAGTATAATTTGATTCCTTACCATATTACACACATGTGATTCCTCATACAATGACAATCAGTTACATAAATCATACAAAACCTTTAGTCACCTCTTTTTTCCCTTTCGTTTTTAATTTTTATAAAAATAGCAACGTACAAACTAAGAACATAACCCTCGGAAAAACATAAACGAAACAAACAAAAAAAGTAAACTAAACCGAACGAACTTTCTTCGGCTGTTTTGAGATTTCTCAAATTAAATACATGCTGTGTGAGTGTGCCAAACACCGAATATTTACTTAGTTGTCCAAAACAATAAATACTTATCCAAATAAATACAAAATTTGTAGAAAAAATGCAGGAAATTTATAATATAGGCCTAAGTGATAAGTGCAATAATAAAATAAACAATAAATTATTTAGGCCTGCTTCGCCTACTTAATTATAATAAATACATTTTTAATAATGTGTCATTCATACAAAATACCCAAGCCTACCTACTAACACATTGCAAATTAAAAGTCAATGTAAAAAACGAATTCAGTAATAGGCAGTTTTAGCCATTATAGCTCAGTGATTATAACACCCAGGTGCCGTCCATAAAAGACGTCACTAGGATCACCTTAAATTGCGGAGAGGGGAGAAAACATGTGTGACGATAGGACGAGGATGAGTTGTTGTTTTTTAACAATGTGATGCCACATCAAAAATGTAGGCCTACACCTTTAAATGAAGTTTCCACGTTATCAAGTTTCACTTAGTAACTATATACGGTAATAATATAATTGTTTATTGTGATACCCTATACTTATAATGAGGCCTAGCCAGGGTAGGGCCTATGCAACCCCTGCTGACACGCGTGCCAAACTTGAATCGCCGTACGCCATTATTTTTTACTGACACGCGCAACAATCTCCTATAATTATTATTGTTCCTATAATACTATAATGTCTATAGTCTACTTACCAAAACGAAACAATAGGCCTAACATTTCCCCCCTCCCCCCCCCCCCAAAAAAAAAACAAAAAACAACACAGGTCATGCAGACCACAATGCAAATGGTCAACTTTTAAATTGCTGTTGTGCAATTCTCTACAAGATTTGCAAAATACCGCAATTTAAGTTTCATGAGCTTTCCAGACATTATGAAATCGGAGGAACTAAACCTACACATTTTAATGATTTCATGGATTATTGCTCAAAAAGGCAGCTGATTGAATTTCGGAGTAGGCCTAGATCTATAGCGCGAACAATATAAATGCCAAGGCCGAAATTAATTCACCATAGAGTTAACTTTTAAATAAGCTTAATTGATAAAAAAGGTGGTTTTAATTAGAGATCTAATAAGTTTACAGACGTTCCTTCTAGATAGAAGATTATTACGTCCACTAGGCCCAAAACTCCTGCAGGGCGACAGGGATTCGTCGGTGGCAGGGATAGAACCCGCGACCTGTCCGTTGGTTTTTGGTTGACAGTCCGGTGAACTAACCGCTGGACCAGCTGGCTTCCGAGATCATTATAATCATTAAAGATCATTGGGGCCTAGAAATGAGAGGACTAGAGAGAATTAACGCAGAAAACATTATCTATATTAATATTGATGACTTTAATATAGGCCTAATAAATAAAGAAGACTTGTCTAAAGTTGGCAAAAGCATGGCTCACCCCGTTTTATCTACACATTTATGCTAAATATGCTTGTGAATTTTTGTTCTCTTTGGTGAATTGCATAAAGTTTCGTAGATCTAATAGGAGTAGCCTGCAATGGCCTGATGAAACTATAATAACCTTATGTAGCCTAGTTCGTGTTTTCTGACGTAAAAAAAAAAGAAATGCTTTCTGGTATGTCTTCATTTGAAAGTGACCAAGATTTATTGTTATTTTGCTGTTGTTTTGAAAGTGAAGAAAGGTAGAACTACCCATAGACTATATATAATATAATAGGCCTAAGGTATTTTTACCGCCCGAGTTCTTCTTCTTCTTCGTTCTCAAATGTTATGATTGGGAGGATTCAGACAACAAGTCCGATAGTTGTAATGAACTGCGCCGTGGCTGTCAGTTGCTCTAGTCCACCGCACAGTTTGTCGTTGAAGGGGCCAAATGGCTGACCGGGTAGAAAGATGCAGAGGGCAGGTCTGAAGGACATGCTCCGCATTTTCGGGGGCTGTTTCGCAGGGGCACATTTCGCTTGCTCCGATTTGTAGTTTGCGGAACATGTGTTGCTTCAGCCTGTTGTGGCCAGTCCTTAGTCTGAAGATGATGTGTTGAAATTGGCGGGAGAGTTTGTAGTAAGCATCAATCTTTAGGTTGTTTTTTTTTTGCAGCTCAGACCATCTTTCGGATTCATTCCTTTTGAGTATTGCCTTTATTTCTTCGGGGTGTAGAGATGGGTCTGTCTGGTTTCGTCTGCCTCCAGCTTTAGCTAAGGTGTCGGCAGTGTCATTTCCTTCATTTTGTATATGCCCAGGGATCCATTGAAGAACCAGTTCTTTAGTTATTTTGCTCAGTTTTAAAAGTTCTGTACTGAGTGACTGGTTGATCAGGGCATTTGGGTTTTTTAGAGACTGGAGTACTGTTTTGGCGTCAGTGAAGATGACAGTCCGGCTGTTGGGGGATTGAGTGTGGCTTGTTAGTATATTTGCAGCAAGCTCAATTGCTTTTCTTTCTGCTCTAGTGCTATCTGAGAGGCTACCTGTGACAGTGGCTTTTTCTAGGATCGAGTGATGTTTTGTCTTTTCTTTAATTCTTTAGAATATGATTTTTAAAAAAATGGTTGGGAAGTGATAGTTTGCCTACGAGACGTAGGGACATGGGACATATGCCTACTATAGTAATAATATAGTAGTAATTATTCGCTGCCAGCGACGCGGTTTGGGCAAGATGAAAAACCAGACTACATCTCATTATTCTTTCTCGACGCGTTTACATTTTTACATTAGGGACAGTCATAATATTTTCTTCTAATGACGTCAATCACATAGGAGAGGAAAAGAAGGGAGGGGGGGGATTTGTGACGATATCCTATGTTTCTCCGCCACATTAGGTCTACATCAGTTATTAGTATAATTAAAACAATGCATGTTTTGACCCCATTCAGCTGTTTTGTTAAATCCCACACCTACAAAAGACGAGAGTCTCCAACGCTTGTTTCATGACCCGGTTATTTTTAGACCTATTCTTTAACGACCCACTAACATTTGGGCTATATCGCATAGCTACCGACCTAGTTTAAAGAGAGCACACTTTTCAAGACTACTATTTATATTATAGGTAGATCTATAAACGTAGGCCTATAAACTTCAATGGTTGTAGCTCGATTCAAATAATGTTTCTTTCTGTTCGCCTATTGCTTGTTTGTGTTTGTTTTGTTTGTTTGTTGTTGTTTTTTTTGTTTTTGTGTGGGGGGGGGGGATGTTTATTCAGAATAATCTTTTGAAATTTTCTTTTCTTGCGACTTGGTGCATTTTTTTTTCATTTTCATAAGCTTGTGACATATTATTTTGGACTTTAGGCATACATTTTTATATTTGTGTCGCACCTGACTCGACTTGATAAAAATAATATATAGATCTAAACGGCAAGCGCAACGACCCAATACCTTTAGCCTTTACTTTCTCTAACTAATGTAGCCTTTACTTTCTCCAACTAATGTAGCCTTTACTTTCTCCAACTAATGTAGCCTTTACTTTCTCCAACTAATGTAGACTTTACTTTCTCAAACTAATGTAGCCTTTACTTTCTCAAAATAATGTAGCCTTTACTTTCTCAAACTAATGTAGCCTTTACTTTCTCAAACTAATGTAGCCTTTACTTTCTCAAACTAATGTAGCCTTTTCTTTCTCAAACCACATTTCTGTTCCCCAACTAGTTTAGCCTTTAATTGAAGGGCTGAACATTTAAAATGTAGGCTATCTGTCATGGGCAACAAGTCTATGTGCCTAGTTGCCTAGTTTCAGCTCGATAGGATAGCGGGACGTGTGTCAATTCAATTACTTTTCCGAAGATTTTTTTTTCAACCAGCTAGAATTCACACGTACAGAAACAAAAGAGGAATTAAATGACTTAATATAAAGAATTTAAAAAAAGAACTAAACAAACATCGTTGACATCGAATTTGTCAATGTTTTGTTGTTAATCTGTACAAAGTTCAATGTAGCATGTAAGCTACCTTAAAACAAATCAAGTTTTGACAATAATTGATGACTATTGGTAACGGCTTTGGATTACTTTTTTATAATAAGGTAGATAACACGAGAAAAATAATGAAGACCCATTTTACACGCTTGTTGCCCTTGAATAGTCTCGCAGCTGCGACGGCGCGGACAACTCAATCGTTGCTTTTCCAAGAACAGAAAGTTGATAAATTACCCAGTCACTGGAAAATCCACACATATACAAATAAATGGCAAACGTATAACTTTTTACCCATTTGAGAAAGTGCCAAACTTCTTCAATTAAAAACGAACAAGCAAATACAAGTATTTTATTTGGGATTAAAAGATGAAAATAATCTGCACACCTTTTAAAGAACGTTTAATGTACATTGAATTAGTTAGGCCTATATTTCAAAATATAAACTTTATATTTTCTCATTAACTCTGTTTTTATACTGTAATATATCATTAATATACATAATTACCGTGAGCCAAATTAAAAGTATACATAGCAGCAGTTCTACCAGTCGTTCTTTATGCATGTGAAACCTGGACCGTGTATTGCCTAGGGATGTTAAAACCGTTTTTTTTCTAAAACCGGTTTTCGATTCTATAAAACCGGATTAAAACCGGATTTCGGTTCCCCCCCCCTCCCGCGCAATGTCACAAGTCATAGGCCGGAAAAAAAACAAATGGGCGTAGTTTTGTAGGTATATTTGAAAAATAAGCTTACTTTAAGCTTAATTTGTGTTTTTCCAGGGCATTTAAGGGTTTGATTTGTGCGAATTCAATATTATTTTGTACTCTTTACCATAAAATTCCTTAAAGCTAAAAAAATCTAGGCTAATTGATTAAAACCGATAATAGCTTTCAATTTTTCAATAGTGATAATCAAATTACCGATTATTGTTGACCATAATATTATAAAGCATTTGAAGAGGCATAGGCCTATAGATCTATGGTAACTTGTAAAATAATATATTGAAAGGATTCGCGTAACACGAATCAAAAGAATGTTATAGTGCCGTTAATATTAAAGCACAGACGTGGTGTCTAGCCGAAATGTTCAGGGTCACAGACATACTGGGATAGGCTAGTTTGCGCCTCTCTATTGTGTACATCAAAGGGGAGCGCATATCTTAAAGATGAGCCGACAAGTAAAGAAAAACATGTTAATTGTAACTGTAACTTTTGTAACTGTAACTTAACATTTGGTTTGATGTTGTTTTTATCGCAAGCCAAAGTTCGTATTTGGAAAAAAAAGAAACAATATCTAAGACTAGCAAGGCATTTCAAGAATTGTTTTGTGCGAATTCAAAATTATTTTTGAAAATTATTTCCATCAGAACAAAAAAAAAAAGGTGTGCTTCTTGAAGTAGTGACTACCTTCAAACCAACAAACCGAAATCCGGTTTTGAAAATCAAAACCGGTTTTTGGTTTCAAAACCGGAATCCGGTATTCCGGTTTTCGTTTAACATCCCTAGTATTGCCGCCACGCCAAGAAGCCGAATCCAGGGTCCTCACAAGCCTATGTTGCAACTTGCAACCCAGGGCAAATGTTTCAGCGACGCCCCCTTGATTACTCTAACTGCTTTGTTTAGTATAGGGCAAGATGAAAAGATTTAGGGCGAGAGAAATCGATACACGGTGGAGGGGGGGGGGGGAGGAATGAATAGGCACAACAAAACCCGTCTCGCCAAGAACGGTGGTTGCATGACCATAGGCTTATCGTCTGGTATTTGTGCTACCGGGCGAAAGTGCAGATATACGAGCAATGCCGCTCGTTAATGATCCAAGGGGAATTTCGCAGGTGATGGGGGTTTGGGAGCGCTGCTCATGTGCCTGCTTCAACTATGCGAGAAGCACGTCTTCGCCCTCGTCCACGAGGTTCGTTTCCTGTATCTATGAGAGGAGCCTCAAGGGATCTCAAAAGTTCCTTGACGGCTACCCGTTTCAGCAACATCACCGATGATCTCTTAGTCATCACACATTTGACAACTATGTAGGCCTAAAAATAAATCTTCTCAGTATGTTTTTATTTTCTGTTTGTTTGATGGTTAACTCAACAAATAATGCACCATTTGATCATTGTATTTCTAATATTGTCTAAAAACCTCTTTTATGCCCCCCCCCTTTCCCATGTTCGAGCAACACTAGACTTATAAGTTTACAGACGCTCCTTCTAGATAGAAGATTATTACGTCCACTAGGCCCAAAACTCCTGCAGGGCAGGGATAGAACCCGCGACGTGTTGGTTGACAGTCCGGTGAACTATCCAAATTCAATATGTGGGTGTGTATGGTAGTGGTGAAAGTGTGGGTGTGTATGCTAGTGGTGAAAGTGTGTGTGTGTATGCTAGTGGTGAAAGTGTGTGTGTGTATGCTAGTGGTGAAAGTGTGTGTGTGTATGCTAGTGGTGAAAGTGTGTGTGTGTATGCTAGTGGTGAAAGTTTGGGTGTGGGGTAGATCATGGAGAATGAATAGGTTTGAGTTAGCTGAAGGACTTGTAGTTTGTCATCCACAAAAAATAGACATTATTGTCCGAATTCAACCCATTTTTTACCAACAAAATAAAAAACTAAAAAGAAGGCAACGGAGAGAATTGAAGAAAAAAAAAACAAAACCAAAGTAAAAAAGAAATGAAGGAAGGTCTTAACGAAAACTTCAGGGGAGGGTATAATTGTTCAGACAACATTTGGTAACATTCTCTTATAAATAGTACTGACAATATACTAAACTTGTTATCGCGGGCGTCCCGACTCTCTCCCCTAACGCCTACCCATCCAACTCTATTGTCTTGTTTGACTTTTTTTCTATATGTGTTTTCACCGGAACTTGCATCTCTGTAGGGATGTGATTGCTGAAGAAATTATAGAGTAGCGCCCCCTTTTGTCACGTGACGTGGGACAGAGTCAGAGAGTCGTAAGCGCTGTTGACTTAGGAGAATTGAAAAGGCCAGTTTGGTCTTCTCTGGTGGAGAAAAGAGTGCTGGCCGTGTCTGGAAGCTAGTTGTTGTTTTTTTCTACTCGCAGACTGTAGACTAGCTCAGACGCACGACACATAAGATGGTTAATTTTCTTCTTTTTTTTCTTCTCTTTTTAACAGAACAGAGAGAGAGAGAGAAAGTAAAAAGAGAGAAGCAGAGAGAGAGAGTGAGATAGAAAAAGAGAAGGAAGGAGACAGAGAAAAGGAGAGAGAAGAGAGCAAAGGAGAGAGAGAATGAGATAGAGGGAGAAAAAAGCTTGTCACAAATAAAATTGTATTTTTGCAAAATCATAAAAAAAAAGAAACAACGATACACAACTAACAGAAAGTGAAATGAGCCTCTGGGCCTAGAACAAAGTGCACAATTTCTGCACTGGAACCATTTTTTTCTATATAGATCTATGTATAGTGGTTCGTCATTGCTTAATTAATGTATGGCCACGTGCCTACCACTGCCCTTCCCAACTTCATCCAGAATGCCCTTCACATCTTTTTTTTAAAACGAATATTTAAAAAAAAATGTTTTTTTTTAGGTAAAAAAAAATATTTAAAATTTTTGTTTAAGTAGTGTTTACGTTTTAAATAAGATAATTAGATAAAATAGTAGTTTTTATTTTTGACAGTTTAGAATTATCATGTTCTCAAGAATAGAACGTAGATTTGTTTTTACTGGAAAAGGACTAGAGTAACCTATGGGCTGTATATGTATAGGCCAAGCTTGTGTGATTTACAGACGAACATCCTATAGTTAAAATTTGTGGAATCCTACATTTGATTCGTCCGTTGTATAATTCTAGTACTTAATTTTTAGACTGTTCAAGGTTGTTTGTTTTCCAGACTCTTTTAGATAACCCATTCTTTGTCCAAATGCGGCGCGGTGGCCAAGCGGCAGCACGTTCGGATAGCAAGCCAAAGTTCCTGGGTTCGAATCGTCGTGAAGGCTAGGATTTGTTTCCGGGTCTGGAGAATGTCATTGAGTCTACCCAGCTCTCATGCTTACCTGACTTTTAGTTGGTGTTAAAGTCAAGGAGGCTGGGTATTGTACTGGCCACACAATTCCCTAGTAGACTGTAGCCACAGAACCTGGTGAACACTGCATTATCAGTCCTGTGTATCAATTCGGTCCGACCGAATACTTTTGTTCATTCTTTGTCCAATGCCATTCGGAGGAAAGAAAAAGAGAACTTGTGTGACTGACTATGACTCATTCCTTGGATTGGAAGCATTTTTTATAGGGTCTCTTTTGTTCAAGCGATTTATAAGTTTCTAAGTCTTTTAATTTCTAAGTTACTTAATCTTATGCATTTTATAGACATAACAATTAACTTTTTTTTAAAACAAAAAAGTGTTCAAATAGATATTATACAACACACAATTTAATTTTTAATCCAACAGGTTTTTATTGTGCTGTAAAATTGCTTTCATTTTTTGTTGTTGCCATGATTTCAAATCCAAAGTGTATTCATTAAAACTAAACAAAACAACAACGATGAATTATTATTATCATGATGTAAATAAGAAATTATCTTTGCTCCGATTAAATAATGATGTAAGCGTTGAATTTTCGCAAAATACCATCGTTAAAGAAAACTATTAATAATGAGATGTCATGAATGAGATAAAAGGAAACTCGAATTTGATATAAGGAAATTATATACCCAATCCTAAAATGACAAAACAAACAAAACAACAACAATACATTCAGAGGTTAAATCCAAATATGTTTTTTTTACAGCTACGAGGGAACTTGGGAAGATATTTTAGAAATCTCACGAAAGACTTTAAAATTGGTGATAGCAAAGACTATAATAAGATAGACCGCTTGCTTTAATATTTCTGCTATTTGATGAATCGAATGACTTTTTTTCGGAATTCCCGATTCCCTTTTGTACTGTGCCCTTCCGTTTTATTTAATCGCTATGATGCAGCGTAAACATTTAGGCAAACCTAGGAGCGTAGAAGTAATTTAATACAGCGTTATTGGAAGTAAAGTAGTAGTAGAAGTAAGTTATTGGAAGCGCACGGAAAAAGTCCATATAAGCTTTAAAGATAGAGCAAGCTATTATTATTATAGTCTTTGGTTATAGTGAATATTGAGGGCAGCCTGAATGAACACTTTCGGTTCGGGCATGTTACTAATTCATATACCTTGATCAATGATGCGTATATTGCATTTTAATATTAATGGTAACAGATCATTACTTCATGGACCAATATTTTTTGTTAATTAGTGGGGAGTAATTCCTTTATCAACTGACATATCTTTCTGATTAATTCTTAAAACAAAGAAGAAATGTCTGTAGCTGATTAGGTTTTCGGAAGTCATTCACTTCTAACTGTATTACATTGACCTAGAAAATGAATATTTTCAACCTTTCCTGTCTTTTCTGACCAATCGTGTTTGGCTCAGCCCCGAGCAGACGTCGTCGACATTTAATATGGATATCATCATGACTTTTTCATAACTATACCATGACCCGATTCAAATACGTTTATTTGTTTTCAAATGATGTTGCGATTAATATTTTTTTTCATTTCATTCTTTCTCTTAGCCTCTTTGAGATTCTTCCTCTTCACTTATAGCGTTATGAATTGGCATGTTTATATTTGTTGTTTCAATAAAAAAATGTAAGAATAAAAAAAAAAGTAACAAAGGGCAATAACTTAGAAAAAATAAATAAAACCAAAGAGTTATTTTTTTCATTTACTTTTGAAGCGGTTCTCAACAGTATATACCAGTAAGGTACACAGTGTCAAAAACTAAATGGCGATTAGTTAGGTTAATTATCTTCATCCACATCGGACCTTTTATAGAAACTACTGTCATCATTGTTTAACCTCTTATAGAAGTTACTGACGTCAGAGGGAGCTCTCTTGTAGAAGTTGCTGACGTCAGAGGGAGCTCTCTTGTAGAAGTTGCTGACGTCGGATGGAGCTCTCTTGTAGAAGTTGCTGACGTCGGAGGGAGCTCTCTTGTAGAAGTTGCTGACGTCAGAGTGAGCTCTCTTGTAGAAGTTGCTGACGTCGGAGGGAGCTCTCTTATAGAAGTTGCTTACGTCAGAGGAAGCTCTCTTGTAGAAGTTGCTGACGTCGGAGGGAGCTCTCTTATAGAAGTTGCTGACGTCAGAGGGAGCTCTCTTGTAGAAGTTGCTTACGTCAGAGGCTCTCTTGTAGAAGTTGCTGACGTCAGAGGGAGCTCTCTTGTAAAAGTTGCTTACGTCAGAGGGAGCTCTCTTGTAGAAGTTGCTGACGTCAGAGGGAGCTCTCTTGTAGAAGTTGCTGACGTCAGAAGGAGCTCTCTTGTAGAAGTTGCTTACGTCAGAGGGAGCTCTCTTGTAGAAGTTGCTGACGTCGGAGGGAGCTCTCTTGTAGAAGTTGCTGACGTCAGAAGGAGCTCTCTTGTAGAAACCGCTTACGTCAGAGGGCGACCTTTTATAAAAATTGCTCTCATCAAATGGCGCCCTCTTATAGAAGCTGCTCTCGTCCGACAATGATCTTTTTTTGTAGAAATTGCTGGTGTCAGACGGTGCCCTTTTGTAGAAGCCGCTCACGTCACCGGGGGCGCGCTTGTAGAAATTGCTGATGTCCTCCAGCCCCCTTTTGTAGAAAGCGCTCATGTCGCCGCCCGCTCCTCCTCTCTTGTAAAATTCGCTCACGTCGGCCAGCCCCCGCTTGTAGAAGCTGCTGAGTTCGTCACCGGATGACCGCTTGTAGAAGGCGCTGTCGTCATCGCCGGGGGCCCTTTTATAAAATCCACTGACGTCATTGACGCTCCGCCTGTTTGCTCGTTTCGCAGCTAAATCTGGACTGTTGGATCCTGAGGGGTTCGAATTTCTGCTCTCCACACGAGCTGTAAACAAAACATATGTTTTTTTTTAAATTTTCTTTTTGGTCAAAAAGTATATTTATTGTTTAAGGCACCCTATCCTTTTCATATAAGTTCATAGAGCAGCGATTACCATTACCCTTGACCAAGACATACACGGGAATTATGCGGCCATCACAGTCACAAAGCCCAAATGCATTTTACCATACTAACAACAGGTATTCATCAGACCTGGGTAGACTCAATGACGCTCTTCAGAACTCTTACAGTCAAGTCCACATAACTCCATTTAGATTTCATCTTTGTTGCAGTTTATGAAAGTTTTAATTAAGCAGAAGACACATTATATGTTAAATCTCATACGCGGCAAATCATTTACTTGACGATACATTCATCCACTGATCTAAATATAGCCACACGTGCTAATTTAATACAAATATTATTGATTATTTCTCATTTATTATTATAATATGTTATATCTTATAAATATAATATAAATAATCTCTTTTTTTTAACAAATCACAAATCAATGCACAATGAACTTAACTCCTTCAGACTGTGACGTATTGGGAAGGAGGCTGAGGGCATTTTTTCAACTTAGTGCTTCGGCCTTTTACTTTATGTAGGTCACACACAATTATCCCCGGGTACAATTCACTTTACTAATAAAAGAGACTCGCAACATTTTGTTTAAGATAGGGACCTAAATAGATTTATTAAAATAGTAGGTGGAACAAACTAAGCAGAACAAAAAAGAACTTGTTGGATAGTTTGTTCTATTACCTACACACTTGAAAATCATGTTATAAGCATAATCTTTGATTGAGGTAACCAGGGTTACTCCAAGTTCTTGGAGGTCAGGTGTAGCTTTTTCAATGAAGTGTCTTTCTAATGTACGACCTTGGTCACAGTGACACAGGGCCTGTGAAATAGAACCAGAACATATATTTAGCAAGGTTACACCATATTGTGTGTCAATATTTGTATTTATATCATAATACAAGTACGATATATACGACGATATAGCCTATATATATATATATATATAGGCCCTATATATTTAAAAATTTTGTTTTCACGTTGTTGCTTTATAAATATAATCTTTTTATCTTATAATATTAACGAACGCTCCTTCTATAACGAAGATTATTGAGTCCTACGCTTTCCGTGGTTTGATTCCTGTCTTACATTTTAATTAGGGTTTTACTTGAAATAAAACTATTGGTTTTCCTACAGTGTTCAGGCATGACCCATTCCATGACTGATTGTCACCCGTCCTTTTATCCTAATGTTGTTTTTTAGTATTGGAATAGATTACTGTCTTCTATATCATAGTTAATTGTAATACTTTATGTGTAGATACTAATTTGTTATCTTTCCTTAGGCTCTCTAGTGTTTCTCTAGGTTTAATAGGCTACATTTAACTATTGTTACCACACTCGAAAGTAAATGAACCTTCAGCTCTTTTCCGAATCTGTTCTGTTTTTTTTTAAATTATAATTTCTTTAGTTGATGGCTCTTATTTAGAAGATGCGTATTATATTTTTGAGTCATGGTGTAAGCAATTTTAGAGAGCTATTTATTTTATGTTCTTGATAACATTGGCATCACATTGCCTAAGTAAATTGTTTTATAGGCCTACATAGTAAAATGATAATCATATTTTTTAAAAATCTTATGATTATAAAAGTAAGATGTAATAATGCCTTCCAGATGTAGATTTTTTGTAAGGCATACATTTTCTTTAATATGAGATCCGGGACAATTCTGATTAATTATAAATGCATTTTGAAAGAGATAATGAACGTTCTGTAACCTATGAATTCTCGTGAGAGTTAAACCTCTCGTCGCCATGGCGTTAGCGTCACGGAATTTAACAATTTCAAATCATGTCCGTTTAATTTTAATTTATGCATAGGAGAGCACACACACATACACACACACACACACACCCAAATAGACCAGTATTGCCGAATCGGGGTGGGTAGATGTCGTGGGTGGCTATAGGCATGCCTATAGACCAATGTTTAACAGTAAAAAGAAAATACAACGTTAAATAGAGGTAAATTAAAATAGTTTATTTAACGGAACAGTCTCTATGGAAAGACGGAAAGACCAATAGTTAAATCACTAAACAGAAACACATAGAAGACAAGGGCAAATAACAATCTGTTACAGTGCTCAGAGAAACTTAGCGACAAAAACACTTTATTTTTTTCTTATACCTTATTCAAGAACGAATTCAGATAAGTATTATTTATTCTCAAGTGGCATGCGGGCATAGAATGGGTTGTCTGAACTAACCAGGAAAGCCAGTAGGTTAACAATATTTAAAACACAAAATCAAAATGCAAGAATAGACTCAAATCACGGATAAGCATAGGACGTAGGCCTATTAATCTTCAGTATAGATAGAACGCCTGTAACAGATAAGATATGAAGCAAGGCCTAATATGATGGATTTTTTAAAAAAAGTGCTCTTCTCAAATTTTTTTTACAGAACTGTGGATCCATTCATCATTTATAACGATCCTTGATTAAAAATTGCAAATCCCTAACAGCATACTATATTAGTCCAATATTGACCCAATATTTGGCCGAGATTTATCCATTGGCAGAGTATTGGGCAGATATTGTGCCAATATATATTGTGCTGTATGGATCGAGCAGGAAGAGTAAAAAAAAAAAGAGTGTCGTGTAAACATTATAATACTTTAGGCCTTTTTACAATCAACTCTTACCTTTATATTCCGATAAGTGGTGTATCCTACTCCTACTGTCATGTTCACCAGAGAACCTTCGAACACGGCTGCGTCGCCGTCAGCGCATCTTCTGAGTTCGGACACAACTCTACACGAAACGTATCTGTATGGAAGAAACAATGTCATGAAAATATTATTAAAAAACAACAACAAGAAACAAACAAAACAAATTAATGACCTATGACCTTAAAATTAGAATAATTTAATTGACAAACATTATATAGATTATATTGGGAAAAGAGCATTATTTAGTTCTTTGATTGCTCACCCTATAGTCTAAGATAGTATGATATTGTGCCAGATAAGGATTTCTAATACATTCAGCGTACCAGCACCTTAAAAGTTATCCTGATCTTTTTTTTTCTTTGTAGTAGATACATGCATAGCATTTTCGGGGGAGGGGGGATCTTCCGCGTGCCATTGAAAATTCTTAGGTTGCCAACCACTACCATAGACTATCTTGTTAGGACCCGAAGATTTATTTGGTTATAACTTTGTTGATAGTTTGTAACATTTTTTCGACATTTAACTAGGTTTTATTTATCGAGATATCTTCGTCCCTCTTTGTAAAGATGTATGGGGGACAACTAACATTTACCCTTTGCAGACTTCCCCCCGTTTAGCAGTAGCCTACTGAAAGGGTTAACTGAGCTATCCTAGCACAAAGGGGACCATTACTGCGGATTTAAAAATGAAAGAACCACAGATTTTCTAAGCAATTTGAGTGTTAAAAAAACAAAAGAAAGAAACTAACTAAAACCATAAAAAAAATTTAAAAAATATTCTTGTCTGGGCCACCAAGTTCTCAACACTTCCATGGTTTGACCTACTTAATTCACCAGGATTTGAACACTCGGCCTTCCGTACGCCAGCATAGCGGATAGGCAAAAAACAAACAAAAAAAAACACACACATAACAACAACAACGGCAAACTACAGAATTTCAAGTAATTTCAAAGACAATACATTTTTGCATGTGAACTATAAACTACCATAATGAAGTGTTGTTTTTTTTTCTCCATGATCTTGAGCGAAACTACAATAGCTATGAACTACAATAAATGCAGTGTTGCATTACAGCGGGGCATTAGTAAGTTGACAGTGGTATAATATAAGTAAGTATAGACAGTTAGTTGGCGAATCGTAATTAAGAAAGTGTTACAATAATAATTAAGACACTGCAACGTTTGTTATTATAAAAGGTGCACATTAAAATTTGTAAGTAGAAGTCTTGAACCCAGTACCCCGTCATGTTAGCTTGTCTTAAATATTACAGACGCTCCTTCTATAAAGAAGATTATTGTGTCCTACGCTAATCCGTGGTCCGAGTCTAGTCTTGC
Organism: Anisus vortex; assembly: GCA_949126835.1. Taxonomy (NCBI): domain Eukaryota; kingdom Metazoa; phylum Mollusca; class Gastropoda; family Planorbidae; genus Anisus; species Anisus vortex. The sequence continues at coordinate 28,752,029 of OX421508.1, forward strand.
ATCTCTATTAATGTTTTAAATGATGTTAAGTTATCTGTTTTTTTTTCTAGTTTGTTCAGGCAACCCATTCCATGCCCGAATGCCACTCGGGAAGAAAGAGTACTTAAAAGCATTTGTTCTCGCATAAGGGATAAGGAAGGAAGGCAGAACAGAATATACCGAAAAAAAAAAAGTCAGCGTATAGAATTTTTCTTTCGTTTCACACATACCCTAGGTGTTGATTGGTGATTGGACATATATTATTCCCCCGCCCCCTCCCCCTCCCCATTTTCTTTATTCCCTCTCCAATCCACATTCCTGAAACATCCCTTGGGGAATGGAGATAATTTCATTCTTATGTCAGTGTTACCAAGTATCAATTTCCTTGTTACGGCCATGTGTTTAAATTATTTCAAAATTGTGTCGTTTCCTGTAACAGGTGGTTTTTTTTCTCTCTTAAAAAATGTATGACGTCACGAAAAAACGCGCTTAGATGGGCCTAGATATTTGTGGAGGCTACACTTTATATAGAGGCTACATTATGTGTTGAGGCTACACTTTATATAGAGGCTACATTATGTGTGGAGGCTACAGTTTATATAGAGGCTACATTATATGTGCCGCTACAGTTTATATAGACATTACATTATGTGTGGCAGCTACACTTTATATAGAGGCTACATTATGTGTGGAGGCTACACTTCATATAGAGGCTACATTATGTGTGGAGGCTACAGTTTATATAGAGGCTACATTATATGTGGCGCTACAGTTTATATAGACATTACATTATGTGTGGCGGCTACACTTTATATAGAGGCTACATTATGTGTGGAGGCTACACTTTATATAGAGGCTACATTATGTGTGGAGGCTACATTATGTGTGGAGGCTACATTATGTGTGGAGGCTACATTATGTGTGGAAGCTACATTATGTGTGGGGGCTACATTATGTGTGGAGGCTACATTATGTGTGGAGGCTACATTATGTGTGGAGGCTACATTATGTGTGGAGGCTACACTTTTTATAGATGCTACAATGAACAAAAGAGATTGCAAATTCTCGTTTTCGAGTACCACGGGCACGAAACACACATTCAAACAAAAATAATTACGTTGAACACGTACATAAAAGTTGAACTTACTTCAGTCGTCCATCATATACCCGTACAACGTGCTCCTCGGGAGTCGCCTTGGGGCAAGTGAACCCAGTCGGGCACTGGCAAGGATAGTCTGTGTGGTTCTTGCTTACCAGTTTGCAAACGCTGTCTGGCGAATCGCATTCCCTCAGAGCCTGGAAATAAAAATATAATAATGAAGAACCCATCATTTTATCACAAGGCTAACTATTTGTCTGATTCCGGGATGAACCAGTCATACTCTACACCTTATCGGATCCACTTCTGAGCATTCCTTCTAGATAAAAGGTTAATACGTCCATCTAGGGCGTCAGGGATCGGTCGGCGGAATTTTTATCAGTGTTTAAAATGATGTTAAGCTATTGGTTTTCCTGGTTTGCTCAGGTAACCCATTTCATGCCCGGAAGCTACCCGGGAATAAAGAGATTCTTTGTCTTTGTCCCGTTTTCTGCTACTCTTCTATTCTCTCTCTCCTCCATTCCTCTTTTTTTTCTATCCTCACCCTCAGTTTTCCATCTACTCCAACTCTTCAAAGAGTAATGCTTTAACATAACGGGTCAATAGTTTTTAAAGTCGAATAGGTCCAAACACTCCATTTCGAGGTCCTTGACTCTTATTTACGGTATAAACAACTTTTATACAACTTTCTATTTGCTCAAAAGGCAGTAAAACCAGAGCCAGTGTAATGTAGGGTTCATAATAATAATGGCGAAATCTAATCGCTGTTATTCATCCAGATATGACCAAATATGATACATCAGGACTTCCGTACATTTGTCTAAGATCACGTGACTTATAGTGCCTTTTACGGTTAGCTAAAAACAACAACAAATCTTTTGGGCAGTGAAACACTTCTTTTCCTGTTTAAAGCCGCGGTTGACCAACCTGTGATATTTGGTTGTAAAGTTTTAAGTAAAGTTCTCCCCACCCATAGTCTAGTTCAGGGGTCGGGAACCTTTTTGTCTTAGAGAGCCATGTATACCAGACCACATATTTTGAAAAGTAATTCTGTGAGAGCCATATATAATGTTTAAAACTAAAATTTCAAGTAAATGTGTGCATTCTGTGTAATTTCAACACTAAAAGTACAATAATTATGTCTCTGAATTCTTCTGATGCTGAGCTGCTGTAGACTTTAGCTCATTTTTTTAATGAAATATTGATATGCAATTAATATGTAGATCAAAAGTAAAAAAAAAAATTTTCTTAATCGAACATTTATATGAGAGCCAGATGCAGCCATCAAAAGAGCCACATCTGGCTCGCGAGCCATGGGTTTCCGACCCCTGATTTAGTTTGTTCTGTTTAAAAAATATTAATGAAATAGGGCCTAAAACTTACACCATTTTTTTTTAATGGAAACAATGGCTTCGTTTACTGAAATTGTCGTATTAACACAAGGGAATGAACAAATATCGTCTTGTTTTCTATCAATTAAATACACATGTTTAATGAAATGCAGGAACACGCTTAATTTAATTTGTAACTGGGCTAATAATCGGACTTGGTTGGGGGGTTGGGGTTGCTAGGAGGAGGGCCCCGGAGGGGTCAGTTACGACTAGCGGTCCGTTTACTGGAGAACGTTTTATTTATAGGCAGTAGTCTCTGGTACGCCATTTCGATAAGAAAAGTAGGCTTTTTAATATATTTTACATCTTAGTTTTGCTCTTTTCCTTGGTTCATTTTAATAATAACAACAATTCTATCTGTATAGCGCTGCCAACAAACATGATGTAAGCTCAGAGCGTACTTAACCCTTCCCGTACCGAGTTACTTCTATCTATGCTGCCTTCAGTTCCGCTATATACGCGCCCGGGACTGTAAGGGTTAACATGTAACAAAACTTTATTTGCATTGTAAATCAAACATTTACACTGCTCTTGGATTATTTTATTAAACTCTATGTGTTGATCGGGCATGAAATGGGTTGCCTGAACAAACCAGAAAAACCAGCAGTAACATAAGGATCATTTAAAACACTAATAGAAATGCAGGACTAGACTCAAACCACGGATAAGCGTAGGACGCAATAATCTTCTTTATAGAAGGGGCGTCTGTAATATGCTTTCTTTTTTTATCTGACACCAACGCTGTGCAGTCTATTATTTTATTTAACCCTTCCCGTTCCGACCTACTTCTATCTATGCTGCCTTCAGTTCCGCTATATAGGGCCTACGCGCCCTGGACTGTAAGGGTTAAGCTATATTGTAAAAGAAAAAGCATTTTCTTTATTGGACCCATCAACTAAAGTCAACATACAAAAATTAGAACGAATTCAGAAAAGAGCTTCAAGGTTCATTACTGGCGAGTATTCACAACTGACAAGAGTAACACCAATAGTTAAATCACGAATCCTAGAAACACTAGACCAGGGGTCGGGAACCTTTTTTGTCTGAGAGACCCATGGACACCACATATTTTGAAATTTGTGAGAGCCATACATTATGTTTGAAACTAAAAATTCAAGTAAATGTGTGCATTTTGTGTAATTTCAACACTAAAAGTACAATAATTATGTCTCTGAATTATTTTTTTTATAACATTGTTATGCTGTTGCTAATCAATATTGATATGCAATTAACATGTAGATTAAAGGAGTCTAAAGAAAATTTTTTTTTTTACAATTGAACATTTGTCTGCAAGCCAGGTGCAGCCATCAATAGAGCCACAACTGGCTCGCGAGCCATAGGTTACCGACCCCTGCACTAGAGGAAAGAAGGGCAAAGAGTAAAAAAGTAATTTAATAATACACAAGACATTGAAGTCCAACTTAGAAATACAACACAATAACAATCTGTTACCATGCTCAGATAAACATAAGGACCAATACATTGTTCTTATCACTTATGCAAGAACAAATGCATATAAGTACTCGTTCTTCCCGAGTGGCATCCGGGGCATGGAATGGGCTGCCTGGACGAACGAGAAAAAACAGTAACTTAACATTATTTAAAACACTAATAGAAATGCATAACTTGACTCAGACCACGGATGAGGGTAAGACTCATTAGCTTCTTTATAGAAGGAGCGTCTGTAACATCTATATATATAAAAAGATCGTGTTTGTGTCCCCACGGATCCCCATTGGTCAATTTGAAAACACGTGAGTTTGTGTCACTGACCTACTTAGGCCTAGGCCTATATACTGTCTAATACTTCTTCACATCGGACATCTGTCTTCGCTAGCTCAGTGGTAAACGTAGCGGATTGCTTTGCGGGCGACCCGGGTTCGATGCTCCAGTTGGGCTATACATTTTTTTTTCTTCAGTTTTTTTTTCAAGCTTTTAAAAACAAAAGACATTGGAAATCCTCGGGCAATTTAGATTTTTGTTAAATAAAAATACCCGATTTTAATTTTTATTTTAAATTACTTTAAAATCCTAAAAGTCTTCAGATCTATAGCTTTCTGTTAATTGTAGTGTATACAATTTTTATCTGCACCTTATACAGTCCTGTTTTTTCCCCCACCCAGGCAACGCTGGGCAATGTAGCTTGTATAAGATAAGATAAGAGTATATTCTACTGTAAGATGTGTCTTGTGTGTGTTCGAGTGTATTTTATTTTCTATTCGCTATATTTTTTCAATAGGCATACCGTTTGTATGGACACATCGTACTCACGGATCAACTATATGACACTGGGTACGGAATGTTTGACATTCAAACCAGGAGCCCACTAAAACAAGCAGGGTCGTATTTAGGATTGTGGGGGGACCTGTTCCCTAGGGCCAAAATTATTTGAGAGCCCATCGTGGCATTGCCCCTGCTTTTCGACATGGCTGTGTTAGCCTGTGTGTGGGGCCCCTTATGTGTGGGGGGGGGGGGGGTCCCTGTTCCATTGAACATGTGGAACATGCCTAAATATGCCTCTGAAAACAAGTATGTGTGTTTTAAAAATTAATTTACCATAGGCCCACTTAATTGTGATTTCTAGAAATACGTATGTACTAATGCAGGAGTCGGCAACCTAAGGCTTATAAAGGTATATATCAAGATAGATAGTTGGGATTGTTTCGGAAGTACATTGAAGCACTCAAAGTGGAGTTTTCTAAACAAAGACAAGACTTTCAAATTCATGGACTCATTTTTTCATACCACATCAAGTCTAACTGACTTAATTTTACTACAACCTTCTTAGATGTACATTTTTTTTTTAAGTGGAGAGATATTAACGTTTTTAAAACGCAGCAGGTGGAATATAAAAAAATGGGCATCGAAATGTGCCAATTTGCGGAAAAATCTGGATAGAAGCTGTTTAGGGAAGTCCTCAGCTATTCTCAACTGCCAGGCATTCGCTCTAATTTCAGCTTTTGGTTCAACTTACACGAGTGAACAGTATTTATTGCACTACTCAGAAATGACAAAATATGTATTTGCTATTATCAATAAGCGAAGAGCATTCCAGACAAGGCGCTCATTAATTGATAAAGATTAATTACATTTAAACGAGTTTTTACGCTCATCTTTTATAATTAAACATAGGCTACATTTTTTATATAAGTAATTCTAAAACAAATTTTGTTTTTATTAATTCGATAAATATAAAGGACTTTTTAATATCATTATATTATGCTAATTGTGTAGTTATTAATGTTTAAAAGATAAAACTTTATATTATGCTAATTTTGTAATTATGAATGTTTTAAAAATAAACTCCCTTAAGGTTAAATGGACAAACAAATTAATGCAGGAAATGTTTATCTACAACTGGATTTATATTATAAAGACACATTAGTAATAATTATTCTGTAAAATTTGTTATAATATTACAAAACATAACTTCTTTGGCATCACGATTGAATCAAATTAAAAAACTTTTTTTTTTTTTTATTAAAGGGAGGTATTTAGCCTTTTTAAGTTGCGCTAATATTTCTAATATTATGTTGTTGTTTTTTTTATAAGAGACTAAATAGCCCACAACTTATAACTTTATAATGACCACAATGTAAAAATTAGTTAAAAATTACATAAATATTTAATGACAAAAAATTATATGCAAATCTTTTAAACATTACATTAACTACCCAGTTTGTATGATTACAACGTATCAATTCCGCTTAATGATAGTGTACTGCGTTTAGTTAGGATGTAAACAAATTAAAGAAGAACTGCTTTGTTAAACTGAGAACAAATATTATAATCAGAATAATCAGTATTCTCAGTACCCAGAGCCTTATCTCGACAACCAAATGATAATGTTTACAAAAAAGTTTAATCTACTACAAATGTCAAAGTTTAGTAAAAAAAATAATATTTGTTATAAATGCAAATAAAAAGGATGATTATTTAATATAAACCGCTTTAACGATTTTCTCAATATATTTTCTTTGCTACCGTGTTGGCACGCTGAATGTTATAGAAATCCTAGTTTGGCACACCATTAGCAAAAAGTTGCCGACCATCGCAATAATGTACAGTACAAGTTTTATAGTGTAGGCCAGGAATTGGAAACCTTCATACATAAGTGTGCCAAAGCCGGATTTCTCAATATTTCAGCGTGCCAACAGCCCAAAAGTCACCCTGTTCCAGCACCCAATGTCTTGTAGAAGAGAATTAATTTTTGCCTTTTAGGGTGTCTTCCGCGCGCCATTAAAAAAACGCTCAGTGTGACAAGTCTAGCATGCGTTCCGTAGGTTGCCGATCATTGATGTAGGTTACTTCGGGCTAAAACATTTTGAGACTCGCTGACGATTCCACTCATAGGTGATCGTTAGGAGGGAAGATGATGTCGCAAACAACCACACAGAAAAAGCTTATACAACTTGGGAGGGGGGAGTGAGGTGTGTGGGGGGGGGGGCAAGTCTGTTGGCATTAATGGACAGTAACTGGCATGAGTAGGCCGATACCAAAAGGTCGCAACGATCCAATGAACGGCACGCAGCCGGGTCATGTGACGGTGTGGTTAAGATCATGTGACTTTCTCAAGCTAATCCCACGAATAGATCAGCCAGCTCGACGATGATAATTATGGCGTCTGAAAGATCTGTTTTAGTCTGGAAGGTTTCTTTTAGTTTTTATTGAAGGATTTATAGATTCCCGCCACAAACTATTGTCTGTGTGACATTTCGGGGTCTATCTTGTACGGCATTTCACAAACAACAGACCAACAAGGAACGGTTCCATTTAAGAGAACTAGTCATATAAGTCCATTAGTTTAAGTGTGTAAATAATGGCGTTGACTCTGGGATACAAGAATACTATTGACGGCCTAAGTAATAAAAATGCCCTTTACATGCAATTTTGTGACAGTAGATTATAATTTGGCAAACACAATCCGCAGCCAATTGTCCTTTTCCTAATAATGATGGTTATGTTCTAGAACATCCTTTTCAAGATCAAAGAAGTGAGGGGGATGGAAAGAGGGTCTGAGTCATGGCATTTAACAGATTTGAACCTCGAATACTTCAGCATAACAGTTAATGCTTTATCACTCATCCGCCACTTTAGTTAAAATTGGGTAATGTTAAATATGTTAAATATATATGGGTCGAAAACTAAGTGAGTCCAAGTAGTAGGCAGAGCCGTTGCAAGGGATTTGGGGGCCCGTGGAGGGCTTGGCCTCTTTAGGGGCTCCTGCATTTTTTTGACATTCTACATTATTACATGAGAAAAAAAAAGCTATTCGGACACTCCAATGGGGGCCCCCCTCAATTTGGGGCTCGGGGGGACTTTCGAATTCGGACCCCCCCCCCCTCCCACTCCCCGAGCTACGCCACTACCCCCTACATAATTGTGTATAGCCGTGTCTAGATTTAGAATCCACTGTGACGAAATGCTAGTACTTTTAAGACATGACTCCACGAAAATAAAAATAAATAAAAAGAAACATGAAGATAGAAGCTCCGAGGCGTGGGCGAGGGTCTTCAGTAGAGATTACGTTTTTTTTTATAGTAATAAGATTGAGCTGATAGATTCAAACTTTAAAACTCAGATTCAAGAAACATATTATGGCTTTCTAGCAATTCACTGAAGAATACTAGTGGTTCATCCCACATGATCCCGCAGTCTCCGCTATCTCTCTCTCCCTCTCTCTCTCTCACACACACACACACTCTCTCTCTCTTTCTCTCTCTCTCTCTCTCTCTCTCTCTCTCTCTATATATATATATATATATATATATATATATATATATATATATAAGCCTATATCTATCTATATATATAAAAAGAGACCGTTTGTCCGCATACGGATCCCCTTTGGTCAATTTGAAATCACGTGAGTTTGTGTCACTGACCTATTTAGCCCTATATACTGTCTAATGATTTTTCACATCGGACATGTGTCTTCGTTAGCTCAGTGGTTAACGTAACGGACTGCTATACGGGTGACCAGGGTTCGATTCTCCTGTTATACTATACATTTTTTTCGACAATTTTTTTTCAAACTTTTAAAAACAAAAGAAATCAATGTAAATGTACGGGAAATTTAGATTTTTGTTAAATAGAAATACTTGCCTATGTTTTAGCGGATAACAATATTAATTTTAAATTGCTTTCCTAAAAGTCTTCAGTACAAAAATAATAATTTAAATATTAGATTGATAGCTTTCTTTTAATTGTAGTTTATAAAAATTGTATCTGCACCTTATACAGTCCTGTTTTTTTTCACCCGGGCAACGCCGGGCTATGTAGCTTGTTTATATATATAAAGTAGAAAGTATGTGTGTTCAACCAATCATATAAAGACACGTGACCTTATTGTCTCATATTATACTATTGAGATTTCACTTTGGACACGTGTCTTCGCTAGCGTTAGTGGTTAACGTATTGGGCTGCCATGCGGGCGACCTGGGCTCGATTCTCCTATTAGGCTATACCTTTTTTTTTCCACAATTTTTTTTATTTCAATTAATATTAGGCCTATTTAAAAAAAAAAGGTAAATCTACGAGCAACACCGGGATATTTAAATTTTTGTTGAATAAAAAAACTTGCCTATTTTTTACCCGATGACAATATTTATTTTAAATTACTTTCCTAAAAAAAATATTATTAGATTTATAGCTTTCTGTTCATTTTTTTTTCTGTAGCTTATACAGGCCTGTTTTATTTTCCCCCAGGCAATTTAGCTTGTGTTTTAATAAAGATCATTCAAAACAAGCCTGGGAATAAATGCGATTTCTTAAACAACCACTAAACTTGTCTGCTATATTTTTGTGAAAACATTTGCTTTGCATTTGTATAGTCATATATTAATAATAATAATACTAATATAATAAATGTAGCTTATATAGCGCATATCCCGCAATCAGTTCTATGCGCTTAACAATTAAAGTTTTAACAAAGGACTATGGCTCTTTTTTTTCCAGCGTACATGCCTATTTCTAATGTAGTTTTCCTATGATTAATGCCGTTTTATTCCACTTTAAAAGTAGTTCCGTACATAATATGTATGACTATATATAGTACTGGGATCGTAACTAATTTGTAAAAATTACAAAAATTTGACTAAAACTTTATCCCGTGTGTTCTTTGACACGCAGAGCAAATTTCAATGGCACGCGAATTTTATTGAAAAACAAAATTTTCTTGTTCTAAATTAGGAAAACTGACTGTTGAAGCCGATTTTTCTGAATGACATAGCGACACATTTGAGTGAGCTGCATTTTCAAGCGCCACTAGAATGGATTTGCATTGAAACTGGACATATCTTGCCGTGAAATCAATTTCAAAATATTTAACTGATGCACATCACTATAGTAAGGCATATTGTATTAAGATCGAAAATCGGGCTTTTTCAGAAGTATATCGAAGTACTCAAAGTGGAGTTTTCTAATCATAGTCAACCCTTTCAAATTGATGGACTCATTTTTTTCCATTCCACATCAAGCCCAACTGGGTTTATATTTCTACAACCTTCTTAAATGTAGATCTTTTTTAAGTGACGGGATATTGGCGATTTAAAAATGCAGCAAGTTGAATTTTAAAAATTTTGAAGGAAAAAATCTTGAAGGAAGCTGCTTGGGAAAGCCATCGGTTATTCTCAACTGCTGGGCATTATCTCTTTTATTTTCAGCTTTTGGTTCAACTTACACTTGTGAACAGATATTATAGCACATGAAAGCTGTTTTAAGCACACAAAGATGTCACTTGACTACACTTGACCGCTCATTAATTTATACAGACTAATTACAGTCAAAAGAGTTTGTATGCACATCCTCTTGATTTAAACACACATATAAGCAGTGACCTCACATTAAGGGGGGGGGGGGCGGGGGACAGAGGGGGGCATCTGCCCGGGGGCGACGCTTACAGGGGGGGGCGGCAAATGTAGTCTAAAAATAGCAACTATAGCACTAAACAAGCAGTTACAATATGCAAGGGGGCGACGCTGAAACTTTTGCCATGGGGCGCTACATAAAGGCTCTGCATATAAGTAATTATAAAAGAAATTTATTTGTATTATTAATTTAGTAAATATTAGAGCCTTATTTATAGTACTATATCATGTTTTTTCTGTAATTATTAATGTTTAAAATATAGGATAAACTCCTTAAATGGACAAACACTTAAATGCAGGACATGTTTATTTACAACGGTTTAATGTAAATTATTTTAATCCTCTAATAATTAAATCTTGTAGGCATAATGAATACCATAATGTTGGATAAAGAAATAATAATTAGTGAGTAATATTGGTTATATTACAATACATAACTTGTCTGGTATCCAATGTAACATCAAATGGTTTGGTGACATTTCATCCCGCGACATTTGATCCCGTGACAGTTACTCCCTGACACTTAATCCCACGACAGATAATCCCATGACACTTGGTCCCGCGACACTTAATCCCTCCCTTCCCGCGAGATAGTCCCATATAACACTTAATCCCTCCCGCGGACATGTACACTAAGAAAAAATAACAAACGTATTTGGAGAACTAGTTGTCACAAAAGTACTCACTAATTGGTAGGAATAATAATTACTAATAAAATGTGTTTTCTTATTTTAGCCACTTAAGGGAAACCCTTATGCGTAATGTTCAAGTGACAATCCTCACCCAGATGGTTGTCAAAGAAGGAGTGTTGGTCTGAGATCGAGCGAGACTTGCTTTGATTGGTATACAAAGAGATTGTCAGAAAGATATGTCGGCTTTGCTTATTTGTAGTGACCGCTCCTTGTGACCCCAACGACTAGGTTAGATAATGAATTGGGTCATTGTAAACTCTCCTGTATTAATTGTTTCCAATTTAGTTGAAGACTAAATGACAGGTGACCTGGTTGGAAGGGGCGCGGCCTTTGCTTTCATTGGGCAATGAGTTAAGTGCCATCATCCTACTTTATGGATTTTCTTGAAGGGAATTGAGAGAGACATTCAGATGCAAAGAACGTCTTTTCTGCAAGGAATCGCTGGTTCGCAACCGTCTGTCCCCAAGAGATACCAGACGCAGAAGATGCGTGTAAAAAATGCTGTGGAACGTTACTCTTCGAGCGAAATTCTTGTCTATCTGCGTGCCATTGTTTACTTGTCATACATTTAACTTTTAAATTTATAGTTCTCTATTTAACTTTACATTTAACTTGCATACTTCTGATTATCTTTTATTAAATTGTGTTAAATGTACTGTGTAATAAATATAAATATAGTGTTTAATAAATCTAAATGTACTGTGTAATAAGTATAAATGTACCTTTTAATAAGTATAAATGTACTGATTAATAAATCTAATGGTTTTAAAGGTTGTTATCGCAGGGGGTGGTAGTGGGGATAAGCTCCCACTTCCTATAAAATGCTCCCACTGGCATGCGTCTCAAATAGCCTCTGACAACTAAGTCCAGCTCCTGGCCTTCCCGAGTGGCTTAGCTACTAAGCCCGGCAAAACCGTTTCTACTAACAGGAGAAGGGGCATGGGCGTTCCACTGGCGCCTCAAAACCAGTCGCTTCGGGCAGATGGGGCTCGTTAACCTTGGATGGTAGCCTATCTAGGAGAAGGATACTCTGACTCCAAACCACCGCTGCCTTGCGGCTTACCCCTTCATGGGAAAGGCTAAGGGAGTAAACCCTGACAAAAAATCAGGAGCTGGAGTCCCTAAGGCGGTTTGACTTTGTATCGTCATCACCGGCAACTCCTGCAGCGCATCTGAAGCCAAGATGTATCGACTCTGTCGCTCCCTTGGATCCGTCAGCTGCGAGGAGAGGGGGAGCCTGCTGCATGGGCACCAGCTGGCTCTCCATATTATTTTGCCCAGGCACTGTAGCTCAACTGGAGAGGACACTCCAGCGTCATCGCAAGATGCCGACCCAACACGGGAGGGGGCAGTTACCGGTTATAAGCTCGTCCGATTGGCGAAGGAAACGAGCGCCAGGGGTCCCCTTCGACGGTGGGAGAGGTCATCGTACCTCAATGGATGGCTACCGCCCGCCTCAAGCTGGGCAGCCCCCAGCCAGTTAGGTGTCGTCTCGCCATGGCTTACCTGCCCCACTGGGTGCGTGGGGATCAGAGAGGCATCTCTCAAAAAGTAGGCCAAAAAACAACCGCACCAGGCAACTCAAAAACAAGAAAGAAGCATCCAGCTCTTCGTTTTGCTAGCTGGAACGTCAGGACCATGTGTCCCGGCCTCACCCCAAACCCCCAACAAATAGACGATGCAAGAAAGACTGCCGTTATTGATAGGGAACTTTCGCGACTCAACGTTGACATTGCCGCTCTGCAGGAGACCCGGCTGGCTGACAACGGTACCATCAGGGAAGCCAACTACACCTTTTATTGGCAAGGGAAGCCTACGGACCAACCAAGACAGCACGGAGTCGGCTTTGCTGTGAGAAACACGCTTGTCAGCTCCACAGAGCCTCCCACAACAGGCACAGATAGACTACTCTCCCTCCGATTGTCAACCTCTTCTGGCCCAGTCAATATCTTCAGTGTGTACGCCCCAACCCTCCACTCTACCGATGAGGATAAAGATCAGTTCTACCAAGCCCTGGATGAAGCGATATCCAGGATATCCAGCACTGAGAGCCTTTACCTTCTTGGAGACTTCAATGCAAGAGTAGGAGCTGACCAGAAAGCCTGGCCCACATGCCTCGGAAACTTTGGAAGGGGAAATATAAATGAAAATGGTCAGAGACTGCTTGAGCTCTCGTGCCATCACGGTCTGTGCGTGACCAACACCTACTTCAAGGGCAAAGAAATACACCCGGTGTCGTGGAGACACCCTCGCTCTCGCCACTGGCATCAACTTGATCTTGTCCTAACTAGAAGAGCGGACATTGGCAGCGTCCTCCTCACACGTAGTTACCATAGTGCAGACTGCGACACGGACCACGCCCTCGTGGCGAGCAAGGTGCGCCTAACGCCGAAGAAGTTGCACCACTCAAAGAAGAAGGGCCGCCCACGCATCAACACCAGCTGTGTCAGAAACCCCGAGAAAACCCAACAGCTCATTAGCATACTCGACGGCGCCCTCAAAGTGGAAACAGCTGATGACACCATCAACTCCAAGTGGCCACGCCTCCGCGACGCCATGTACAACGCAGCCATCACTGTTTACGGGAAGAAAGAGCGGAAGAATGCTGACTGGTACGAGGCCCATTGGGAGGAAATGGAACCCGTGACAGAGGCTAAGAGGAAAGCCCTTCTGGCCTACAAGGCTAAGCCTAACCCAGTACACTACAAGCTCTACGGACTGCCAGGAGCAAAGCCCAGCAGACTGCCCGTCATTGTGCCAACACCTACTGGCTGAATATCTGTGACAGCATTCAGACAGCTGCCGATACAGGCAACGCAAGAGGGATGTACGAGGGCATCAAGAAGGCAATAGGTCCAACCCCCTCTAAGACAGCCCCCCTCAAGTCCAAAACAGGCGAGGTTATCACCGATCCGGAAAGGCAGATGCAGAGGTGGGTAGAGCATTACCTCGAACTGTACGCAACGCAGAACAAAGTCAAAAAGGTCCTCATTCGAGAGATGCTCTTCGCTGATGATGCAGCCTTGACATCACACACCGAAGACGGACGCCAGCAGCTCGTCACTTGCTTCTCTCATGCATGCAAGGAGTTCGGCCTGACTGTAAGCCTGAAAAAGACTAACGTCATGGCTCAGGGCACGGAGACCCCTCCAAACATCGTCATCGATGGACACACCTTGGAGGTTGTCGAGAGCTTCACATACCTCGGGTCCATTATCTCGAGTTCACAGTCCATCGACTTGGAGATCAACAGCAGGATCGCCAGGGCAGCCACAGTCATGGCCCAACTAAAACAGCGAGTGTGGGACAACTCCAGCCTCACCGAGAGGACCAGACTGCGCGTCTACCACGCCTGCGTACTCAGCACTCTCCTGTATGGCTGTGAGTCATGGACCACCTACGCGAGGCACGAGAAGAAACTCAACAGCTTCCATATGAGGTGCCTACGGAGAATACTGCAGATCAAGTGGCAGGATAGGGTCTCCAACACAGAGGTGCTGGGGAGAGCCAACATGAGCAGCCTTCACGCTGTGCTCAGTGAGAAACGCCTCAGGTGGCTCGGCCATGTGAAAAGGATGAATGCAGGTCGCATTCCTAAAGACCTCCTCTATGGAGAACTGGTCGAAGGCCACCGGAAGATAGGGCGCCCAAAACTGCGATTCAAGGACCTTTGCAAAAGAGACCTGAACGAGAGCTCAATTGACCTTGACACATGGGAATGCCAAGCTTCTGACCGACCAACCTGGAGGCTCGCAGTCAGGCTTGGCACATCCCGCGCAGAAACTGGGCGCATGGAAGCTGCCATCCAGAAAAGAGCGAGGCGGAAGGTTCCTTTACAACAGCCATCCACCTTCAAATGCCTGAAGTGCGGCAGGGATTGCCACTCCCGAGTTGGCCTCCACAGCCATTCTCGGCGGTGCAGCTGGTCACCTTTGCCGTGAAGCTACACCATCGTCTCTTGGAGACGGACGGATGCCGACGACGAATAAATCTAAATGTACTGTTTAAATACGTTTGTTATTTTTTCTTAGTGTACATGTCCGCGGGAGGGATTAAGTGTTATATGTGACTATCTCGCGGGAAGGGAGGGATTATCTGTCGTGGGATTAAGTGTCAGGGAGTAACTGTCACGGGATCAAATGTCGCGGGATGAAATGTCCGTACACCCATCAAATGTGGAAAGTTTTTTTTAATTAAAGGGAGATAATTAAACCGTTTTATTTGAGCTAATATTTCTAATGTTTGGTTTATAAAAGAATAAATGGCTTACAACTTATAACTTTGAAATGATCAAACTGTAAAAAGTATTTGAAAATTATATAAATATTATATGACTAAAGAATTTTATGTATATTTTTAAACATTACATTAACTTCATAGTTTGTATGATTACTACGTATCTATTCGGTCAAACGATAATGTGTTTGCAATATATTTTAAAATTTATAAAAATTCGTACAAGATTTCTCAGTTTCTGAGATCAAAATATAAATAAGATTTGCAGGTCTTGGATGTTGGATCCTCATCTTGACTAACAAAATGTTCAAACTTTAGACAATAATTACCATTAATGTAAAAAGCTTAGTAATAAAATAATGTATTTGATATAAATGCAAATAAAAAGGATGGTAGGCCTTATCACAAACACGTTAATTTTTTATTAAATATTAAACGCTTTAGCGATTTTATTTTTATATAATCTCCCTTGATTTTGGCCTTGGTCTTGCTAGGGAGTTAAATAAATTGTCCTATTAAAAAATGTTTAAAAAGTATAACAGAGCAGGTTGACCTTTAGGCGGTTGGCACGCTGAATGATATAAAAATCATAGTTTGGTACACTGTTAGCAAAAGGTTGCTGACCCCTGCACTAGAGGACAGAAGGGTAAAGAGTAAAATAGTAAAAATACATAAGGCATTAAACTCTAATTTAGAAATAAGCTTACAACACAAAAACACTCTATTTCAATTCTCAGATTAACATAAGGACAAAAACACCCATATGCAAGAACAAAACCATGTAAGTACTTTTACCCCGAGTGGCACCCGGTCGTGGAATATGTTGTCTGAACAAACCAGGAAATCAAGTAACTTAAAATCATTCAAAACGGTACCCAAAATGCAAGACTATACTCAAAACATGGATAAGCGCAGGACGTATAAACTTCTTTATAGAAGGAGCGTCTGAAACATATAAGATAAGTATCGTGAATTATTGTTGACATTACATTTAGGGCTATATAATAATTATATTATGCCAAAAACATTAAGTAGGACAAGTTCGCAGAAAATACAATTAAACCCGATGCGTAAAATTGAGACATACAATCGATTCAAAGTATAATTTTCAGAGATATCTCTTGTACAGATACAATGCAATTTGAGAAAGTTTAAACAAAATGGCCGTAAGCATGACAAAAAAAAGTTTTAAACGCCCGGACCTAACGATTGGAAACCTAATGCCGTTATCAGTTAGCGGGACTTGGTTTCGCAGAAGTCAAACACGAGCAGCGTATTCCGCCTGCTGATGACCTTTCAACTCAGATTACTTTATTTACTGATCATTGCGGGCAAATACAAAAATAAAAACCGGGTTTTTAAAATTATTTGTTTTCGAAGTTCCGAGATAGCAAACAGAATGCTATTTACTGGTTAATTCAAAGTAAATAGACTATTTTCGCAAACCTAAAGTCCAATGAAAGACAATGACATTTTTTACGCTTATTGCCCCAAATTCTGAGTACGGTGCACCGATTAGTCATATGCTAAACTTAAAAAAAAATACTTTATAATAATTCCGATTTTTTTTCTTTGTGTCTGACAGGCAAAATCTTCCGAGGACTAGTTAATACTAAAGAGGGTCATTGTTTTTCGATTGTTGTCAATATATTTTGCATTATTTATATATCGCCTCTCTCAATGCCGTTGGATTTAGAATGATCAGTGCGCTCCTTGACTAGAGGTCAGTTGCAGATATTTGGAAGAAGAAAGGCACAAAAAACACAAGTTAGAAAGAAAGGTCTTTAAACTCTTCTTACAGGAGACAGCCAATTCTACAAGGCTGGCCAAATCATAAGAGCGCAAATCTAATCGTCTTCCGAGACTATGGAGCCAATGATGATGATGAAAGGACACTTACAATTACATTATGTCGTCATGTCACATTTCCGACTCAAAAAAGAACAACAACAAAGCAACAGCAACAATAAACATAGAGCCTCAAAACGATTAGCACTACAGGGTCAGTCAAAGCGTAGGACGCAATAATAGGCCTATTCTGTAAAGACCTTTTCATTTATTTCATTATTCCAACAACGGGGTCAAACTTTACGCATGCGCCGTGAGTCGGGGGCAGGAAGTATTAACAAAGCCTTCTTCGCCTTTGTTATTTAGCTGGGGGCCTAGTGGTTTTAGGCGTAATTATATTACTTTTTTTAATTAAAAAAAAAATTACTTCATAAACACTTTATACCGAGAAGCCAGGGTGCGAACATTTTAACAAAAAAACAAACAACACATTTATTATACATTCCGTAGGCAATATAAGGTAACAAGCAAACAACACATTTATTATACATTCCGTAGGCAATATAAGGTAACAAACAAACAACACATTTATTATACATTCCGTAGGCAATATAAGGTAACAAGCAAACAACACATTTATTATACATTCCGTAGGCAATATAAGGTAACAAGCAAACAACAGGGCACTAACAAAACAAAATAAAGACAAAATAATAATTACAACGCGAGATCCCTAGACCTTAGTGACACAGACATAGAATTGATCAATAGTAAGGGCGCGTGAAAAGATGGTGAATGTATCGCGGCTAGATTTAGACTATCTGGTGACGAAATGCAAGTTCTCCACAAAAACAACAATGGCTGGAGGAGACATAGAAAGAAAACAGGAAGATGGCAGCACGAGGCGTGGGCGAGGGTCACCTTGTAAGGTGTTTCCGTTGATCCACCATTGATTGGCATTTACTTGACATTTACTTGACCTTAGACTTAGATAATGGTATTTTAACTTCATCAACGATCACTTAAAGTGAAATAACAGCTTCTAGAGAAAAACATGGAAATAATTGGTCTAACGAACATAAACCATTTGGACAAATAAACAAAAGCAAATTAAGTGAATGAATAGAACCTGGGGTAAAACGAGATACTTAAGGGAAAAAACCCTGTCGTATCAAAGATAACATTGACATGTAAACGACATTCTGTGCACAGAACAAGCAAGTGGTGGACAATAATGACCCAACAAAAAAAAAGATGAGATTTGTTTGTTTCAAAAGAAACACAAACGATTTATTGAGTTAACCGTATTTTCCCATTTTGCCCCATTGTTTTGTCCTGTTTTACCCCAACATAACCTTGTTCACAAAGCCTCCAAACCACACACTGCCCTGCTTAAGTAGGTCAAACTTAGATATATATTACCATTGCCCACATAAATATCTATCAGAATGTTAATTCTTGTTTGACAAATCTGTATTTTTTTCTTAATTAACACATTTGCATCGTAACCATAAAAATAGATCAAAATATTTAAAATTGAAATATTTGCCTCTCACTGACGCACGCAGCTCAGTCAAACAAAATGGATTTTGCCGGCAATGCAGTATCACGTGATCTCTTTAATAGACTCATTTCTAAAGCGCTCCGACTTTCTGTTTTTCAGTAATTCGTGTGTCTCGTTTTACCCCGCTATCCCATTTTACCCCAGTTTCCCCTATGGAAAAAGATATGGAATAAGAATGTAGCCTTTATCTGGATAGCGTCTGGACAGCAAAGTCAACAGTGAGCTCGTCTCACAAGCTCGACATCATAGGTTCGACCCACGGAGCAGACAATCAGAAATTTTAGAAAAAATCCACCGATGTCTTGGAGAGGAGATGGTCGCCGCCAAGTCTACCAAGCCCACTAAAATATTGGGATATTGGTAAGTTTACGTGAATAAAGCTCTTAGAACTAGAACTTGTTACGGCTTGACGTTAGCCGTTTAATAATCAAAACAAGCACATCCGCCTATATAAATATACACAATGTCAAAAAACTGTAATAATATATAGGAAAAGATATACAATTTATAACAATTTATAGCTAAATATATTATATCTATGTATCTATCTGTTTATCTATTATGATTATCATATCATATCATATCATATCATATCATATCATATATATATATAAATCTCAAAAGGAATATGTGGCTGGCTGGGTATGTACATACCGCATAATCTTTTTAAATACTGGACATAAAAACGTGAAATTTGCTACAAATATTCTTTGCGTTACGGCGGTGAACACTGTCAAGGTTTTAAAAAAATTAAAATGACCGCAGTGGTCAGTTTGGTCAAAAAACGCGAATAAAACGACATATTTTGGGTTCATGTTAAAATTGCCGTTCCAACTTTTTATAGTTTTTCGATCGATCGCGCTAAAAAAATAAAAAAAAGGATGGCGTTGAGATTTTTTTCAGGATGACGTCATCAAAGTTTGCGCAGAGATAGCTAGCCGGCTTTTCGTTATGACGTCATCAAATTTTGCGTATTCATTTAAAATTAACTTTGCTTCAACCTTTGCTAATGTACTTTATGAATGAATAGAACAAAATATATTCACGTTTTAATTTGCGTCGTAATTTATAGCGGGATATTTTTAAATTGTTATAATGGGTAATGATTAATGGTTTGAATGGGTATCTTACGTTGTATCTGGGAAATACAAAATTCCTTCACGTTTTTATTCGTGTTGTATGTGTCCACAGAATAGGTATAAAACAGAATGCGCAATCGCATTTTATTTCTGTTTTGGGCAGTAATACCGACGCCATACTAAGCCTATTTAAACGCAGTGGTCCTGGTTACACTCTATATTTATGCTTATTTAGCCTACAACGTCCTTTTCTTCAAATCTACAAGTTTGAACACCCAAAGCTAATAGTTCAGGCAAAATGTGCATAAACGGTTGTGTAATAAACTACAACAATGATGCGAAAACGACTGATTATCGTAAAAAAAAACATGTCAAACTGCATGGCTTTCCTGACTCCATAAAGGATAAACAACGGCATAAACAACCTCATATTAACTCATTATGAATTATATGCCTATTTCCCTTCATAATTTTAAAAGTTTATTTTGGTTTAAAAAGTATATATTTATGTACCGGTAGCCGTAGCAATTTAGTTACCGGTACCGAGCTACGTCTAAGCCATTTTTTTTCAAATCAGTACCGGGTAATAAATATTTTTACATCATATTGGCCTAATCCTATAATGTTGAAAACAAAATGGGTAATTAAGTCAAATTTATATAAAAGTAAGCCTATAATGAAAGATAATGTAGGCCCTATATATATTGTATATATTTATGGCAGACGTAGATATCCTTTCTCATTTTATTATAGTAGCGTCTCTATCGACCGCTGCATTGCGGAAAATGGTAACTTTCAGTGACTGCGTATATAGAGATTGTGCATTCTGTTCTATACCTATTCTGTGTATACGTCTTATAAACTTTGTAGCGGGAAATTTTTCAATTGCCAGGCAATGTTTAAATTGTCGAGCTCAACGTTTTAAAGTTTTAATTTGTATCGTATACGTCTTATAAACTATGTAGTGGGAAATTTTTATATTGCCGGGCAATGTTTGAATTTGCCAGACCAACTTTTTAAAGTTTTAATTCATGTCGTATACGTTGTATAAACTATGATTCATATCGGTTTCAGTTGTTATTGTTTTTCCTGTTGAATTTAAAATTTAATTTTAAGTTTGCTTCCAAAGCAACAATAAATAAATAGCAAATATCACCAACAAAAAAACACACAAAAAAAAAAATATTGATCTACGACTAATGTTGTAGAAAAAAAAAATCAAACAATCATTTTTGAATTAACAGTACTTTTTAAAAGACATGTGAGTTCTATTTTACAGAAAGAGTTTAATTACCCAATAAACTCACAAAATTCGATCATAGTGGTCATACTTTGAGCAAGAAATAAAAAAAAATTATTATTATTTGTTTTTCCTTTTTAGTTGTATATTGAATTGGTGTATAATAAAGTGTGCAAAACAAAAATAAATTTAAAAAATACTGACCACAAAAAAAAAAACATACTACTTTATGTATGTTGCGAAAACAAAACTAAAAAACTATAATGTGTCAAGCATATTCTAAAAAAAAGCCCGTTCGAAGAATCGGGCACATAACGGCTTGTATATATATAAATCTCAAAAGGAATATGTGGCTGGCTGGCTGGCTGGCTGGCTGGCTGGCTGGCTGGCTGGCTGGCTGGCTGGCTGGCTGGCTGGCTGGCTGGCTGGCTGGCTGGCTGGCTGGCTGGCTGGCTGGCTGGCTGGCTGGCTGGCTGGCTGGCTGGCTGGCTGGCTGGCTGGGTATGTACATACCGCATAATCTTTTTAAATACTGGACATAAAAACTAGAAATTTGCTACAAATATTCTTTGCGTTACGGCGGTGAACACTGTCAAGGTTTTAAAAAAATTAAAATGACCGCAGTGGTCAGTTTGGTCAAAAAACGCGAATAAAACACAACTTTTGATTCACATTGTCTTTGCCAGTACAACTTTTTATAGTTTTTCGTCACAAAGTTAGAAAAAAAAGGATGCGCTGAGATTATTTTTATGACGTCATCAAAGTTTGCGCATGGATTTTATAGCAATGAAGGGACATTTTTCATTCATGTTTAAATTGACGTCATCAAACTATGTGCATGGATTTTATTATCTCAACTCAATGACGGGAACAAATTTTCTTCATGTTTAAATTGTCTACGTGCCGTAAACAACATAAATTCTTTACACTACCAATACTGTAGTTGATTTTCTTAATCTATCACTACTTTAATACTTTACACTGTGAATACATGACTTAAAGCTAATTAATAATTTAAAACTTTACAAACATAGGACAAAGCAAATAGATTTAGCATTTTTTTTTCTGTTTCGGGAAGTAATACCGACGCCTTACTAAGCTTATTTAAACGCAGTGGTCCTGGTTACACTCTATATTTAAGCTTATAATTATATGGCGTCATCAAATTTTGCGTATTTATGCGTTTAAGAAGGGAACAAAATTTTGTTTTAATTTGCGTCGTAATTTGTAGAATGCAATATTTAAATGGTTTAAGTAAAAAAATTAAGTTACCGGAAAATACTTTATCCCCGCTTAAGACAATTGCTTATAACTCCATGGGTTATTTTATCCAGTTCCGAGAACTGGGCACCTTTAGGCTTATCGCCTTGGTAACGGCCATTGTTTTAATTACCGGGCAATGTTTAAATTACCGGGCAATGTTTATAATACCAGGCAATGTTTAAATTACCGGGCAATGTTTAAATTACCGGGCAATGTTTATAATACCGGACAATGTTTAAATTACCGGGCAATGTTTAAATTACCGGGCAATGTTTATAATACTGGGCAATGTTTATAATACCGGGCAATGTTTAAATTACCGGGCAATGTTTAAATTACCGGGCAATGTTTATAATACCGGGCAATGTTTATAATACCGGGCAATGTTTAAATTACCGGGCAATGTTTAAATTACCGGGCAATGTTTATAATACCGGGCAATGTTTATAATACCGGGCAATGTTTAAATTACCGGGCAATGTTTATAATACCGGGCAATGTTTATAATACCGGGCAATGTTTATAATACCGGGCAATGTTTAAATTACCAGGCAATGTTTAAATTACCGGGCAATGTTTAATTTGCCGGGCAATGTTCAAATTGCCGGAACTAAATTTTTAAAGTTTTAATTCGTGTCGTATACGTTTTATAAACATTATTTCATAAGGGTTTCATTTGTTATTGTTTTACATGTTGAATAGAAAAATTAATTCTAAGTTTGCTTCCAAAGCAACAATAAATAAATAAATAGCAAAAAAACAAAAACAACACAACATAGGTCTGCGACTTAATGTTTGTCGTAAAAAAAATATATCAAACAATCATTAAAAAAAAAAAAAGTAGTGTCGAATGTTCTTAATCAATGAATAGAACAAAATATATTCATGTTTTAATTTGCGTCGTAATTTATAGCGGGCAATTTTGTAATTGTTATAATGGGTGATGAGTAATGATTTTAACGGGTAATTCATGTTGTAGCGGGCAAATAAAAAATTACCTCACGTTTAAATTCGTGTCGTAGGTCATGCGGGCAATCTCATTATAACTGCCTGAGTAGTTAGAGTGTATGTAAACATAACTTTTAGCCGGTTCGGAGGACCGGGCACATAACGGCTTGTCTATATATAAATCTCAAAAGGAATATGTATGTATGTGGCTGGCTGGCTGGCTGGCTGGCTGGCTGGGTATGTACATACCGCATAATCTTTTTAAATACTGGACATAAAAACGTGAAATTTGCTACAAAAATTCCTTGCGTTACGGCGGTGAACACTGTCAAGGTTTTAAAAAAAATAAAATGACCGCAGTGGTCAGTTTGGTCAAAAAACGCGAATAAAACGACATATTTTGGGTTCATGTTAAAATTGCCGTTCCAACTTTTTATAGTTTTTCGATCGATCGCGCTAAAAAAATTAAAAAAAGGATGGCGTTGAGATTTTTTCAGGATGACGTCATCAAAGTTTGCGCAGAGATAGCTAGCCGGCTTTTCGTTATGACGTCATCAAATTTTGCGTATTCATTTAAAATTAACTTTGCTTCAATGTTTGCTAATGTATTTTATGAATGAATAGAACTAAATATATTCACGTTTTAATTCGTGTCGTATACGAAATATAAACTTTTGTAGTTGTTGCGTGCAATCTCATTATAACTGCTTGAGTAGTAAGAGTGTATGTAAACATAACTTTTAGCTTTTTCAATTCGTTTGAAGCGGGCGTATACGCATTAAAATCTTTCTAGCGGGAAATATTTCACGTTTCAATTCTTTTCTAGAGGGCAATATTTCACGTTTCAATTCGTTTCTAGCGGGCAATATTTCACGTTGCAGTTCGTTTCGGTTGTAGCGGGCGTACAAAATGTCATTCACATTTAAATTTGTGACGTATACATCGATAAACTTTTTAACGGGTGGGGTTTTATTAATTGCCGTATATATTAACTGTGAAGCGGGAAATCTCATTATAACTTTAGGCTTATCGCCTTGGTAACAACCATTGTTTAAATTACCGGGCAAGGTTTAAATTACCGGGTAATGTTTATAATACCGGGCAATGTTTAAATTACCGGGCAAAGTTTAAATTACCGGGCAATGTTTATAATACCGGGCAATGTTTAAATTACCGGGCATTGTTTAAATTACCGGGCAATGTTTAAATTACCGGGCAATGTTTAATTTGCCGGGCAATGTTCAAATTGCCGGAACTAACTTTTTAAAGTTTTAATTCGTGTCGTATACGTTTTAAAAACATTATTTCATATGGGTTTCATTTGTTATTGTTTTACATGTTGAATAGAAAATTTAATTCTAAGTTTGCTTCCAAATCAACAATAAATAAATAAATAGCAAATAAACGAAAACAACACAACATAGGTCTGCCACTTAATGTTTGTCGTAAAAAAATATATCAAACAATCATTAAAAAAAAAAAGTACTGTCGAATGTCCTTTATCAATGAATAGAACAAAATATATTCATGTTTTAATTTGCGTCGTAATTTATAGCGGGCAATTTTGTAATTGTTATAATGGGTGATGAGTAATGATTTTAACGGGTAATTCATGTTGTAGCGGGCAAATAAAAAATTACCTCACGTTTAAATTCGTGTCGTAGGTCATGCGGGCAATCTCATTATAACTGCCTGAGTAGTTAGAGTGTATGTAAACATAACTTTTAGCCGGTTCGGAGGACCGGGCACATAACGGCTTGTATATATATAAATCTCAAAAGGAATATGTATGTATGTATGTGGCTGGCTGGCTGGGTATGTACATACCACATAATCTTTTTAAATACTGGACATAAAAACGTGAAATTTGCTACAAATATTCTTTGCGTTACGGCGGTGAACACTGTCAAGGTTTTAAAAAAATTAAAATGACCGCAGTGGTCAGTTTGGTCAAAAAACGCGAATAAAACGACATATTTTGAGTTCATGTTAAAATTGCCGTTCCAACTTTTTATAGTTTTTCGATCGATCGCGCTAAAAAAATAAAAAAAAGGATGGCGTTGAGATTTTTTTCAGGATGACGTCATCAAAGTTTGCGCAGAGATAGCTAGCCGGCTTTTCGTTATGACGTCATCAAATTTTGCGTATTCATTTAAAATTAACTTTGCTTCAATGTTTGCTAATGTATTTTATGAATGAATAGAACAAAATATATTCACGTTTTAATTCGTGTCGTATACGAAATATAAACTTTGTAGTTGTTGCGTGCAATCTCATTATAACTGCTTGAGTAGTAAGAGTGTATGTAAACATAACTTTTAGCTTTTTCAATTCGTTTGAAGCGGGCGTATACGCATTAAAATCTTTCTAGCGGGAAATATTTCACGTTTCAATTCGTTTCTAGCGGGAAATATTTCACGTTTCAGTTCGTTTCGGTTGTAGCGGGCGTACAAAATGTCATTCACATTTAAATTTGTGACGTATACATCGATAAACTTTTTAAAGGGCAGGGTTTTATTAATTGCCGTATATATTAACTGTGTAGCGGGCAATCTCATTATAACTCCATGGGTAGATAAAGTGTATGTAAAATATCATTATGCGATTACATTGAACACAATTTTTTTTTTTTTTTCTTCTTTGTTTCTTATTGGTTTTATTTGTTATTGTTTTACATGTTGAATAGAAAAATTAATTCTAAGTTTGCTTCCAAAGCAACAATAAAAAAATAAATAGCAAATAACAAAAACAACACAACATAGGTTTGCGACTTAATGTTTGTCGTAAAAAAATAAATCAAACAATCATTTTTTTTTAAATAAAAGTACTGTCGAATGTTCTTTATCAATGAATAGAACAAAATATATTCACGTTTTAATTTGCGTCGTAATTTATAGCGGGCAATTTTTTAACTGTTATAATGGGTAATGAGTAATGATTTTAACGGGTAATTTATGTTGTAGCGGGCAAATAAAAAATTACCTCACGTTTAAATTCGTGTCGTAGGTCATGCGGGCAATCTCATTATAACTGCTTGAGTAGTTAGAGTGTATGTAAACATAACTTTTAGCTTTTTCAATTCGTTTGTAGCGAGCCTATACGCATTAAAATCTTTCTAGAGGGCAATATTTCACGTTTCAATTCGTTTCAAGAGGGAAATATTTAACGTTTCAGTTCAATTCGGTTGTAGCGGGCGTAAAAAATGTCATTCACATTTAAATTTGTGACGTATACATCGATAAACTTTTTAACGGGCAAGGTTTTATTAATTGCCTTATATATTAACTGTGTACCGGGCAATCTCATTATAACTCCATGGTTAGATAAAGTGTATGTAAAATATCATTATGCGATTACATTGAACACAATTTAAAAAAAAATGTTTCTTCTTTGTTTCTTATTGGTTTCATTTGTTGTTGTTTTACATGTTGAATAGAAAAATTAATTCTAAGTTTTTTTCCAAAGCAACAATAAAAAAATAAATAGCAAATAACAAAAACAACACAACATAGGTCTACCACTTAATGTGTGTCGTAAAAAAATATATCAAACAATCATTTAAAAAAAAATAAAAGTACTGTCGAATGTTCTTTATCAATGAATAGAACAAAATATATTCACGTTTTAATTTGCGTCGTAATATATAGCGGGCAATTTTTCAACTGTTATAATGGGTAATGGGTAATGATTTTTAAGGGTAATTTATATTGTAGCGGGAAAAAAAAAAATTACCTCACGTTTAAATTCGTGTCGTAGGTCGTGCGGGCAATCTCATTATAACTTGAGTAGTTAGAGTGTATGTAAACATAACTTTTAGCCGGTTCGGAGGACCGGGCACATACCGGCTTGTATATATATAAATCTCAAAAGGAATATGTATGTATGTATGTATGTATGTACATACCGCATAATCTTTTTAAATACTGGACATAAAAACGTGAAATTTGCTACAAATATTCTTTGCGTTACGGCGGTGAACACTGTCAAGGTTTAAAAAAAAAAAATGACCGCAGTGGTCAGTTTGGTCAAAAAACGCGAAAAAAACACAACTTTTGATTCACATTGTCTTTGCCAGTACAACTTTTTATAGTTTTTCGTCACAAAGTTAGAAAAAAAAGGATGCGCTGAGATTATTTTTATGACGTGTTATGGACCTCTTTAGGTTTGACTATTATTACGACTCGTTAAATCGGATTCAATGAATATAGTTGTATCTTTATTAGAAGTCTCTAGATTCTGCTAATCTGTAGCCCAAGCTAGGGGTTCCTTGACTGACAGGTCTATGCAGTAATGTAGTTATATTCGTGATAATTATCTTCAACACCTTTCTCAACAACGATAGATCAAACAACTCCAGTTGTTGAATAAACAATTTTATTTAAATTGTAGACTCAATATAAACGATCAATAAACTTCATCAACTGGTGGCAACATAAGTATCAATAAAATGGCATTATATGTACATGTATGAATATAGCGACTTCACTCTACAAACGTTTAAACTGAACTAACTTTAAGGAGGTCGGGACTTTACAAAGAAAACGATCATCGAAGATTCTACAGGGTCTTAATACGCATTTTAACCTCTTTCTCTATAGAATACTACGATCCAGAATTATCCTCCAATTTCCACGGGATTTGAACGAATTATTTTATTTAAACTGCCCTCAGGGCATAAAGGTCAAACCTTGGTCGCTTTGGACTCTGATACGCACTTTTTTAAGAGGTCAATGCCTTACTACGTCATTCATTTATGACCGAGATTCGTAACATCCCCCCCCCTTCTAAAGCTTTATAATTATTTCCTTTACATTTTAACCATACGAAAAATGTTAATTTTAAGGAATAATTATAAAAGAAAATATTCCGGGAAAAACAATACAGTTCAATTGGCGATCCCAATAATTCAATCGAACTGATAACAATAACATAATAATATATGCAATATAAATTCATCTTATCACATGGCTTAACTATAGTCATTCAATCATTCAATTTTTAATTCAAAACAATGGACAATTAAATTGTTTATCTAAATCTTGTATACAAGAAAAATACATAATCATTCTTAATAGATATAATATAATACAAGTTAATAATTTCTATTACATTGAACATTCCACTGTAATAAAAACTCTCTCGTCCATTTAATTATAAACTAATATCTTTTACATTTGTAATCAAACAACAAAAGAAAAAATCACTTAATGTCTATGCAGACACGACTTATTTTTTTCCATAAGGAGAAAAAAAAACCAAACGCTCTAATAGAACACATGCTAGGCCTAACTCAGTTACAACACACAAAAAAAAATACTAGCCCCGACCTAATTTCACTTTACAACAAAAATATTATTGCTCGTGTAGACAGTATTATATTTTTACATGCTGGTAGGCCGACTAACACATTAGACAACTGTCTGTGACGCGACACAGAAATTGAGGTCAATTCCGCCTTTCTCTCTCTCTCTCTCTCTCTCTCTCTCTCATTCTCAATTGATTTTAACAATGTTGACATCGCTATGCAAATTTACCTCATCACAGCCTAGGTCAAAAAAATATTGCTACGCGATTAAATAGTTATCGTATTAAATGAGCATTCTTTAACATCTATCATCTCAAAATCAAATTCATTTATATTATTTTGAGAACATTAAACATTTAGATAGTTTATAGCAAAAATCATTAAAAATATTTCAATTTCTCATTTTACCATGACCTTTCGACGTCATTATTTTCTTTTTTTTTTTTTTTTAAAAAGAGTTCACATCGTAGCATTCTATCTTTCATGCAGACATGGATTTACTTGAAACAAATTTGGTTAATTTACTTAATTAACTATCAATCAAAGCAGATTATATTATCTTCATACAATCTTAGTACTAAATAGTAAGTACTTATTTTCTTTTAATTACATTAAAGACATTTCAAATACAATATTATTGAAGTAGAAAAGTGTTAAGCATAGGCTACTATTAATTTTTTTCATAGCGAAATCAATGTAACAATTTATGTACAAAACAAACTGCTGGTTTGACTGGTGTGGTAAAACATTTCATTTCCAATCTTTTCAGTGGTGTACATTGCTCTTTTCCATTTTCCATAAAGGTTTTATTCATAGGTTCTAGGTTCCTGTTACTTCCACAGTGTTCAGGTCTACCCAGTCTTTTGCTTGTCAATACAATTCATTCAATCTATTTTAACTAATACAGAAAAAAATAGATTAGTTTTACAATCTTGACATGAAATCCTTAATTAATAATACATTTGTTGAACCTTGGTATGTCAACATTATAAATTCTCAACCATGAACTTCTCAACCATTCTGGTTTACAGTGTCAAGTCAGTGGCACATATCCTAAATTTACAAAACAAGGATAAGTTTTATTTTACATTAGTTTCAACTTCTGATCTGCTTTTCATGTAACAGTATCCTAAAAGTGAAAAATCATATATAATACATTTCTTGGAATTCTTGTTAGTCATAGTTCTGCCTTGCTGCAACTATTTTTACCCTACATTATCATACATTCAATGATAATATAATAAATGAATAAATTCACATAGAAGAAATTTGCATACTGACTCAGTGCAATATTTCAACAACAGTACATGATAAAATATTTTCATAGTACAATCATAAAACATTTCTCAATACTTTAGTGATAGAAAATTCTCTTTTCTTAAAACCATTTACATCTTTATCAATCAGTTTATCCTCTCTGCCAAATGTTTCAATTATCATTTCCAGAGATTCTCAAACACATCTTATAATCAGTCCACATTTATAATGTCCTCTGATTTAGAAACCAATTCTGCGGATAAAACTGATCTTTTTCTCTTATAGCAATTATTTTAATGCTCAAACTAACAAGTTTGTTTAGAAATATCACACTAGAATGATATTTACTCTAACAATACTTTTACTCATTCCTTTTTCTTCACAAGTAAGGGATTTAGTTTTAAAATAGTAAGTTTGGTAACTAACTATCAGTGAATTTGACATTCAATTCATCCTGTACTCCAGGCATGAATTTTACAAATAAGAGTAACAATGTTAACAACATCAAGCTTATTCCAATTGTTTTCAGAAGGTAAGGCTTTATCATTTTCAAATGATATAATATTTTTGCCTTTCTTTCATCACACAACAATGGCATCTGCATGTGAGCAGTGTACAATTTTTTCCTAACAAACACAGTTATGTCAGACAAAAATTTTATGTACTTATCTAGGTACTTGATCAGCCCAAGGAGATCCAATTCGGTCTGCCATTCCTCTGGAAGTAGTTTGAGTGGTCCTCGGACAGTGGGTCCAAAGATTGGTCCATAGGCTCCTCGACTTTCCGGATAGGATTCAGTTGACATCTCCTGCTCCAGGCATAAGTTCTTTAGGACTGGATTGAAGAGTTCCGGGGCGAAGTTGGTCCTTCGATCTGTCGGTATGGATTGTGGTAACCCATAGCTTTTGGTAGTTTCGGTCCAGCTCTCCGCACTCGTTTCTTCAGTGATGCTCCTCAAATCTTCATCTGTACCGGCAACTGCAGGTTTGCATTGTTGTTCGTTCATGCTGTGTTCTATCTGTTCATAGACATCAGTAGTAGGACTTTCTTTCTCGTCGACAGCTTTCTCATGCAGCTGTAGCAACTCTGGGTCTACTTTCTGCTCAGCAATCAATTCATTTTGTGATGACTTCTTTGATTGATCATTTCCTTTCGGACAATCTTCAATCATGGAGAAAATAGTAGTATCACGTTCCACTTCTTCTTCCTCTCTCTTCTCTCGTGGGAGAATTTCTTCTTTCTTTTCCTTTTCTTGTGAGATAGTTTCTTCTTTCTTTTTCTGTGGTGTCATACCATTTATGACATCACCTACAGGATAAAGTTCTTTTTCTTTTCCTGTCTCCACAATAGGACTAGGGTCTGGATTTTCCTTTACAATCAGTTCAGGTCTCACCCTCCCTTTCGCCAAATCATTTGCTAGGATAACAGATATGCCCTCAACAGGAAGTTTTGATATTACTCCAACTGTCACATATCCTGTCACCAAGTCAGATGCTAGGTATATCCTATGTAGAGGTATTTCTTCTTTCCATTCAAAACCTCTCAATAGGACAGTCTGTCCTGTCAATGTATTATCATTCAATGGTAATACATCTTTAAGCAGCAGTGTTAATGATGCTCCTGTGTCTCGTAATATGTTTACGGACTTCAGTGGTCCTTCCTTTTGTAAGGCCACACAACCTTCACTAATGAACGGTTGAAAACTGCACAGGGTCTCTGTGTCAATTTTATTCTTCCCTTGACCATGACTTTCGGGTGTTTTTTCATCTTTCGATGACTTCAGACTCTTGTTCGAGTCAAAAATACTTTGGTCTACTTTCTCGTCTCTGTGGACCTGGACAATTAATCCAATAGTAGCCATTCTGTATTTATAATCAGGATATTTATCCTCATTATCTTCAGTTGTAGATTTCTCTACCTTCTGACTTTTGCTCTCAGGCAAATCCACCCTCAGTGTTTCTGGTTTAGAAGAATCTTTCTTCGAATTCAGTTCGTTTGTATTTTCGCTTTCTTGTACATTCTGTATTGGTTTATGGCTTGCACACATGACCACTTTGTTAGGTCCTTTTTCTTTCCTTATGTTCCAACAGTCTTCAACGCTATGTCCTGTTCTTTTACAAAAAGTACATTGGACGTTTTTGTTGACAGGTTTCTTATTAACATCATTTTGTCTCACAAAATGCTCTTTTTCACGATGTTGTTTTTGTGTGTTTTCTCCTTGCCGTTGTGCCCTATTAAAATTCTTTTCACCAGCTGTCCTATGACACAATGTGTACTGTTCAGCTAAATCAGCAGCCTTATGTGGGTCAGTGATATCACGCTCGGATAAATATATTCTTATATCCGGCCTCACTTTGTTAATAAAATCCTCTAACAGAATGATATCTTTCATTTCTTTTAATGTGGAGATATTTCTGGATTTTATCCACTGATCCATTAACTTTTCTTCTGCTCTAAGGAAGTCTAAGTGTGTTTGGTAAGGGGACATTGTGTACTGACGGAACCTTTTCCGATAACTTTCCGGTATTTGGTTATAGGCTTTAAGTACAGTGTCTTTAATGATTTCATAATCATTTAAATTCTCCTCTTTTAACAATAGAACACAATCTCTTGCCCTTCCCTGAGTAAAAGCTGTTCTGACTAATATTCCCCATTTATCTTCTGGGAACTTAAAATCTCTGCAAGAAATTTCAAAGGTCTGGAAGAAATTAGCTATTTCACTTTCTTTATCAATGTAGGTAGGGACTAGCTTTTTCCATCTGGCCATCTCTACATCATTATGAGATTCTTTTTTAGTAGCGCCTATCTTCGCCAGTTCTATTCTTTCCTGACTTTCTCTTTGACTTTTCTTATCTCTTTCCTGACTTTCTATTTCTAGACGTCTTTGTTCCATCTCAAGCCGTTTTTCTTCCATTTCAAGCCGTTTCATTTCTAGTTGAAATCGGAACTGTTCAGACATCTGACCTTCAACTTGATATCCCTCCGCGCTTGATTCTACTTTCAACTTTCCACTCGCAATCAACACATCTTTTATCTGCTGTGTCAACACAGTCCTCGATGGTGTAGTTTCAGTAACTTCTATCTTTAAGATCTCAGCGATCTCTTTTAACTTCTTTATTGATAAAGTTTTCAGAACTTCTTCTTCTGGATTTTCAATAAATTCCATTCTTTAGTTAAGAGATTTATAAAGTGTAAATTTCCAACTTACGTTTTTCCAATCGGAAGAATAATTTCAGCGTTCTTAGGCTTGCTCAGTAGGTCACTGCTCCAACACACAACACAACACAACTTGAATATATGCTTCACTATACAACTATATCGGACGCAAGCCCGCAAATTGTTATGGACCTCTTTAGGTTTGACTATTATTACGACTCGTTAAATCGGATTCAATGAATATAGTTGTATCTTTATTAGAAGTCTCTAGATTCTGCTAATCTGTAGCCCAAGCTAGGGGTTCCTTGACTGACAGGTCTATGCAGTAATGTAGTTATATTCGTGATAATTATCTTCAACACCTTTCTCAACAACGATAGATCAAACAACTCCAGTTGTTGAATAAACAATTTTATTTAAATTGTAGACTCAATATAAACGATCAATAAACTTCATCAACTGGTGGCAACATAAGTATCAATAAAATGGCATTATATGTACATGTATGAATATAGCGACTTCACTCTACAAACGTTTAAACTGAACTAACTTTAAGGAGGTCGGGACTTTACAAAGAAAACGATCATCGAAGATTCTACAGGGTCTTAATACGCATTTTAACCTCTTTCTCTATAGAATACTACGATCCAGAATTATCCTCCAATTTCCACGGGATTCGAACGAATTATTTTATTTAAACTGCCCTCAGGGCATAAAGGTCAAACCTTGGTCGCTTTGGACTCTGATACGCACTTTTTTAAGAGGTCAATGCCTTACTACGTCATTCATTTATGACCGAGATTCGTAACAGACGTCATCAATCTTTGCGCATGGATTTTATAGCAATGAAGGGACATTTATCATTCATGTTTAAATTGACGTCATCAAACTATGTGCATGGATTTTTATCTCAACTCAATGACGGGAACAAATTTTCTTCATGTTTAAATTGTCTACGTGCCGTAAACAACATAAATTCTTTACACTACCAATACTGTAGTTGATTTTCTTAATCTATCACTACTTTAATACTGTACACTGTGAATACATGACTTAAAGCTAATTCATAATTTAAAACTTGACAAACATAGGACAAAAGCAAATAGATATAGTATTTTTTTTTCTGTTTCGGGAAGTAATACCGACGCCTTAGTAAGCTTTTTTAAACGCAGTGGTCCTGGTTACACTCTATATTTAAGCTTATAATTATATGGCGTCATCAAATTTTGCGTATTTATGCGTTTAAGAAGGGAACAAAATTTTGTTTTAATTTGCGTCGTTATTTGTTGAATGCAATATTTAAATGGTTTAAGTTACCGGAAAATACTTTATCGCCGCTTAAGACTATTGTTTATAACTCCATGGGTTATTTTATCCAGTTCCAAGAACTGGGCACCTTTAGGCTTATCGTCTTGGTAACGGCCATTGTTTAAATTACCGGGCAATGTTTAAATTACCGGGCAATGTTTATAATACCGGGCAATGTTTAAATTACCGGGCAATGTTTAAATTACCGGGCAATGTTTAAATTACCGGGCAATGTTTAAATTACCGGGCAATGTTTAAATTACCGGGCAATGTTTAAATTACCGGGCAATGTTTAAATTACCGGGCAATGTTTAAATTACCAGGCAATGTTTAAATTACCGGGCAATGTTTATAATACCGGGCAATGTTTAAATTACCGGGCAATGTTTATAATACCGGGCAATGTTTAAATTACCGGGCAATGTTTAAATTACCGGGCAATGTTTAAATTAACGGGCAATGTTTATATTACCGGGCAATGTTTAATTTGCCAGGCAATGTTCAAATTGCTGGAACTAACTTTTTAAAGTTTTAATTCGTGTCGTATACGTTTTATAAACATTATTTCATATGGGTTTCATTTGTTATTGTTTTACATGTTGAATAGAAAATTTATCCTAAGTTTGCTTCCAAAGCAACAATAAATAAATAAATAGCAAATAAACAAAAACAACACAACATAGGTCTGCGACTTAATGTTTGTCGTAAAAATAATATATCAAACAATCATTAAAAAAAAATAAAAGTACTGTCGAATGTTCTTAATCAATGAATAGAACAAAATATATTCATGTTTCAATTTGCGTCGTAATTTATAGCGGGCAATTTTGTAATTGTTATAATGGGTGATGAGTAATGATTTTAACGGGTAATTCATGTTGTAGCGGGCAAATAAAAAATTACCTCACGTTAAAATTCGTGTCGTAGGTCATGCGGGCAATCTCATTAAAACTGCCTGAGTAGTTAGAGTGTATGTAAACATAACGTTTAGCCGGTTCGGAGGACCGGGCACAAAACGGCTTGTCATATATATATATAAATCTCAAAAGGAATATGTATGTATGTATGTGGCTGGCTGGCTGGCTGGCTGGGTATGTACATACCGCATAATCTTTTTAAATACTGGACATAAAAACGTGAAATTTGCTACAAATATTCTTTGCGTTACGGCGGTGAACACTGTCAAGGTTTTAAAAAAATTAAAATGACCGCAGTGGTCAGTTTGGTCAAAAAACGCGAATAAAACGACATATTTTGGGTTCATGTTAAAATTGCCGTTCCAACTTTTTATAGTTTTTCGATCCATCGCGCTAAAAAAATAAAAAAAAGGATGGCGTTGAGATTTTTTTCAGGATGACGTCATCAAAGTTTGCGCAGAGATAGATAGCCGGCTTTTCGTTATGACGTCATCAAATTTTGCGTATTCATTTAAAATTAACTTTGCTTCAACCTTTGCTAATGTACTTTATGAATGAATAGAACAAAATATATTCACGTTTTAATTTGCGTCGTAATTTATAGCGGGATATTTTTAAATTGTTATAATGGGTAATGATTAATGGTTTTAATGGGTATCTTACGTTGTATCTGGCAAATAAAAAATTCCTTCACGTTTTTATTCGTGTTGTATATGTCCACAGAATAGGTATAAAACAGAATGCGCAATCGCATTTTATTTCTGTTTTGGGCAGTAATACCGACGCCATACTAAGCTTATTTAAACGCAGCGGTCCTGGTTACACTCTATATTTATGCTTATTTAGCCTACAACGTCCTTTTCTTCAAATCTACAAGTTCGAACACCCAAAGCTAATATTTCAGGCAAAATGTGCATAAACGGTTGTGTAATAAACTACAACAATGATGCGAAAACGACTGATTATCGTAAAAAAGAGCATGTCAAATTGCATGGCTTTCCTGACTCCATAAAGGATAAACAACAGCATAAACAACCTCATATTAACTCATTATGAATTATATGCCTATTTCCCTTCATAATTTTAAAAGTTTATTTTGGTTTAAAAAGTATATATATTTATGTACCGGTAGCCGCAGCAATTTAGTTACCGGTACCGAGCTACGTCTAAGCCATTTTTTTTTCAAATCAGTACCGGGCAATAAAAATATTTATACATCATATTGGCCTAATCATATAATGTTCTAAACAAAATGGGTAATTAAGTCAAATTTATATAAAAGTAAGCCTATAATGAAAGATAATGTAGGCCCTATATATATTGTATATATTTATGGCAGACGTAGATATCATTTCTCATTTTATTATAGTAGCGTCTCTAGCGACCGCTGCATTGCGGAAAATGGTAACTTTTAGTGACTGCGTATATAAGGATTGTGCATTCTGTTCTATACCTATTCTGTGTATACGTCTTATAAACTTTGTAGCGGGAAATTTTTCAATTGCCAGGCAATGTTTAAATTGCCGAGCTCAACGTTTTAAAGTTTTAATTTGTATCGTATACGTCTTATAAACTATGTAGCGGGAAATTTTTATATTGCCTGGCAATGTTTAAATTTGCCGGACCAACTTTTTAAAGTTTTAATTCATGTCGTATACGTTGTATAAACTATGATTCATATCGGTTTCAGTTGTTATTGTTTTTCCTGTTGAATTTAAAATTTAATTCTAAGTTTGCTTCCAAAGCAACAATAAATAAATAGCAAATAACACCAACAAAAAAAAAAAAAAAAAAAAAATATTGATCTACGACTAATGTTGTAGCAAAAAAATATATCAAACAATAATTTTCGAATTAACAGTACTTTTTAAAAGACATGTGAGTTCTGTTTTACAGAAAGATTTTAATTACCCAATAAACTCACAAAATTCGATCATAATGGTCATACTTTGAGCAAGAAATAAAAAAAAAATTATTATTATTTGTTTTTCCTTTTTAGTTGTATATTGAATTGGTGTATAATAAAGTGTGCAAAACAAAAATAAATTTTAAAAATACTGACCACAAATAAAAAACATACTACTTTATGTAAGTTGCAAAAACAAAATAAAAAAACTATAATGTGTCAAGCATATTCTAAAAAAAAGCCCGTTCGAAGAATCGGGCACATACCGGCTTGTATATATATAAATCTCAAAAGGAATATGTGGCTGGCTGGCTGGCTGGCTGGCTGGCTGGCTGGCTGGGTATGTACATACCGCATAATCTTTTTAAATACTGGACATAAAAACGTGAAATTTGCTACAAATATTCTTTGCGTTACGGCGGTGAACACTGTCAAGGTTTAAAAAAAATTAAAATGACCGCAGTGGTCAGTTTGGTCAAAAAACGCGAATAAAACACAACTTTTGATTCACATTGTCTTTGCCAGTACAACTTTTTATAGTTTTTCGTCACAAGGTTAGAAAAAAAAGGATGCGCTGAGATTATTTTTATGACGTCATCAATCTTTGCGCATGGATTTTTTAGCAATGAAGGGACATTTTTCATTCATGTTTAAATTGACGTCATCAAACTATGTGCATGGATTTTTATCTCAACTCAATGACGGGAACAAATTTTCTTCATGTTTAAATTGTCTACG
Organism: Anisus vortex; assembly: GCA_949126835.1. NCBI lineage: Eukaryota > Metazoa > Mollusca > Gastropoda > Planorbidae > Anisus > Anisus vortex. The sequence goes on from OX421508.1 coordinate 28,789,763, forward strand.
TGGCGTAAACAACATAAATTCTTTACACTACCAATACTGTAGTTGATTTTCTTAATCTATCACTACTTTAATACTTTACACTGTGAATACATGACTTAAAGCTAATTAATAATTTAAAACTTTACAAACATAGGACAAAGCAAATAGATATAGTATTTTTTTTTCTGTTTCGGGAAGTAATACCGACGCCTTATTAAGCATATTTAAACGCAGTGGTCCTGGTTACACTCTATATTAAAGCTTATAATTATATGGCGTCATCAAATTTTGCGTATTTATGCGTTTAAGAAGTTGTTTTAATTTGCGTCGTAATTTGTAGAATGCAATATTTAAATGGAAGACTATTGTTTATAACTCCATGGGTTATTTTATCCAGTTCCGAGAACTGGGCACCTTTAGGCTTATCGCCTTGGTAACGGCCATTGTTTAAATTACCGGGCAATGTTTAAATTACCGGGCAATGTTTATAATACCGGGCAATGTTTAAATTACCGGGCAATGTTTAAATTACCGGGCAATGTTTAAATTACCGGGCAATGTTTAAATTACCGGGCAATGTTTAAATTACCGGGCAATGTTTATAATACCGGGCTATGTTTAAATTACCGGGTAATGTTTAAATTACCTGGCAATGTTTAAATTACCGGGCAATGTTTAAATTACCGGGCAATGTTTAAATTACCGGGAAATGATTAAATTACCGGGCAATGTTTAAATTACCGGGCAATGTTTATATAACCGGGCAATGTTTAATTTGCCGGGCAATGTTCGAATTGCCGGAACTAACTTTTTAAAGTTTTAATTCGTGTCGTATACGTTTTATAAACATTATTTCATATGGGTTTCATTTGTTATTGTTTTACATGTTGAATAGAAAATTTAATTCTAAGTTTGCTTCCAAAGCAACAATAAATAAATAAATAGCAAATAAACAAAAACAACACAACATAGGTCTGCGACTTAATGTTTGTCGTAAAAAAATATATCAAACAATCATTAAAAAAAAAAAAAGTACTGTCGAATGTTCTTTATCAATGAATAGAACAAAATATATTCATGTTTTAATTTGCGTCGTAATTTATAGCGGGCAATTTTGTAATTGTTATAATGGGTGATGAGTAATGATTTTAACGGGTAATTCATGTTGTAGCGGGCAAATAAAAAATTACCTCACGTTTAAATTCGTGTCGTAGGTCATGCGGGCAATCTCATTATAACTGCCTGAGTAGTTAGAGTGTATGCAAACATAACTTTTAGCCGGTTCGGAGGACCGGGCACATAACAGCTTGTATATATATAAATCTCAAAAGGAATATGTGGCTGGCTGGCTGGCTGGGTATGTACATACCGCATAATCTTTTTAAATACTGGACATAAAAACGTGAAATTTGCTACAAATATTCTTTGCGTTACGGCGGTGAACACTGTCAAGGTTTTAAAAAAATTAAAATGACCGCAGTGGTCAGTTTGGTCAAAAAACGCGAATAAAACGACATATTTTGGGTTCATGTTGAATTTGCCGTTCCAACTTTTTATAGTTTTTCGATCGATCGCGCTAAGAAAATAAAAAAAAGGATGGCGTTGAGATTTTTTTCAGGATGACGTCATCAAATTTTGCGCAGGGATAGCTGGTTGTCTTTTTTTTTTATGGCGTCATCGAATTTTGCGTATTCATTTAAAATAAACTTTGCTTCAACCTTTGCTAATGTACTTTATGAATGAATAGAACAAAATATATTCACGTTTTAATTTGCGTCGTAATTTATAGCGGGATATTTTTAAATTGTTATAATGGGTAATGATTAATGGTTTTAATGGGTATCTTACGTTGTATCTGGCAAATACAAAATTCCTTCACGTTTTTATTCGTGTTGTATATGTCCACAGAATAGGTATAAAACAGAATGCGCAATCGCATTTTATTTCTGTTTTGGGCAGTAATACCGACGCCATACTAAGCTTATTTAAACGCAGCGGTCCTGGTTACACTCTATATTTATGCTTATTTAGCCTACAACGTCCTTTTCTTCAAATCTACAAGTTCGAACACCCAAAGCTAATATTTCAGGCAAAATGTGCATGAACGGTTGTGTAATAAACTACAACAATGATGCGAAAACGACTGATTATCGTAAAAAAGAGCATGTCAAACTGCATGGCTTTCCTGACTCCATGAAGGATAAACAACAGCATAAACAACCTCATATTAACTCATTATGAATTATATGCCTATTTCCCTTCATAATTTTAAAAGTTTATTTTGGTTTTAAAAGTATATATATTTATGTACCGGTAGCCGCAGCAATTTAGTTACCGGTACCGAGCTACGTCTAAGCCATTTTTTTTTCAAATCAGTACCGGGTAATAAATATTTTTACATCATATTGGCCTAATCATATAATGTTCAAAACAAAATGGGTAAATAAGTCAAATTTATATAAAAGTAAGCCTATAATGAAAGATAATGTAGGCCCTATATATATTGTATATATTTATGGCAGACGTAGATATCATTTCTCATTTTACTCTAGCGACCGCTGCATTGCGGAAAATGGTAACTTTTAGTGAGTGCGTATATAGGGATTGTGCATTCTGTTCTATACCTATTCTGTGTATACGTCTTATAAACTTTGTAGCGGGAATTTTTTCAATTGCCAGGCAATGTTTAAATTGCCGAGCTCAACGTTTTAAAGTTTTAATTTGTATCGTATACGTCTTATAAACTATGTAGCGGGAAATTTTTATATTGCCGGGCAATGTTTAAATTTGCCGGACCAACTTTTTAAAGTTTTAATTCATGTCGTATACGTTGTATAAACTATGATTCATATCGGTTTCAGTTGTTATTGTTTTTCCTGTTGAATTTAAAATTTAATTCTAAGTTTGCTTCCAAAGCAACAATAAACAAATAGCAAATAACACCAACAAAAACAAAAAAAAAAAAAAAAAAAAAAAAAAAAAATTGATCTACGACTAATGTTGTAGCAAAAAAATATATCAAACAATCATTTTCGAATTAACAGTACTTTTTAAAAGACATATGAGTTATGTTTTACAGAAAGAGTTTAATTACCCAATAAACTCACAAAATTCGATCATAGTGGTCATACTTTGAGCAAGAAATAATAAAAAATTATTATTATTTTGTTTTTCCTTTTTAGTTGTATATTGAATTGGTGTATAATAAAGTGTGCAAAACAAAAATAAATTTAAAAAATACTGACCACAAAAAAAAAAATACTACTTTATGTATGTTGCAAAAACAAAACTAAAAAACTATAATGTGTCAAGCATATTCTAAAAAAAAGCCCGTTCGAAGAATCGGGCACATAACGGCTTGTATATATATAAATCTCAAAAGGAATATGTATGTGGCTGGCTGGCTGGCTGGCTGGCTGGGTATGTACATACCGCATAATCTTTTTAAATACTGGACATAAAAACGTGAAATTTGCTACAAATATTCTTTGCGTTACGGCGGTGAACACTGTCAAGGTTTTAAAAAAATTAAAATGACCGCAGTGGTCAGTTTGGTCAAAAAACGCGAATAAAACGACATATTTTGGGTTCATGTTGAATTTGCCGTTCCAACTTTTTATAGTTTTTCGATCGATCGCGCTAAAAAAAGAAAAAAAAAGGATGGCGTTGAGATTTTTTTCAGGATGACGTCATCAAAGTTTGCGCAGAGATAGCTAGCCAGCTTTTTGTTATGACGTCATCAAATTTTGCGTATTCATTTAAAATTAACTTTGCTTCAATGTTTGCTAATGTATTTTATGAATGAATAGAACAAAATATATTCACGTTTTAATTCGTGTCGTATACGAAATATAAACTTTGTAGTTGTTGCGTGCAATCTCATTATAACTGCTTGAGTAGTTAAGAGTGTATGTAAACATAACTTTTAGCTTTTTCAATTCGTTTGTAGCGAGCCTATACGCATTAAAATCTTTCTAGAGGGCAATATTTCACGTTTCAATTCGTTTCAAGAGGGAAATATTTAACGTTTCAGTTCAATTCGGTTGTAGCGGGCGTAAAAAATGTCATTCACATTTAAATTTGTGACGTATACATCGATAAACTTTTTAACGGGCAAGGTTTTATTAATTGCCGTATATATTAACTGTGTAGCGGGCAATCTCATTATAACTCCATGGGTAGATAAAGTGTATGTAAAATATCATTATGCGATTACATTGAACACAATTTTTTTAAAAAAAAGTTTCTTCTTTGTTTCTTATTGGTTTCATTTGTTATTGTTTTACATGTTGAATAGAAAATTTAATTCTAAGTTTGCTTCCAAAGCAACAATAAAAAAATAAATAGCAAATAACAAAAACAACCCAACATAGGTCTGCGACTTAATGTTTGTCGTAAAAAAATATATCAAACAATCATTTTTTTAAAAATAAAAGTACTGTCGAATGTTCTTTATCAATGAATAGAACAAAATATATTCATGTTTTAATTTGCGTCGTAATTTATAGCGGGCAATTTTGTAATTGTTATAATGGGTGATGAGTAATGATTTTAACGGGTAATTCATGTTGTAGCGGGCAAATAAAAAATTACCTCACGTTTAAATTCGTGTCGTAGGTCATGCGGATAATCTCATTATAACTGCCTGAGTAGTTAGAGTGTATGTAAACATAACTTTGAGCCGGTTCGGAGGACCGGGCACATACCGGCTTGTTTAATATAAATTAAACAAAAAAAATACAACCACAAAGAAACAAAAACGGCAGTAGTGTATACTATTTTGAAATAGCCACGGCACCATGACCAATCAACAGTTAGATTTCTTAAGAAGTGGTCGAAGCCAGAATTTTTTTCCAGCGGGGTGGGCTGAACTTTTGCTTGGCAAACATTTATCAAATTCCAAGGTGGGCTGAACTTTCGCTTGATAAACATTTACTAAATTTTTAGCGAATTTAGTACATATTAAAAAAAAACTGTTGATAAAATATTTTTCAAAACTTCTGTGGCTTCTCCCCTAGCTATGACAACTAAGGGACACCATTTGTATAAGACATCAATTTTTTGTTCGACCACATGAATTAAATTAAATTCAACGCGCACACACAGACAAACCCTTTAACGCATACACATTGTCCTTTACACGATTATTAAGAAATGTATTAACACAATCAATCAGAACCTTATGGCTTTGGTTAATGAAGCTAAAGGAAGGACATGGAGAATAAATGAGGAATGCAGGTTAGGAAGGGGGTGAGTTCCAATCAACGCGTTACTCGGTCTTCAGTCCTCCTGCCAGGGAGAGAAATTATCTTTAAGCTCCCTCCCTTTTCATTTTGTGAGGCCTATATTTATTTATACTGACCTATTTAGGCCTAGGCCTATATACTGTTTAATAATATTTCACATCATACATGTGTCTTCGATAGCTCAGTGGTAAACGTAGCGTACTGCTGTACGGGCGATCCGGGTTCGATTCTCCAGGTTAGACTATAGCTTTTTTTTTTCGACAATTTTATTTTTCAATTTTTAAAAACTCAGGACATTGTAAATCTACGTGAAATTTAGATTTTTGTTAAATAAAAAGACTTGCCTATTTTTTACCCGATTACAATATTTATTTTAAATTAATATTGTCTTCAGTAAAAAATAATAATAATTTAAATATTAGATTTAGATCTATAGCTTACTTTAAATTGTAGTGTATAAAATTATTATCTGCACCTTATAGGCATACAGTCCAGTTGTTTATGTAGCTTGTTTTATATACGTAACATATCAGAATCTACTATTAATCATAAGTGGTAAAATGAGTGAAGATGTATGAACTGATTTGTGTTTACTAGGGTCGGGTTGTTATGTGCGTGTGCGTGTGTGTGTGGGGGGGGTGCGGCCCTTGACACATCTCTTAAGTGATAAAATGGCACATGTCTTTGATCCGAATTTGAAACCTCCCGATCTAATAAGTTCTTGCTCTCTGGTAGTTGGTAGCAATAGTAGTCAAATGTAATTAGTGAATAGTATAACAGGTTGTAAAGCTATTAAAATAGTATTACCGTCAACAAATTCACATGGAAAGGCAGAGAAGTCCCCACCACCCCCCCTCTCCCTCACTATGTATTTATTGTCAATTTTAATAATGCATAGAAATCAAGTGTTTTGCGTGACAACAGTGATAAAGGTGTTTATCAATTCATATATATTATAAAGACATGGCATTGGAAATCGGAACCCCTCCAGAGAAAATGTCTTTCGACGCCCATGACGACCGGGCAGCTAGAAATATTGAATTTGTAAGTTTCTCCACTTCTCTAAACGTTGCAAGACCAAAAAAAGGTATTTATTTTTGGCCCCAAATGATTAATTAGCCCGACGCTTGAATTGAATTGGATAAAGAAATATTTGGTGCTGATTCAATAATTAATTAATCTTTAATCAAGGGGAGAGAATTTTCATGTCGGGTTGTCTTAAAGGATAATATTAAAGGGGGACAATTTAAAGAAACACGTAGCTGATGTCCCATGAGAGGGGAGAAAGAGAGAGAGAGAGTGTGTATGTGTTATAGAGGAAATAGACAAAGCGAGAAAGAGTAGAAACAAGACAGATATATATATATATATATATATATATATATATATATATATATATATAGAAAGAGAGAGAGAGAGAGAGAGAGAGAGAGCAAGTTATATAGTAAAATTATAGAACCATTGAGAAAAAAGTTATAAAGATTACGTCAGAAAGTATTACGTATAATAAAAAGATAGTTCGAGAGCTAGAGATGGAATAGAGACAGAGAGAGTAGAAAAGATACAGAGATAGAGAGAAAGTAAGAAAGTGAGAGAGCAGAAAAGAAAAATAGTATGAGCGTTAATTATGTCTGAACTCTTATAAAATTGAAAGAATTCAAGAGATGTAAAAATTAAGAAAAAAAAAATTGAAACTAAGACAAAAAATTATCAAACAAGGTGAATTTTACATTTACTGTAAGCTTTGTCAAGAAATATCTCAACAAATAGTTTCTAACCACACATTTAACACATCGTTACTAATTCTAATTTTTTGTTTGTGTAAAGGAACTGTTGTTTTTGTTAAGCCTTATACATAAATATTATTTTGTTTCGTTTAAACAAAGGGTGAGCTACAGGCGGCCCGCGGGCCACAACACGTCCTGCCCACATGGAGCATTCAACTCCATTTTTTAAACTAAATTCATTATATTAATAATAAATATATAGCCTTTATATATATATAACTTTATGAAAATGTATACATATATATATATATATGTATACATTTTCATAAAGTTTGGCCCGTTTAGATGTTTCAAATTCCTTATGCTGACAAACGACGATGAAAATTGTTACACACGCCCTGATTATACATCACCAATGTCACACCTTTCAGGTGAGTTACTGAAACGATTACTATCCCTAACCAAAGACTATGATAAGATAGGAGCGTAGAAGTCATTCAAGACAGTCGTTTTGGTTGGGCACGGGAAAAAAAGAACATGTAAGCTCTGAAAATAGAGCAAGCGGTCCATCGTATTGTGGTCTTATTGGCTGTAGCAAGATAAGAAATACATACATGTGTCAGGTTTTCTTGAAAATCTTCATCAACACATTAATGATTCTTTGTGTGTGTGTGTTTTTATGTGCGAGTGTGCAATGTTGATAGCTTATAGGGAAATATGGAGAAATATAAATGGCAATGTGGAAAATGTAAATTACAAGGTAGAAAAACTGCAAATGGCAATGTTGGAAATCAATCGTAGCGTGGGAGAGTGGCTACATTGGTGCGAAGAAAAACAATTCTTGTTTAGATATACAACACAATAACAATCTATTACAATGCTCAGATAAACATAAGGAGAAAATCGCTTTTCTTATCCCTCATGCGATAATAAATGCGTATAAGTACTTGTTTCTTCCCGAACGGCATCCGGGCATGGAATGGGTTACCTGAGCAAATCAGGAAATCAGTAACTTAAACATTATTTAAAAACACTAATATTAAATGCAGGACTAGACGATAAGATAAAAACAACAACAAACAAGGCAGACATCCCTCGGTACATATAGAATATCTAGCTGAATCTATAAATAGCTTTGTGTAGACCTACATCACCAAGAGACCAATACAGACTACTGAAACAGCCAAAGGCCTCTTCTCATTCATTCTGTCATCAACTTTAGATGTGTAATTCCCTCTGGAGGGATGGGGGAATGGGGGGTGCACAGTTCCCTCTCTCTTTTCAAAAACTGCGTACGGTATATTCGTTTGTTGTATTGACCCCCCCCCACCCCCCGCCCCCACACTCCCCATGTCCCTTGTCCCTATTCTCTATTTCATTTTTTTCTTTTTAAGGAAAAGAGAAAAAAAATTAACATATGGTAGTCGTACTATTGTTTTGAGTATCGATATTGGGTATCGAAATATGTCAATTAGTATCGACCAATAAAGCATGAATTACACCCACGCTGTTCTACTATCCAGTTTGTGGTTTTCAGTAAAAGAAAAGAAAAAGGCCTGAACGATTAGTCCTGGTGGTTGAAGGGGAAGTGGGGCGTAGGGAGTCGGGGACGTAAACTATCCCTCCTCGCGTAACCATTTATAGCCCCATTAGCGGATCGCACTGATCAACTTACCCGAGGGCTCAAAAGATATCGAATCTGGTTTATTGACTTCCTGTGTGGGATCGATTTCAAATGCAAAAGCGATTTTTCCACTTTTCAAATTTTCCACGATATTCCCCACCCCATTCCCCTTTTTTAACCTCCCCTCCCCTCCCTACCCCTGCCCCTCCCTCCCAACTATTTTATTATACTTTAAATTTATGGACGCGCGTGTGAGTGACGCGCGATTCATTGCGAGCCTTTTTGAGAGACAAACAATGTTCGCTTGTCATTTGAATGTTATTTTGTGCCATTCTTTAGTCATCTCAACACCTCTACGCAAAACTATATTGAACTTCTTAAGAAGACTTTGTGTGTGTGGGGGGGGGGGGGGGGGGGAGGAACCGTGTGTTAGTTTGTGTGTTCGTGCATGTTCAAAACATTTTAAAAATAGGCGCCAATTTCAACCCATGCGCCATTTTGCCTTTATTTCCGTTAATATTCTATATCAAGGGTCGGCAACCTTTTGATAATGGCGTGCCATATTTAGATTCATATATCATTCAGCGTGCCAACAGCCTACAATTTATCCTCTCATTTTCTTTTAGAAGAGAATTGAATTACATATTTCGGGCGTCTTCTGCGTGCCATTCAATAAAGCCTTGCTTGCCAAGTTTGGAACGCGTGCTGTAGGTTGCCGACCCCTGTTCTATATCATGGGTCGGTAACCATTTGATAACAATGCGCCAAAGTAGGATTTCTAGTTTAGTCAGCGTTCCAAAAGCCTAAAGATCATCCTTGCTTTAACACTCAATTTCTGGTAGAAGAGTCTGGAATAGTTTAATATTTTTGTTTTGTTTTGGGTGCCATTGAAAAATCTCTCAGCGTGCCAAGTCTGGCACACGTTTCGAAGGTTGCGGATCCGATTTTCTATAGCCTATCATTTAATATGAAGCTATTATTATTTCTTGAGGTGACTAGATAACAAACGCCAACTAGAAATAACAAAAACAAAGAGATACAATCTTTTTATTTGTGGAAGTTTCACATTTCTGAAGTGGATATTTCCACAATTAATGTTTTTTTTTCCCTTGACTTGGTCCCCACCACTGGGAAATGATTTCATTCATTAAAATAGATTCAATACTAAATCGTATATAAACCAAAAAAAATATAATATTATAAAAAAAAAAATAGATTTATTTTACGAGTTTATTAAAAAAGAAAAGAAAAATTCCAAGGAAACGATTGAGGGAGAAATAGATTGAAAGAATTAGATTGGATAAATAAACTAAAGAAATAGTTTTTTGAAAAACCCGTTTCCTATATTTCTTCTGTTGACGTCGTTTGGAATCTATGTTTTTCTTTTTCTTATTTTTTTTTTAAGACAACTCATAAATAGAAGTCTATGGCATAGTCTACATTTTCAGTTGTCTTTCTTAAATTTAAAAACAATAACCCCAGGGACTGTTGAGTTGTTTTTTTTTTTACAATTTAGACAGATTAAAGAAAAAATTTGAAAAATAGGTTAAAAAAGAAGGTGTGAGTTTTATTAGTAGATTGTGTTGCTAATTCGATTTTCAAAGCAATTAAATTAAAAATATAAATGGCCCCAAAAAAAAGAAGTTTTTAAATTGCCAAAACTTTTTTTTATTTATTTTGTAATGTACATTTTTAGTATGTGTGTTTGAAAGAGAGAGATGGGGATATCTATATATAGAGAGGGGGGGGGCAGATATTAAGCCAAAGCGAGAAAGAGAGATGATTAGATAGATAGAAAGATATATAGATAGATTGATAATAAGAATTATAACCATAACTAATATTTCTTCGGCAATGATAAATGAAGAAACTAGAAATCTAAATGAATTATTAAGAATAATATTCTTATATCTTATAATAGACGAACATTAAACATCTTATGAAATGTCACATGTGTGTATTTTACATTATTTGAAAACTGATGCGCCATGATAGTGGCGTAACAAGGGTCAATAGCACCTAGGGGCGGCAGATCGAAATTGGCGCCTATTAATAAAGTAAGTTTTCATTTATTGATAAGCTAAGGTTTAAGAAGATTGAGTTGTGGCCTGTAGGTGGCTACATTCTCCACATTCTTAACTTAGGTGACGTTGCAACAATATGTCTGTTCAAACGCTTGGTCAAGTCCTTGATTTGATCGCCCAGCAAGCAGTAGATCCTCTTGTTGTAAGTAACCACAGGACCTTGAAATCAAGATCCCCGACTTTTTCAATCAGTAAAGTATCCATGAGTCCATGAGTGTGGATGCACCCAATCTCAGCCTTCTTGTATTAAATGAGAGTGTAGAAAGCATTATTTAAAAGTGGATTGAAGATTCGTGTTATCTTGAAGCAATCTTGAAACTGTTATTTTCAAGCAAACTCTCGGGAAAGTTATTGATACAACTATTGTTGTAACTTAATATTAACATGTAGCGATTTTAATTGTTGTTTTTCCTTTACTTCTCATCAATCTTGAGCTAATGGGACTTCCTTCTTGCAGACAAAAATAAACGAATGTTCTTTTTGGATTGGAGTCACTTGGATTGGAGTCACTTGGATTGGAGTCACTTGGATTGGAGTCACTTGGATTGGAGTCATTTGCTTTCTGGCACAGTATGATTGGCGAATGGCTCATTGAATTCCAAAGGTCAGCTTTTGACATTCGTTTTGATTTTGCTTGATGCTTTTCTGTTAAGTCGTCTGCTTCTTTGTATGAATCGTCTGCTTCTGTGACGATAACGTTTATTCCAGGACTAACCAGGAAAGAGGCGCGATTTACAAGAAAAAGAATTTAATAACAAACGGTCAGCCTCTTATCGTGTAAGTTACAGACGCTCCTTCTATACAGAAGATTCTTGCCGCCCTACGCTTATTTTTATCCGTGGTTTGGAATCTAGTTTTACATTTTCATTAGGGTGTTAAATGAGGTCAAGTAATTGGTTTTCCTTGTTTGTTCAGGCAACCAGAAAGTAAATTAGAATTCCAATTTGATAAATGAATCCCTATATTCTGTGCCGAAACAGTGGGATTTCTTATCTTTTTACATGTTACAGACGCTCCTTCTATAAAGAAGGTTATTGCGTGCTACGCTTATCCGTGGTTTGGGTATCTTTTTACATGTTTCGAGCCCTGTGTAACTCAAAGAGAAGACCCTGTCCATTTGAAATTAAAAAAAAAAACTGTCAATGGCGCGTTATTTAGTCTGTTGACCTCATGTTGAAATATTTCACACGCTGAACAAGAGAACAAGAGAAATTTGACACTTCACTGTGAGAGAGAGAGAGAGAGAGAGAGAGAGAGAGAGAGAGAGAGAGAGAGAGAGAGAGAGAGAGAGAAGAGAGAGAACTATAATTACGTCTAATCAGAGATTACGTAAGGCTATATTTGGCAACGCTGTGTGCTAATTCCAGGCGCTGTAGTTTTAATGTTTGAGCTTGCTTTTAGGTATTAGCATTCTCCAACACCACATCCCCTCCCCTCCTCGCCGCTCCTGTTTTCAGTCCCCATACCACGTACTCAGTCTATATACAGTGCCATCCGGCAGTGACACCCCCCCCTCTCTTCCGCCATCGACACCACGGCGTTATAACTGCCAGTTGTCACAATGTCAACCGTACATCAACTTTTTCTGACATTTGCCGCCCTGTGCTAAAAGGTTGAGAAAGCACGTGACATCTTTATTTGAATAACACTTTCGGGGCGCGGCTAATGTCGGGGCGCGTGGGGGTGGGCAGTGGCAGGATTCGATTTACACTTCAAGCTATTTGTTTTCATTATGTTAGTCCCGGCGCTTTAGTAACGCTTCTTGACTATTAGGTGATAAAACTGGCTTTTTTAATGGATCACTAGGGAAGCATACATCCTTCAGGTCTATCTATCTATCTATTTGAGTGACTGTTGGTCTGTCTATCTATCTATCTATCTATCTATCTATCTATCTACCTATCTATCTATCTTTCTATCTATCTGTTTGTCTTTCTATCTAGTTAACTATCTATCTTCGTATAAATCTATTTATCAATTTATTTTTCGATCTATTTATTTGATTGTCTGTCTATTTTTCTATCTATCAACCTTCTATCTATCCATCTATCAATATATATATATGTATATATATATATATATATATATAAATTTATCTATCTGTCTGTATGTCTTTCTATGTATCTGTCTGACTATCTATCGATGGATCTATCTATCTATCTATCGATCTATCCATCATATTCGTGAATCAATGCATCCGCAAATCTATCTATTTATCATTTTATGTCTATCTATAAATAACCATTCATCTATCTAGCTATGTATCAATCTACCCGAGCGTCTATCTATCAATCTATCTCCAGATGTGAATTATTATTTCATATGGGCCTACTAAGCTTGACAGCTATACACAATTTTGTCAATAATAATATATGACACATATTTCGATCCAGTAAAGCACATTAAAATGGTAGGCGGGGGGGGGGGGGGGGGTCCTAAAATATTATTTTAAATGCTTCACTAAAACCTCTGTTTATTCTTGACGCCATAATATAAATAATAATAATATAAATATAAATAATATATATAATATAAAGTTCTTTGCTTCTCAAAAATCTTGTCATTTGTTTCGCAAATAATCCGACAAGTCGCTCGAGGCGCAAAACAAAACTGAATAGACATCTCCAACCAATGAGAACTTTATTGTTCGGAAATCTAACACGGTCACTCTCGAGTCTTCATTGATTAGTTTAAGTAACCCATTCCGCGCCTGAATGCCACTCGGGAAGAATGAGAACATTACAAACATAAGCTTTTGCCCATGGATATAAGAAAAGGTGTCTTATCTTGAAATCTTTTATATTTTTTATTCCAGCGTTTTACGTTACATTGTATTTCTGAATCTTTTCACGAATGTTCAAACAAGTTGTTTCGGCTTTCTAAAGTGTACTGGTAAATAAGGCACCAACGGCTCAATTATTGTCCTTGCATGCATTTAATGTTAACTTGGCGCCTTTGATTTGTAAATACAGCGGTAATGCTTTAAGGGCTGTTTACAGATGGCATCATGCCATTTTTTGTTGTTGTGATGATGATGTGTTGCGAAGTAGGTGGTGTGTGTGTGTGGTGGAGCGGGGTGGTGGTTTATAAATGAAATACATATAAATCATTGTTCTGGATGTGAGACCTGGACGCTGCTATCAGCAACTGAAAAGAAGTTGCAGGCATTCGAAAATAAATCCATGAGAAAAATACTTCTAATCTCCTACGTAGAACACAGGACTAATGAATATGTCTGGGACAGAATATCTTCAATTGCAGGCCCCCAAGAAAACATTATGATAACAATCAAACGGAGCAAAGTGACATGGTTCGGTCATGTGTTGCGGCATAATAAACTGCCAATAAACAATCCTTTAAGGTACTGTAGAAGGTGGACGTCGGAGAAGCTGTCAGCGGAGAGGCTGGTTCGACAACATAAAATATTGGACAGTTCTGCAGTTGACTAAACTATTGACAACCGCCCAAGATAGGCAAAAGTGGAGAAAGTTGATTGCTGAGGTGTCTATTCGCTGGCCCCAACGACCACAACGGTCAAGGGATTGATGATGATGATGATGTATAAGCAACATATTGTACTCGATTTAATATTTTTAGATCTAAACAAAAGCATTTCCCATTAATGTTTCATGATATGTTCAAAAAAACGAAATACCCTTATGTTTAAATGTAAAAATGCTATTTATTTTCCTTATATTTCAATTGATATTTCCTCTTCGTTTGGCGGTTGCGGCTTTTTTTCCATTATGACGTAATGAAGTGTTTTTGAAGGGGTATCAATTTTTGTGCTGTCTTGCCGACTTTTGCGGACAACGCCTTAATGTGCTCGCTCGTTTACACCCATCAAATAATCTAGAGTGGGCTCAGATCCAATCAATCAATCAATCAATCAGTCAATCGTTCGATCACTGGGCACGTGGAGAAACGAGATTTCCTTTTGTTTTTCTCCAACTTTTAGTAAACAATCGTCTAAATTTGAAACATTCAGTAAACAATCGTCTAAATTTGAAACATTCAGTAAACAATCGTCTAAATTTGAAACATTTAGTAAACAATCGTCTAAATTTGAAACATTCAGTAAACAATCGTCTAAATTTGAAACATTCAGTAAACAATCGTTTAAATTTGAAACATTTAGTAAACAATCGTCTAAATTTGAAACATTCAGTAAACAATCGTCTAAATTTGAAACATTTAGTAAACAATCGTCTAAATTTGAAACATTTAGTAAACAATCGTCTAAATTTGAAACATTCAGTAAACAATCGTCTAAATTTGAAACATTTAGTAAACAATCGTCTAAATTTGAAACATTCAGTAAACAATCGTCTAAATTTGAAACATTCAGTAAACAATCGTCTAAATTTGAAACATTTAGTAAACAAACAATCGTCTAAATTTGAAACATTTAGTAAACAATCGTCTAAATTTGAAACATTCAGTAAACAATCGTCTAAATTTGAAACATTTAGTAAACAATCGTCTAAATTTGAAACATTCAGTAAACAATCGTCTAAATTTGAAACATTTAGTAAACAATCGTCTAAATTTGAAACATTCAGTAAACAATCGTCTAAATTTGAAACATTCAGTAAACAATCGTCTAAATTTGAAACATTCAGTAAACAATCGTCTAAATTTGAAACATTCAGTAAACAATCGTCTAAATTTGAAACATTCAGTAAACAATCGTCTAAATTTGAAACTTTTAGTAAACAATCGTCTAAATTTGAAACATTCAGTAAACAATCGTCTAAATTTGAAACATTCAGTAAACAATCGTCTAAATCTGAAACATTCAGTAAACAATCGTCTAAATTTGAAACATTTAGTAAACAATCGTCTAAATTTGAAACATTCAGCAAACAATCGTCTAAATCTGAAACATTCACAGGGCCAAGTGTGATAGAGGTCCACTTCCAACACCATTTTTTTTTATGCAAACTTTCTTTGCGTCCATTTTTATTTCTGGATATTTCTATTCGAACTTTTCTAGTACATTCTATTTAATTGAATGATAATACATAAGACACTAAACTATAACTTAGAAATACAACACAAAACCAATCTATTACAATGCAAAATTTTAGGCTTCATAAAAAGGGATTATTCACAATTGTCTAGTGTAAAACCTATAGTTAAATCACTAAACATAGAAACACTAGAGGACAGAAGGACAAAGAGTAAAGTAGTAATAATACATTCACTTCTAACTTAGATACACAACAAAATAACAATCGGTTACAATGCTCAGATAAACATAAGGGCAAAAACACTTTTTTCTTCTACCTTATTCAAGAACAAATTCACATAAGTATTCTTTATTATCTAGTGGCATGTGGGCTTTGAATGGGTTGCCTGAACTAACCAGTAAAGCCAGTAGCTTAACATTATTTAAAGCACTTATAAAAAGGCAAGACTAGTCTCGGATGAGCGAAGGACGCAATAATATTTTTTTTTATATAGAATAAGCGTCTGTAGAATATAATATAAGATAATGGTTAGTTAGTTGGTTAGTTAGTTAGTTGGCCATAGCCACATTCCGGGTTTTTTCGGTTCTTCGTTTTACCAAGAACCAACACTTACACATACATACAACATAGGGATGGGAGCGACAGTTCCTTCTTTCACCTTAAAGAACCGTTCATTAATTGCAGGCTTGTATACAAGGCCCAAAAACTTCCAATGGCGCCTGACGCCTGACACACCTATAGACTGGCTGTAACAAACATGTTTCTGTCATTCTGAAATCAAGGACTGACGTCACAAATACGCACAAAACACACACCACACATTCACGGACCTCCCACGCCATATAAAGAAACAATCATTATAATATAAAATCTTGATATTATTAAATGCGTCAGTTCATCGTCTCTTTATTCAAATTATTTACACTTCCCTGATATGTCACAAACTGACATTCAGAGAACGCCCACTTTTTAAAGATAAGTGCGTGTATATTTTTTTCCTTTTATTGTCACCTGTCAGTCCCAGAGGCCACGTGATAAGCTTTGCCCGTTGCCAATAAATAGTTATCACTTAACATGATTAAACAGCGTCACAACACTTGGCCATGAGATTGTGCTGATAGGACGGCGCAATGCATGCATTCAATTCGCCAAAGTTTTAAAAAGCAAACACAAATGTTTAGGTCTTCTTCGTTGGCTATGTCCAGCTGCACCCACAGGAGCAAAGGCGTAGCTAGAGAGGGCTTGGGCAGACGTGGAACGCCTCCCCACGCTCCCCCGCGAAGGTCAGGAAAGGCGCCAAACTGACACTATAACTACGCACGTTAACAGGTGGCCGAGCGATAGCGCGTTTGGCCTGGGTTCGAATCCTGGTGAAGGCTAGGAGTTATTCCCTGGTCTGGAGGCTGTGCCCCAAGTGAAGGATGTTCCTTAGTCTACCCAGCTCTGATGAACACCTAACTTTATTTGGAGTGAAATACTGAACTTTTTTTAACGTTTTTTAATAAATGAAAAATATTTATAGCATGGGCGCTTATTTCGAGCCTCGCTCTGACGCTATTTTTCCTAGCTATGCCAACTGGACCTGATTATGTTGTGGACATTTTCTATATGGCAGTCTAGACTTAACACAGTGTTTATGTTTGAAATGTTGCAAGGGTGTGTGAAATGCTGTAAATGTGTAGGTGTTGTTGGCGATTGATTTGCATTCGTCATCTTGATCCAATAACATCGTACATGCGCAGAAACAGCAGAAGAAGATGTTATGTACATGTTATGTTGACCGACTTAGTGCAAATACTTGTGCCGAGAATATTAATGAAGCGATCGATATTCATGTCACAACTACAGTAAATCTAAAGACCTTATTAAGTCCCCGTGTCTTATCTTATCTTATAATATCTTATATATTACAGACGCTCCTTCTATAAAGAAGATTATCGCGTCCTACGCTCATCCGTGGTCCGAGTCTAGTCTTGCATGTTTCAAATGATGTTAAGTTATTGGTTTTCCTGGTTTGTTCAGGCAACCCATTCCATGCCCGAATGCCACTCGGGAAGAAAGAGTACTTATATCTTCTGACTTCTGACTAGCACTTCTGTACCCATAGGCATCGACGCTGTCGTAATGTGAAAAACCACCGATACGCTTACATTAAAAGCACACCACCGGTGGGCTAACGATTGTGGGACAGCCCCAGTTGCGTGTCCGAGGATCGTTTTATTGCCAATACTGCAATAGGCTCCGGGGTTCGGTGGGTAGAAAGCTATGAGTGCAACAGCCCGATTCAACCTCGCCCCGGTGCCTGGATGTCCAGACCTATAGTCTGGAATAAGTGCTACCGTGCGACAGTGCAGGTATACGAGCGAGCCGCCACGTTAATGATCCAAGGAGACTTCTACAGGTGGGGAGAGAAGTGTAGTACATGTACTGCGGAAACAGTACCCTATGTCAGGGGGCGGCAACCTTTTGATAATGGTGTGCCGAAGTAGGATTTCAATTCATTCGGCGTGCCAAAAGCTTAAGAGTCACATTGTTCCAGCATATAATTTCTCGTAGAACAGATTTGAAACGCTTTTTCTGAGGGTCTCTTGCGTGCCAATGAAAATTTCTCTGGTGCCAAGTCTGGTTCTATGTTACACGGGGTGGACAAGACCTTAGTGTACCCCCTCTCCTTGGACCACCTCTTAACGTTGTTACGCACTGGACGTAAGAGCCGGGTAGGCTCGTCCGGTATTTTTTGAGACAGTTATAGATCAGTCTTCTGTCTATGGTCTGTTTGACTTGGAAATAATTCTTTTCACGCCACTCGATGAACGTTTATACAAATATTAATAATAACAACGGACCTGTATGTACAAGTTTCATATAAAATTCCAATGTAGGCTTATTTACAATGAATGGCGAACAGAGAATGTATACACTACACTAGTACACTATAAAAACTTCTAGGGTGGGGGGGGTCTTGTCTGGGGTCTTGTCCGGGGCGTCAGCAGCCATAGGACCGGCCTTGTGCTAACAACCAAAATGAAAGCAATAGAAAGCAATTTTTTTTTTCTATTTGATGATGTATTGTGAGCGCTCTGTTGCCAGCCCTCGCCTACGTGTTCGTTATTGCAACAAACTCGTTGCGAATATCTCCTTCCTAAGGAAACAAAGAGAAGAAAACGTAACCATTGAGATAATGACAGCACGAAACGAGTCGCTGGTACGGCATCCACCGAGCCCAGCGTCGAGGAGTGAAAACTCGTACCCAGCGTCATAACCTCGTATTGTGGTCACTTCACGAAGACAAATCAATATCAACTACAATACCATAATACAAGCATTAGAGTAGTATAAACAATATAGGAGAAAAATGATATTATAGTTATCAAAATCTATTATCTACTCCAACAAGTGAAAATCCACTGGATTTTGTTCAAATTGTTACGACTTGTTGAGGTTTAATTCATCTTTTATGTTTTAGAAAGCTGGCTTTATACTTGCCATGTCTCTTTGCTAAAGGGGTTTCCACTTGATTTCGATAGGAATTTCTATTTTACTGCATTCAATTCACGTACTCAAGTCTCAGCATTGAATGAAGACGAATTTTTCAAAAAGCAAATTATACTTTGATATTAGTTGAAATAGTAATACAATTATGTACAGCCAAAAAAAATATAATGAACAAAATTATATAGAAGGATAAATTTAGCTGGAAAGAGAGACGAATAAGAAAGATAAATTTAGCTAGAAAGAGAGACAAGGTAATATTTTAGGTAGATCTTACTAGAAAGAGAAAGAAATTGATTAAGATAGATGGCGCTCTTAAAAAAAAAACATGCTATGTCCCCATACACCCTTTAACTGTTCATCCCTGAGTCGTTGTTTTTTTTTTGGGGGGGGGGGGGGAGTGGGGGGAGTTTTGGGAAAGTGGGGCGACCGCTCATCATTGAACCTTGAAGAGACATTCATGAAAATCCAGTTCTCTAACTAGATATCCAACTCTATCTCGGCCATCAAAATGTTTAGAGTGATTCGCTCATCACTGGTGAGCCATGAACTTGTAAATCACCATCATCCATAATTGAACAGTTTCATTAAGTGCACAGCTCAGTTCGACGGTGCAGAATATCAAACTCGAGGACTTTCAATGGCATTTACCTTTATGTACTGTGTTGTTGTTTTTTGTTTGCTTGCGAGGCATATTTCCACCAACACTCATTCAGAGACGAATACGTTTTTGATAAATAAATAGTTTTGTAAGCGTACCTCATTTTACATAAGATGTTTACTTAGCGCGTTTGGTTGGCGTACCGAAGGTTCTGGGCTTGAATCCTACAATTTAAATCTCGGAGATTGTCCCGGATTTTACCCAGTCCCGGTGGATAGCTGACATTAATGGAGTCTTTTCTTATTACATATGCAAGAACAAATGCATATAAATACTTTTTCTTCCCGTGTGGCATCCGGGCATAGAATGGGTTGCCTGAACAAATCAGAAAAACCAAAACTTAACATCGTTTAAAATGCTAATAAAAAAATGCAAGACTAAACTGAAATCACGGGTAAGCATAGGACGCAATAATCTTCTTTATAGAAGTGGCGTCTGTAACATGTGAGATAAGATAAAGTAAAGGCGGTTGGGCATTGTTCTTGCCGTATTATCCCCTAGTATGCCATGACCCGCTGCTATATCAGCCCCACGTATCAATTAGATCCGATGGGATTGAATTACTTTTACTACTTTGACTACCCCGAGTTTACAAGGACATGAAAGCTTGCACCCTCACAACGCCCCCCCCCCCCCACTTACACACACATATACAGATGCTGTCATAAAACCAGGCCTAACGTAATACGCAAATTAAAAAAAAAACATTACAAAACAAACAAGACCCACGCGGGAAACATTTGATTGGATGAGAGACTAACCAATGAACGGGAGATAATCTTCACGTGCTGTGATTTTGATTGCAAGGAAGTGACGAATCCACAACACCAATTTGGACTGGGCGTAAAAAAAATGTTTTTTTTTTGTTTGTTTTTTTAAAGGGGTGGGGGGTTGAACAAGACTATTATTTTGTAATGATAAATAATTTGTCGTTCTGTGTCCAAACGGTCTGCGTCATTTATGGTACATCAGTGAAATCAATACAACGGAAGAAAGAGGAGAGAGAGAGAGAGAGAGAGAGAGAGAGAGAGAGAGAGAGAGAGAGAGAGAGAGAGAGAGAGAGAGAGAATGAGAGAGAGAGAGAGAAAGAGAGAGAGAGAATGAGAGAGAGAGAGAGAGAATGAGAGAGAGAGAGAGAGACCGGTTAAATGTCCACCAACCGACTGGGAAGTTGAGACAAACGCATACAAACACATAATTACATACACACAAAAAAAACACACACAAACATCCAAACACACACATAGACACATTTTTACATTGGTAAATATTGACATACATACAGGGTGGCCGAAGCAGGTATAGACATTAAGCCAACATACGCAATTTCTTGCACCGCTATTCCCCCTCCCCCCTATGAGACACGGTGGTCGAGGGGCAGCGCGTTCGGCTGGCGTACCGATGGTCCTGGGTTCGAATCCTGGTGAAGGCTAGGCATTTGTTCCCGGGACTGGACGGTGTCCCTGAGTCTGATGGGTACCTGACATTAGTATGGGGTAAAGTACAAGCCGCTGGGCATTGAACTGGCCACACAACCGCCTAGTATGCTGTGGCCACATAAATCGGGCCTAGGATCAGATTGGTCCGACGTGTAATTTACTTTTATTTTTACCAACGTGTCTCTGTCTTCATCATATGTCTAGAAGTATTATCATGGTCATGGGGTTTCCTCTGTATTTTAATTTCTAACTGTCTTGTCAGCCGCAGTGTGTCTTCTTGTTCGCCATGCTCAGATCCAAGATTTTCAATCTCATTGTCCAACTAGGAATCCACAGTTTGACCAAGATTTTTGAAAGTTCCACTATATCATATATGTAATCGAAATTGGTCGAGATATGGCCTTAAAAAAAGGGTCCGATGTAGTATTTTGACAATTCATTAATTAATATCGTCCCTAAGGTTATGAAAGTACGTTGAAGCCTTTAATCACAAACTGCGCTCTCATTAGAGGCAAAGAATTCATATCAAAACTATTTCATGGTGCATTGTTAAACGCCAACGCCTCGTCAGATCTTATTAAGTTGTCTTTTGTGTGTGTGTGTGTGTGTATGTGCAAAGTTTAAATAGCCTTCCATGTCAGGAAAATACAGCCATTTGTTAATAACTGCCTCAGAAAGGCATGCTGGTCAGAAGACATCAGTTATAAAGAATTCTAACAACAAACTAAGCAGAGGCCTGTGGAAGGCAGACATTTCCCAAAAAGAGATGGGCATGGATTGGCCACACCCTCAGAGGCCGGCTGGTACTGCAGTTAGTTCACCGGACTGTGAACAGAACTGTTCGGGTTCTTGCCCTGCCGCCGACCAATCTCTGCCGCCCTGTGGACGTAATATTCTTGTATCTAGAAAGGACGTCTTTAAACTTATACACACACATAAACAGACAGTTTGACAAATTAATTTAGAACTCTATCTTTATAGCTTTGCTTCTGTTTATGATTTTTTTTTTACAAATTGTCTTAAGAATGCTTAACAATTAATTAACAATTAACATCCAATTAATGCTGAAATATCCACGTTGAAATCAGGCAAATTTCTTCAAAAGCTTTTTTTTTTAAAATGCGAAAGACCACGAGTGTTGAGTTTTAAGAGCAACAGGATGTCATGATAAGAATGGTGAAACCAAGAAAATAAATTCGAGATGTTTTTTCATAACCCAAATCTTCCATGTAAAAAAATTAATTTAAGAATAAGAGGCTGTTAAATTAATTTTGATTGCATTTGACAAAAATATAGTATTCAGATAAACAAACATATACTATATAACGGTTTTTAATAACTTACATTCTTTAATTAACGATACAAATTCTGTGGCCATGGCATACTAGGGCATTGTATGGCCAGCACAATGCCCTGACGTCTTACCCTTTTTTTTTCAAACTAATGCCAGCTACCTGTCTGAGCTGGGTTGACTATAGGACCTGGCCATTACCAGGATTCGATCCCCGGCCAAACGCGTTTCCGCTCGGACGCCGTACCCCCTTTAGTTCTGCGTTTTTAAGGCATAATAATAAATGTCTGATCAGAACAATGACTAGATATAATATAGTATCTATTCTATACGATTGCCCTAGTATCGCCCATTCCCATCTGATTGCTATGTGTTTATCTCCCCGTACCGTCATCTTCGCTTTTACGGTTACTCGTCTCCATATCTACGACCCCTAGGAACATTATTTTATGACATATCCCCGAACAAGGGGGATTATCCACATTCGCCGAGCAAACCGGAAGCAGAAGGGGGGAAAAGAAACCCCGCGTGCATCAACTTCCGGTGTATGGATGATGAACGAGCACCACGAGCGCGTGATTGCGTGCGCAGCCATTTTTTTTCTTATTTATGGTTTTTCTTTTATTTGCATCATTCATATCTTGTCATAATATGCAGGTTAGGTTTTTATTGCAAACAGAAATACCTTAACGAAAAAACATGGGAAATGGAACATGTAAAAAAAACAACAACAGTTTGTTGTCTTTAAAAGAAGCGAGGAGAAATATTTCAATTCACAGGACTGTTAGGCCTATAAAATGTAAATGATAATTAGCATATTTAAATTAGCCTAATAAATTTAGTTTCTCGATCAAAGCATATATTTTTAAAAAAAAAACATGAAGAAATTTAAATAAAAGTTATTATCCAAAATGGCCGCTATTTCCATAGCAACCATCAGAAAATATATTTTTCACCATCTTTGTTCTCGGACCTATCAATACTATATACGTAAAAATGATCATGTTTCATTCAGAAATAAAAACAAAAATTGGTCTCTACTGCCTGCCCTTACCCTTAAGAAACTTGAACCATATTACTATTATTGGATTCAATACGGTTGGGTTCGGCGGCCGAGCGGCATCGCGTTTGGCTGGCGTACCAAAGGTCCTTGGTTCAAATCCTTGTGTAGGTTTACCTGACATAAGGCGGCTGGGCATAAGGCTGGCCCCGTCAGACGTGAAAAGTCGCCTTTTTTTTTTTTCAAACTTATTGCTTGATGCCAAATAATTTATGTTTTGTGTCTTTATGTAACTATAGATTATGTTTTTTAATAGCCAAGAACCGCTACTCTTGACTACAGTGTTTAAAGCGAAATTTAAGTTAGCACGACGAACACGCCAACTAATAATTATCGAAAACTCACTTTTGATGTTAAAAACGGATTCCTCGAAACTATTCTTGTAGCCTTTGTATATTAATAAAAAACCAGAACATCGAGGTTGAAATGCATTGTGTAGCACCAGCGAAAGCTATTGACCAGGGAACCTAAGGCACGCGTGCCTGAGTTGGCACGCAGAACGATTTTCATTGCCACGCGAGAGACCTCCAGGAAAGAGATTTTTTTTAATGCAAGTCATAACAACGTATGTCAGCATAATTAATGGTTGCTGCGTGGTGAACTACATGGGAATCGCACTGGCTGTCGACTGTTTAAATTCAGGAATGTTTGTATACTGTTATGGACTATGGCTCTGATGACTATTATTACGACTCGTTAAATCGGATTCAATGTATAGTTGTATCTTTATTAGAAGTCTCTAGATTCTGCTAATCTGTAGCCCAAGCTAGGGGTTCCTTGACTGACAGGTCTTTGCAGTAATGTAGTTATATTCGGTATAATTATCTTCAACACCTTTCTCAACAATGATAGATCAAACAACTCCAGTTGTTGAATAAACAATTTTATTTAAATTGTAGACTCAATATAAACGATAAATAAATGAAATCAACTGATGGCAACATAAGTATTTCATTAAATGGCATAAAATATACAAGTATCAATATAGCGACTTCACTCTACAAACTTTCAAACTGAACTAACTTTAAGGAGGTAGGGACTTTACAAAGAAAAAAATTATCGAAGGTTCTACAGGGTCTTAATACGCATTTTAATCTCATGCTCTATAGAATACTGCGATCCAGAATTAACCTTCAATTTCCACGGGGTTGGACGAATTATTTTATTTAAACTGCCCTCAGAGCAGAAAGGTCAAACCTTTGACTCTAATACGCACTTGTTAATAGGTCAATGCCTTATTACGTCATTCATCTATGACCGATATTCGTAACAATACCAAGCTCTCATCATTGGACAATCTGTGATTGAATCTATAGTCAAGATAATTTTATAGTTTCTCAAGTCTCTTCTACAAGAGAGTGATACGGAGTGCAGGCAAAGTCTTGGACAGATTCGTTTCTTGACTGGAAGCAATTAAGGTGTATCTTGATGAAAGCAACATCATTTCCAGTATTGAATGCGGAGAACAAAATTTGTTTCTGAATGACATAGCGACACATCTCAGTGAGTTGAACTTGCATTTACAAGGACGGGGTCGAAAAGCACTCGAAGTGTTGGATCACTGGAATGGATGTGCATTGGAACTGGAAATTTCTTGCCGTGAAATCCATTTCTATACATTTGACTATTTCCTTAATTTAAGGCTAAATTAAGATAGATGAGCTTTTTCAGAAGTACATTGAAGCACTCAATACCGAGTTTTCTAAACAAAGGCAAAACGTTCAAGTTCAAGGACTCGTGTCTCCATACCACACCAAGTCTCACTGGCACCATCTGACTACAAACTAGTTAGATCTGGATCTTCTTATAATGGAAGGACATTGGCATTTTTTCATTTTAAACATCCGAAAAATGGGCATCGAAATGTGACGATTTTCGAAAAAATCTGAAAAAAAAGCTGCTTAAAAAAGTCATCTGCTATTGTCAGCTGCAAAGGCATTCGCTCTACTTTCAGCTTTTCGTTTAATTTACACATATTTTATCCCACACGAAAGCAGTTTTAGGTATACAAAGAGGTCGCTTACATTTGACCATTCAGAAGTGACTAAATATATAAGCTTATCTGACATTGAAATACAATTAGCGAAGAGCATTCAAGGAAAAGGCACTCATTAAATGATACATGCTAATTACATACGAAAGTGTGTTTATGCTTATCTCTATTAATTAAGCATAAATATAATTAATTCTAAAACACATTTGTTTGTTTTATTATTGTAATAAATATAAGAGGCTCATATACTAGCATTATATTATGTAATTGTAATTATTAATGTTTAAAAAAATTTATTCCTTAAATCGACCTTATTAATGCAGAAAATTTTTATTTACAACGTAAATTAATTTGATACATCTAATTATATATTGAAAAAAGAGCATAATGCTTGAATTTTTATAAAGAAATAATAATTTATTAGTAACACTAGTTATATTTAAAAATGAACTCATTTAACTCATTTGGCACCACTAGCGTCAAATATGGAGAATTTAATTCAAGGGAGACAATTAACCTGTTTTCTTTGCGTTAGTATTTCTAATACGTTTTTCTTTTGTTTCCTTTTAAAAACAATGGCTTACAATTTAGATTTCTAACTTGAAAATGATCAAGCTATATAAGATATTTGAAATTTATATAAATATTATATGACTAAAGAATTTATATGTACATTTTAAACATTACATTAACTACCCAATAAGTATGATAATTACGTATCTATTCCGCTATTCCACATTCCAATTGCCAACTTGACCGTACTAAATAGTAGAGTCTATATTCCTTCCCCAATGTAAACTTGTATAATTTCTACTTTATACAATCATATACATGTTATGTATAAGATGCATGTACACTATTGAAGTATGATACGAAAGTAACGAATGAATGGAAAACTATGTCAAATAAACAGAATGAATGGATGTGAAAGTCTAAACCTAACTACAACAACTACATAAATTATCTAAATTTGTTTAAATATTCTATGTTGTCTTCTATCCTTTAGAATTGTAAAAATTGCAATTAATGTCTTCTATCCTTCCTCTTAATGTACGAATATATGAATGTTATTGTACATGTAAAAAGTGTCAATAAACATTGTTGAAAAAAAAAAAAAAAAAAAAAAAGGATAATAATCTAAAAAAAAAAAAAGAGTCTATATTTGCGGAAATCTCAGTTAGGCTGAGATATAACTATAATCAATTTGTAGCTTTTACTAGAACTATATATTGACAAGTAAATTTAAATGATGATACATTAACCATTAATGTTTAAGTTGTAAAATGAAATGGTGTATCAGCTATGAATGGATTAAAAAAAAAAGATAATAAGAAACAGGTTGATCTGTTATTAAATAATAATATGCAAAAATAAAATAAAACGCTTGTATGACTATCTCTATAACGCTCCTTTTCTTTAGGTCTTGGACTCTTGGTCTTGCAACGGCACTAAATAAATTGTATAAAAACTGTTATAAAAATAATATAGTTGAGCAGCCTAATTTCACTTTCAGGCTATTGGCCCGCTGAATGATTTAGAAATCCTAGTTTGGCACACTATAAGCACAAGGTTGCCAACCTCTGCTATAGACTATAGGTGTAGATATTGCCTTTCCCTACATGAATTAAGAAATACAACCCAATAACAACCTGTTGCAATGCTCAGATTAACATAAAGACAAAAATACTTTCCTTATCCCCTTTGCAAGAACAAATGCATATAAGTACTCTTTCTTCCAGAGTGACATTCGGGCATGGAATAGGTTGCCTGAACAAACCAGGAAAACCAGTAACTTAACATCATTTAAAGCATTAATAAAAATGCAAGACTAGACTCGGACCACGGATGAGCGTAGAACGCAATAATCTTCTCTATAGAAGGAGCGTCTGTAATGTATAAGATAAGAATCATTAGATTAGATCTAGTTAATGAATGAATTGTGTACTTTGTTGAAACGTTTGCATTTAGTTGCATTGTATTATTTGGTATTCCTTGTGATTTTTTTGCCAGTTGGGGATGTATATATGTCGGTGACTAAAACTTAGGTTAAGTCGTGTATATCTATGGTTAAGTCCCGGCATGCCTTAAGATCGGCTGCTAGAACTAGTTTAAGAAGCCAAGGAGTGGCTGATACTGTAACATTGAGTCTATTGAGTGAATAAATATTAAACTTAATTTCTTAAAGCATTTAAATATGAATACAAATTGAATGTGTTTATAATTCTTTAATCATCAAAGTATATCTGTGTTATTGTTGCTTCGTCATTTTCACTAACAAGTTGCGAGATCAGCTGAACTGTAATGAAACTAAATTAAAATGTTAAGATGCGTATAACACGCTACAAAAAATATAAAATAATATAAGCACTGACAATAGGCCTACTTGAAACAAATCGAAAACATCATGTGTTGCCGGAAATAAACCGGAAGTTCGTGAACACGATAGCCCCTGACCAATTGAAATGGTCAGGCCTAATTAAAATTGGTCTAAAGAACTCTTATGGACTCTTTAGCTGTTGTTGTCTTATCTAGATACAAAGTCGAGGGTCTGCCAGGATCGCCAAATACACGTGTAGATATAACACTCGAATATTGTTTAACTCTTATAATTTGTAAACGTCGAGGGATTTAGCGTATACAGTAGATTTCGAAGATCAAACTGTTTTCTTTTTATTCTAAGTGGCTTGAGTTAACTAGTTTAGTTTTCTATTGCCTAAACTGTCTGTACATTGGACTGCCAGAGTATGATTTGATAAAAACTACAAGGGTCCAAAGCAGGGCCGTATTTAAAATTGTGGGGGCCCTGTTCCCAAATTTATGTGGGGGCCCTGTTCCCAAATGTATGTGGGGCCCCTCTCGGTCTCGCCCTGTCTTCCACATAGGGCCTACCTAAGAAAAGGGCCGTTAATTCATATTACATTCTGTAAAATCATACATTTTATGTTGCACGTAGCTTGGTTGAACTGGAGCGCTTTAAATTGTATGGGAATAAATGAATTTTATTTTGCATTTTCAACGAAATATGGGGATGTCACTCAAACATTTCTTTTTGGGATGTGTGGGGGCCCCTTTTGTGTTGGGGCCCCTGTTACAATGGAACATGTGGAACATGCCTAAATACGCCACTGGTCCAAAACATGGCTGCGAAAATTGTTCTGAACAATGAAGAAAACACATTAACCTGTCTTTAAAAAAACTACCTATAACACTTAGGATAAAATTCAAAGTTCTGAATATGCTCTATAAAAGCCTTCATGGTCAATCTCCCATGTACATCAGATTCATGGTCGAGCGACACTCATCAGAGAAACAAAATCCATCTATAGGTCAAGGTGCCAAACGTAAAAAGAAAAACATTTGCAGCTCGCTGATACAGCGTCGTAGCATCTCTGTGGTGGAATGAACTTCCGAACACTTAAACCAGCCGACATTGTTGCCATTTAAAAAATAAATTAGTCTAATTAAAAACACACTTTTTTCAAATTATTTTAATAACATATGGTAAATGTAAAGCGCATACGAAGACTTTGTTATGTCAATATATTAGTATGTCCATATTGTCTGACCACAACAATATCTTGCGTTTCAGCATAACACTCAGTAGAAGTATTTCTTGTGTAAGGTGTAGAGTGAAGTCTGTCCCCCAGCTCTCTCTTGTCTAGAAACTAACTCCCCCCCCTGTCGCCCTTGCAAAACCCACTCCTGCAAACACCACAAACCTTTCAAAGTTCCCATCATTCATTCTTTACGATCTTACTCATTTCCGGTCTTATCCGAAAATAAAAATAAAAACACCACAAAAACAAAAGATAACTAGAACAAAACAACACAACAGCAAATGTTCTGCTCGAAACGGCCCATAAAACCATTTTCGCGTTGCATGTCGTCTGTTGCTATGGCAACGAGGAGGAGTGTGTGGCCAGGCACAAAGCCCATCAGATACTTTTACCCAAAAACAATTTTTTCTCTACGCAAATTAATTGTAACACGTACGAAAAATACACCAGTTTTTGTTGCCAAGACATACTAGGGGATTGTGTGGCCAGCACAATGCCCTTCCGCCTTTACTTTACCACCAACTAATGTCAGGTACCCATCAGAGCTGGGTAGACCCAGGGACTTCCTCCACAGCTCGTGAACAAATCCTAGCCTTCACCAGAAATCGAACCCAGAAACCTTCGGTACTCCAGGTCAAACGCGCTGCCGCTCGGCCACCGATTATTTTAAGATGTGTTAATGTGGAGTAATTGTCCCGCTTGATATATCGTATAATCTGTTGTTGCATCGTCTCAAACTGACACCATGACACTGACTCCTTATGGCCAGGACACAATGTCATTCATACTATGACATTGACACCGTGACACTGTCACGAGGCGTCAATGACATCTCGGCATATCGGCTCCTAGATTCGCGACGCTGACATCATGACATTTGCATCATTACATCACCGTCGCCATGACCGCTGACGACATAACGACAATAGCATATTAGACACGGAGATCGCGTTACGGGCCATTACGACACTGACATCACTGCACATCATGGCACTGACATAGCACTAGCAGCACTAGCAGCTCACTGACTTTGACATGACAGTAGCAGCACGAGACATCATGACACTGACATGACCCTAGCAGCATGACACATCATGACATTAACATGGCACTAACAGTACGAAACATCATGACACTGAAATGAGACCAACAGCACGACACATCATGACACTGACTTGGCACTAACAGCATGCACGACACATAATGGCACTGGCATTGCTCTAGCAGCACGCACTTCATATCATGACACTGACATGGCACTAACAGCACGCACGACACATGATGACACTGACATGGCACTTGCAGCACGACACATCATGACACTGGCATGACACTAGCAGCACGACACATCATGACACTGACATGGCACTGGCAGCACCACACGTCGTGTCGATTGCCGCTTTTAAATACAGCGACAAACCCGAGAAACAAACATACATTGACAACACCGGGACAGGCCTGCCATGACATAGTCACCGTAACTAACACTGCCACAAGCTATTCGAAAAAAAACTCACCCTTATGTTATCTTCCGCTGACGAAGACTCCGCCTGACACAATACAGCCAGCAAAACAAGGGCAGCTACCTTCATCGTCATCTTGAAAATTCCTTTAGTTTGTATCTCCCTTAGACAATTTCAGAAACTTTTCTCGTTAATGTTCGACTTGATATGTTATTTTTTTCCCTAGTTAAATTTCATTGAAGATAAAGCAATAGCATTGGATATCATACAAAAAAGCCTCTTTCTTGAATCTGTGAAATAAAGGAAATAATTGTAAAAAATAATGAGATGAAAATATATATTTAAATTTAGCATATTCAAAAAGTTATAATAATTATCGGACAGATCTAAGGGAGATTATTCACCCGTCTGAGTTTGATTAGTCCTAAATTAACCCTTCCCGTACCGACCTACTTCTATCTATGCTGCCTTCAGTTCCGCTATATACGCGCCCGGGACTGCAAGGGTTAAAAGCAATAATTTTATTAGTGGTCAGATCTGACAGTATGTGAAGATTATTAACCGTTTCGTCTAGCTCTCTTTAATTTATCTTTCTTCTTCTGCAATCACACATATATCATATATTTATTGTGGTGTTGTAGCCATGGAAACGGATGAACGGTGATTCCATGGCCATGTTAAACAGCGTAGTGGGGAAAAACTAAAACCTGTTATTATGTAAATATTATTGATGTTATTTTTTTTTTTATTTCCGCTACAAATAATAGTAGGCTCTTTTCTGAGCACTTTTCTTTTTTTCATTTTACTTGTTAGATTAAATTTAAGTAAAATTGTAGAAAATAATTGCTATTAAGAAAATGTGTTAAAGATTTGACCTGCTTAAAGAAAAAGTTCAAATTAATTAAACACGTTTATGTCTCGCGAGACTCTTTGAAAATATTTGATTGGTTGAACAAAAATTGCTCCTTTTTTTTTTTTCAATTCATTATTTATTTTGTGTCTTTGTTGTTATGAACTAAAATAGAAATTTTCATTCATGGAATGTCAAGTAAATATATTTTATTAACATTATTTTTAAAAGCAGTTGAAATGTAATAGTTTGTTATTGATATAAGCGATGTGTAATAGATGGCAGCCATTGATTTAGAGCTTAAGACATTGAGGTAAGATCAGTCTGACATTTGATAATTGTATTACTTTATAATTGTGTTGTGTGTGTGTGTGCGCGTTCTCAGAAAGATTATAAGGACTTTGAATGTGTGTTGTGTGTGTGAGAGAGAGAGAGAACGTCTTTGTGCATACATGTGTGCTTGTTTGTAAATGAACTATAATCTGGAGCTTTTGTGCTACCGGGCGACAGTGCAGGTATATGAGCCCACTTCTGTACCCATGAGCCTCAAATCCGGCGAAGTGAGTAAACCAGACGAATTCCGCAGGTGGGGAGAAGAAGTGTAGTGCATGTAATGCGGAGACCGTATCCTTTGTTAGGCGGCAAGCCGATATGGCGTGCCGCGAGTGGCTTGCCTCGGACAGGAACTTGGTGTACACCTTTTGATGCACCCCTTTAGATTATTACGCTCTGGACATAAGAGCCGGAAGACTTGTCCAGTTTTTTTATGAGACAATATAGATCAGTTACCAGACTGGATAAGTGTTTTCTAGAAAAAAAATTTCGCTTAGTTAGACAACACACTAAATACTATTTTATTAATCATCCTTATGTGTTCTAGTTTTAGTCCCTTAAGGAACAAAGGGCCCCTGTTAGTGCACGTCACTCTTCACGGTCTTCTGCTAGCCTCTTGACCTCATTCCAGGTTTTCTCGCCTGCAACGTTTGGCTTCTTTTTGTAATAATTTCTGCGTCTGCAAGTCTGCTATGGGCGTCCTCCGCCATCAAGGGAACTGCGCTCTTCATTACAGTCACTCCTTAAAACTCCCAGTGTGGCTGGACAGAAAAAGAGTGCGCTTATCTGAATCTGTGGTGCCTTCTTTATGGAACAGCTTGTCTCAGACGCTGAGAGAATCTGAGAGTCTTTTAAAAAGAGCTTAAAGACCTTTCTCTTTGGCTAGTGGTTATGTGCCTTACATACCAATACAACTGCATCTGCAAATTATTCCAAGAGCGCACTGAGCATGCTACATCTAATAGCATGGGTAGAAGCGCTTTATAAATTATTATTATTCGCCTTGATGGTTCCATTTTAAGGCTTATCTGGCTCTATTTTCATATCCTTTTCTGATGATATGGCCTACACATCTTCACTCTTAAGTTTCATTCAAAGATTTCAGGGCACACACGTTTATGGTTAAAAATCCAATTAAATTAAATCAATTTGTAAAAAAGACAAATCATTATGGTATTCATTATTGCGGCCACAAATTATTGTGTGTGTGTGTGTGACTTCTTTGTAAGACAGCCCACGAAGACTCAAAGCTATATCAAATATCCCATAATATCTCGAGATCGTTAAATTTCTCAGCTTCCAACAATTTTTCTTGACGTGACGATTCTGTCAATTAATTCCACAAATCTCTTCTCACTTCCAGACAAGAAAACAAGGAAAAAGAGAAATCTCCCGCGTCTAAATGTAACACCAGCTTATGTCTACCTAATCCAGTGATCGTCAAACATCTTCAAAGAGCATTAATTACTTCATCCTATTTAAAGATCGTAATTACTCAACAGGGATCCATTAACCGTCATCATTAAAGTTCATAATTACTCTATGACAGGGGTGGTCAAACTACGGCCCGCGGGCCTCATGCTGCCCGGAAACTAATCTTATGCGGCCCTCGAGGGCATTTATAAATTGTAAAAAAAAAACACTTTATTTTTATTTATTTCATATTACATAATGGTGGTTTTAACATTTCTGATACAATGTAAAAAATATTGTCAAAAAAATGCAATGCATGACTAGACTCAGGACCATGGAGGAGCGTTCTTTATAGAAGAAGCTTCTGTAAAATATAAAATATAGGATGGTATTAGATAAAGTGGTTGTGAACACACCAAAATGTTTTCCTTTTATGTGGGGAATCCCTGACAGTCTAAATCAGATATCGGCAACCTAAGGCACGCGTGCGAAACTTGCACGCAGAGCGATTTGATTTTCAATGGCACGCGAGAGACCGCCAAGAATTTTTTTTATAAAGAAAAAAAAATTATTAGTCAGTAATATTTTTGTATATTACAAAACATAACTTGTTTGGCATCACTATAGAATCAAATGTGGAAACTTTTTTTTTTTTAAAGGGAGATAATTAACATTTAACGCTAATATTTTTAGCATTTTTTATTCTTTTATAAAAGAACAAATGGCTTACAATTTATAACTTTTAATTGATCAAACTATTAAAAGTATTTGAAAATTATATAAATATACTATGACTAAAAAATTTATATGTATATTTTTAAGCATTACATTAACTACCCAGTTTGTATAATTACTACGCATCAATTCCGTTTAATGATACCGTATATAGTGCACCGAATAGTCTAAAACACTAAAAATGACATCTCAGTAAACTGAGATCATAATAATATATAAAATAAGTAATTAAGTAACTGTAACTGCTAGAGATCTTCATCTTAATACCAAATGATAATTTTTATCCAATAATTACCATAAATAAATGTGAAAGTTTAGTAGACTATTAAAATATTGTAGGCCTATTTAATATAAATGCAAATAAAAAGGATGTTAATCACAAACACGTTAATTTTTTTTTATTAAATATAAAACGCTTTTACTAGTTTCTCTATGAATCTTTGGCCTTTGTCTTGCTACGGAGTTAAATTAATTGTCATATTAAAATATATTTTTTTAAATATAATAGAGCGGTTGACTATTGGCACCCTATAAAATAATATTTTTTTTAAAGTATAATAGAGCAGGTTTAATTTTAAGCTGTTGGCACGCTGATTGATTTAAAAATCCTAGTTTGGCACACTGTTAGCAAAAGGTTGCCGACCCCTGGTCTAGATTGCCAACTTAACGCAGAGTTAAAAGAACAATACGAACATATTATAAAACCATCTATGTATACAGAACTTCTAAAACGGCCATCTTTAAGGGCGATTTTATTTTTCAAAATTTGTACTCGAAAAATTCCAGGGGTGCCTGTCGGGGAGAAGATTGGGGAAGGGAGCACAGAAAGGTTCCTAAGATCAATACTACTGACATCTGTCAGTCTGTCAGCCATTACCTCCGCCCCTGCCTCTTAACACGCACCCTCTAAAACTAGTCTGGAGGTACTAATCAGTCATTGCCAGAAGTTGACCATCTTTAACTGGTCAGCTCACCAGGAAGACAATTCGCCTTCTAATGGACCGTATAACAATTACCCTTGGCTAGACTCAGAGTAAAAAAACCGCCTCTCTCCACTCCCCTCCCCTACTCCCCTACCCCACACACACTCATACAGAGTCTCTGACTCGTTGGTAAGATAACTTAGATTTTTAAATCGATAGTTCTCAAAGCGTCTGGGAAACAATCATTGTTAGACCACAGCTTGAGCCAGTAGGTGTATACAATCTCAATTGAGCATGGAATGGGTTGCCTGAACAAACCAGGAAAACCAGTAACTTAACAGCATTTGAAAAAACACGAATAGAAATGCAGGACTAGACTCTAACCATGAATGTGCGTAGGACGCATTAGTCTTCTTTATAGAAGGAGCGTCTGTATTGTATAAGATAAGAGCCAGTAGAATGTCTTAATAGTGATAATTTAACCTGTCCAGTGAAGAACAATGAGCAATAAATACTTCATTATGAAAATATCAGGTTGTAGTCCCCATTGAGCTATATATAGTGTTTGGTTTTATTTTTGCCAGACAGTTTTTTTTAAATGGCCTTTTTATTTCATTGCGTACACATTCCAAGAGAAACATTTTTTCTTAGGCATTGTCTCATAGTACACCCTACATAAACACGACACACGTGTAACAACGGCAGTTAAATAGCTAAATTTAGAAATGAAGAATTTTTTTTAAAGTAATGTAGTAACATAACATACAATTTTTAACGTACAAATAGAAAGCAATAAAGTAATACAATAATCAGAAAGTCAGACGATCTTTTCGCCTAAGGCCTATGCTATAAATAGTTTATAGTCTATAAT
This sequence comes from Anisus vortex, assembly GCA_949126835.1. Taxonomy (NCBI): domain Eukaryota; kingdom Metazoa; phylum Mollusca; class Gastropoda; family Planorbidae; genus Anisus; species Anisus vortex. The sequence goes on from OX421508.1 coordinate 28,825,477, forward strand.
TCATTTTTTTTTAATAAGTTGGTTGGCATTGACAAGTCTTAACAAAGCATGACTGTGTGCTGCTTTACTGGTTGATGTAGCGATTCAATTTTATTTCATTGTCAAAATTTGTTGCCAAAAGAAAACGATGGACTGTGAATGTCAGACGTGAAGAATCACCTATTTATAATCCAAAACTTATTGCTTGTGGCAAAATAATTTTCGTTCTTTGTTTTTGTGAATCTACCCATTATGTTCTTTTTAATAACCAAGGACACAACTATTGACTAATTTATTTTATAAACAAAGCTAAATTTAACTTAACGCAACTAACACTGTGAGTATTAATTATCGCCTACTCACTTTTGATGTTAAAAACGGTTTGAAAAAAAAAATCAATTTGTAAAACATCAGCCAAAGCATGTTTTTCGTTTACGAAAATGGCGGGAAATGGTTCCGGAAGTTCATGACCTCTTCCATTTGAAAAGGTCACGCCTCATTAAGACTTTTCAATTCGGGCCTCGAATAGGTTGCCGGAACTAGTCAGAACACCCAAAACACAAACAAAATTAAAAAACAAGACTATACTAAAACTATGGATAATTGTACGAAGCCATAGAGATGTGACAGACGTTTAAGATATGACAGGGGATCGTGTTAAATAAAGAACATACAGAATGACAAAATTTCTCGTTTTAAATAAATCCCTAGATGCGCCAAAGGTTTACTTTCTTCCAACTGACGCCATCGGGTCCACACACGCTCACGGAACTGGTTAGATTTAGATCAAGAGAAAGACCGCCATGCTTGGATGAAACACATCTTTACTTTAAACCAGGATTTGAACCCAAACTATTCGCAATGTCCCTCCCAACTCTTTATCTATTGACTACTTCAACCTTTTCATCTCAATGTATAATTTCAGTATAAGTGACCCGTCGTCTGCAATCACTTGACTTCAGGGAAGAGGTCTTCTTTACCCACCCTTCAGAGATAATCAAGCATATCCTGGAAAATACCCCTACCCCGGGGTGGGGGGGGGGGGTCCACCTTTAGCCTAGGGATGAATAAGGTGAAGAAAACTCATTTAGTTTGGCCAGACCAAATTAGTCCCAGTCACCCTCCTCTCTCGTTACATCTCAACGGCCCTCGCCATCATGCCCGAGTGTTAATTGGTGGTTATGTGTATGAAAGTAATTAGTTTTGAAAGACTTAACCAGTATGTCGTATTCACTACAAGCACATGTGGCTTCTATTGATGGCCCAGAATATTATAAAATGAGTTTATAGTTATGGGGGCGCGGTGGCCGTGCGTCAGCGCGTTCGACTAGCGTACCGAAGGTCCTTGGGTTCAAATCCTGGCGAAGGCAAGGGTTTGTTCTCGGGTCTGGAGGTTATCCATGAGCAAACCCAGCTCTGATGGGTACCTGACTTTAGTTGGGGTAAAGTAAAGGTGTCTGGGCATTGTGCTGGACACACAATCCCGTATTATGCCCTGTCCACAGAAACATGTGAACGCTGCTTCACCGGCCCTATGATCAATTTGGTCCGAAGGATACTTTACTTTATTTGTACATGTAGTTTAGAGATCACTTGTTGGCATTAATATAGGTTTATAGTTTATAAATCACTTGTTGGCATTAATATAGGTTTATAGTTTATAAATCACTTGTTGGCATTAATATAGGTTTATAGTTTATAAATCACTTGTTGGCATTTGTATAGGTTTATAGTTATAGATCACTTGTTGGCATTTGTATAGGTTTATAGTTTATAAATCACTTGTTGGCATTACATGTCAAAGGCAAGAAAGAAGGCATAATAATATATGTCATAAATAACATTATAGCTTTGAAAAATCTAGCACTAGATAAATTACCCGGCGCTGGTCGGGGAAAAAAACATTGAAGAGCGAATGGAACATTTGTAGCGAATATTCACAACTGACAAGAGTAACACCAATAGTCAAATCACTAAACTTAGAAGCACAAGAGGACAGAAGGGCAAAGAATTAAGTAGTAATAATACATAAGGCATTAAATTCTAATTTAGAAATACAACATTCACAAAATTTGTTACAATGCTCAGATAAACATAAGGACAAAAACACGTTGCTTTATCCAAATGAATAGAACTTTTTCTTCCCGAGTGGCATTCGGGCATGGAATGGGTTGCCTGAACAAACGAGGAAAACCAGTAACTTCACATCATTAAAATCACTCATCAAAATGCAGAAGTAGACTAAGACCATGGTTGTGCGTAGGACGTACTAAGAAATAGTAATAGTCTTCTTTATAGAAGGGGCCTTTTTAATTTATCAGATAAGATAATACGATGCTTCGTTGACCTCTTGACCCTTACAGTCCCGGGCGCGTATATAGCGGGACTGAGATAGCATAGATAGAAAGCATGTCGGTACGGGAAGGGTTAATAGTCGATGCCAACAAATAATTCCGGTAAAAGAGCTCATCTATTGAACTAAAGGAAATGGTTTTCGCCGAACACTCACACAGTTCAACCCCTCGCAAAAGACTTACCCTTAAATGCATATATCATGGTGAAGAAAATGAGCTTAAAGTCCATGTCGATATGATTAACGGAATGAAACAACAAAGTATTGCTTATTAGCAAAGAAATTTCTCGTAATCTTCATGACAAAAATTTGGAAAACGTTTCACTATTTCTCAACAACCGGTTGTATTCGCCATTTACTGATCTGCCTTCAGAGGATAATGTGCTTCAATAATATTTGATAGATTTGATAAATGATTGAGGATGCAAAACACTTCATTGGCGTAGCCAGGTTTTGACGCTAGGGAAAGCGAAATTTTAGGATAAAAGCCCCACTTAACTCGTTTGGTATCACTAGCATCGAATTTGGAGAATTTACTTGAAGGGAGATAATTAACCCGTTTTCTTTACATTAATATTTCTAATATGTTTCTTTTTTTATTCCTTTTTAAAAAAATAATTGCTTACAATTTATAACTCTAAAATGAACAAATTACACAAGATAGTTGAAAATTATATAAATTTTTTATGACTAAAGAATGTACATGTACATTTTTAGACATTAAAATAACTACCCAGTATGTATAATTATTTTGTATCTCTTCTTTTTAATTGTAGTATTGTATTACGTTTATATACTTTCGAGTTAAAATAATATGTTAGAGTAAATCTCAGTTTAAACATTAAAGACTTTATCTATATGTATTACTAGAAAAATTTCTTGTCAACTAAATTCAAATGTTGATAACTATTAATTTTTAAGTTGAGTAATGAAATTGTGTATTAGCTACGAATGGATTTTTTTTTAAAGCTGATAATAACAAATATGTTAATTTTATATTAAACATAAAACGCTTTAATGATTTTCTCTATTATGCTGCTTTTCTTTTGGTCTTGGTCTTGATACGGCACTAAATACATTGTCTTATAAAAATAATATAGTTGATCAGTTTGACTTTCACGCTGTTGGCACGCTGAATGAATCAAAATGATTGTATTATATTAAATCGTTGAAATGCAATTTAAAGAAAAAAATTATAAACACCATTAATTGTGCTTCGTGAATTGTTAAAATAATTAATTATTAATTAATATTATTTTCCCGAAAAGGCCCTTTTTCTTCTAAAATGGTCGTAGGTGGAGCTGTCGCTCCCACTGCTCCCCCCCCCTCCCCGGCTACGCTACTGCTGTACCTACTTTCAAGGAAATGTGCTTTTGTGGATTTTGGATTAATGTGGCACTTTTCTATCCCGATGTAGGAAAAATGGCTCTAAACGTGCTGATGAAATTTGCAACGGATTTTCTCCGCACTTGTTACCATAAAAACCAATAATACATAAGCAATAAATGCGATCAACGGGATGAAAATCCAAAAAGTAGAAGAAATCAGAGGCCGACGTATGATTGTGATTGATTAATGTATACATGTATTCCTAATAACTATCAAACGTTAAAAAATATATTGCAAAAATAAATAAAAAAATTAGAAAGTTGTTAGGAATAGGGGGCGCGGTGGTTGCGCCGCAGCGCTTTCGGTTGGCGTACCGAATGTCCAGGGTTCGAATCCTGGTGAAGGCTATGATTTGTTTTCGGGTCTGGAGGGTGTCCCTGAGTCTACCCTGCTCTGATTTTAATTTGGGTAAAATAAAGGCGGCTGGGCATTGAGCTGGCCACACAATTCCCTATTATGCCGTGGCCACAGAGACAGGTGAACGCCGCTTCACCGGCCCTACGGATCAATTTGGGCCGACGGGATACTTTTATTAGGAATACGCTGTCAAAGAAGAACTGGCGGGGATACAGGAGGCATTCCTTTCAATTGTATAACGACGAAAGCTCAGTTGGTATGGCCATATTGTAAGGCAATGACTCCTTTGCCAAAACCATCCTACAAGGCACAGTGGATGGAGCACACAGAAAAGGTCGCCAGAAAAAGAAGTGGTTGGACAACCTGAAAGAGTGGACCGAACTACCTCTTGATACGCCCCAGAAAACAGCTTCTGACCGGGATAAATGGAGAAATCTGAGTACGCGCACCGTCGTAGCACCCCTTTCCCCCCCCCCCCTCCCATGACGAAAGTCGCGGGTCTGATGATGATGCATGCATGAATTGAGTGTACTCTAAGTGAGTATCGTATTTGTAAACAAAATATGTTAATTTTTTATGTCCTCTTAAACTATGTAGAGTCTATGTTGCACAATGGGCCGCATTGCTGCTGAGAGTTAACACCCTTGCCTCTTATACAAGTCAATCTTATATACCGTAATTGTAAAGATTGCTGCTGAGAGTTAACACCTTTGCCCCTTATACAAGTCAATCTTATATACCGTAATGGGCCGTATTGCTGCTGAGAGTTAACACCCTTGCCCCTTTTATAAGTCAATCTTTTAATACAAGTCAGTCATAAAAGATTGTCTTGTAAAAGGGGCAAGGGTGTTAACTCTCAGCAGCAATACGGCCCATTGTAAGACATAAATCATTCGGGCTAAAATAAGATTTTTAAAAATTATTTTTGAATGAATGGCCACGAAGTTCTATTGTTTTATAAACGTCCAATGGAAGTGCTTGAGTATGTTTCGTTTTTTTTTTTGTTGTTGTTTATTTTATCTTTTTTACGCTTTCTCTGATCAATAAAATCTCCATTTCTGTCTCAAAGGATATGTTCGAATATTTCATTTCAAACCACTACATGATCCCCCGGTCAGTTTATTACAAGCATATGTAAGAGTTATGCTGGGCTTTAAAAAAAATATTTAGTTTCATCGTATTGGCGGGAAAGGGAAGGGGGTCATGCATTCTATAATAAAAAGTAATAGTTACGCGCGGGGCATTTATGCCCCCCTTAAAATTACCTGGTGGTTTACAATGATGGTCATTGATGGTGCAGATCTTATCTTATACTTTACAGACGCTCATTTTATAAAGAAGATTAGTGCGTCCTACTCTCATCTGAGTCTAGTCTTGCACTTTGATTATTGTTCTTTTTCTTCTTCTATTAGCCAGTCTGCAGAGCTGTTCGCTCTCTTGTTGTTAAATTAATGGTTTTACTGGTTTGTTCAGGCAACCCATTCCACAGTAGCGTAGCCATGGGGGTAGCAGGGGGAGCGGCCGATCTCCCTACGCCCATTATCCAATAAATGGGGCCTTTTTAATCATAAACATTTTGTTTTTCCAATGACAGAGAGTGGTGCCTTTTTTCATTTTAAGAATAGAAAGGTGAACTCTTTTCAAGAAAAAAGAGGGACCTTTTCGAGAACGAAAGCATAGGTCTTTTTAATGAATAACACGTTTGACTTATTTGGGAATTTAAAAAAGTGTGACATCTTAAATGCTAAGAAGTGGGACCTTTTTAAGACTGAAAAGGGAGATCCTCTAAGAAAACAGTATAAAAAATGTCATTAATGAACTTTCAAATCAATTGATAATTTCTAAAAATGTATCAACGTTGTCAAAATTAAATTTTTAGCAACAGCTCAAAAGTCTTTTTATTTTCATCTCAGCTTCTGAGATTTGCTTTAATGATTTAAGATATGGATATCGATAGCAGCAAATATTACAGTAAAGCGGTAGAATTACGTGGTAATCATACATAGTAGGTAATTAATGTATTGTTTAGATATGTACATATTAACTTTACAGTCATATAATTATTGCATAACTTTCATATATATTATATATATATTTTTATAGTTTATTGATATAATTCTTAAGCTTTTTATTTTTTTATAAAGAAAAAATTGAAAACATTTAGAAATATTAACGCAAAAAAAAAAAAAACGGGTTAATTATCTCCCTTTAATTAAATGAAATTATCCAAATTTGATTCTTTGGTGATGCCAAACAAGTTATGTTTTGTATTATAAATAATATTACTTATTCATTTATATTTCCTTATTCAAATCTACTATCGTGGTATTTATTATATAGTAATTAGAGTTGTACAAGTAATTTACGTTAAACAGTAGTAAATAAACATTTCCTGCATAATTGTTTAAGTCGATTTAAACAGTTTTTAAACACTAATAATTACAATAACAACAATTACATACTATATTGCTAGTATATAAGCCTCTTATAATATAATCTTTTAAAATTTTTTAGGCAATATTTATGCTTAATTAAAGAAGAGGAGCAAAGGGCTAACAACGGTTTTACATGTAATTAGTCTGTATTAATTGATGAGCGCCTTGTCATTGAGTGCACATCGCTAACAGTTGTAAGCTGAACCAAAACCTGCAGAGTTTGCATTTAAAAATCTCCCTCTTAGAGGTATCTCGCGTGGCACTGAAAATCACTCTGCGTGCCAACTTTGCAACCCCTGCTCTAGAGTTTCAAGGCTTAGAGATTTAACTATTGATGTTACTTTTGCCAGTTGTAAATATTCGCTATTAATGAACCTTGCAGCTCTTTTCTGAACTTGTTCTAATTTATTTATAATATATGTGTATCCTGAAATCAACAGTATCAATACATTTTACAGCATTTTCCGCCACTAATAGTTGCTTGGAAAAGTATCGAAAAATAGTGAAATAAAAAAAACTGGAGTAATACACAGCGTGTGTAGTCTAACCTGAAGCACGGGGTATTCTTGTAAGACTCGAATTTTTAGTTCGTCTGTTAATCTAGAAAAATTGCTTAAAGCGGGGCTATTTTCTTAAAAGTTTGCTCTCCCTAGCACCAAAACCTAGCTACGTCATTGCCATTCCATGCCCGGATGCCCTCTAGTGTTTCTAGGTTTAGTGATTTAACTATTAGTGTTACTTTTGTCAGTCGTAAATATTCGCAGCTCTTTACTGAATTTGTTCTAATTTTTTAAGTTTTCTTTAGTTGATGGGTCCCATACAGATGCTGCATATTCTAGTATAGACCTGACTAATTTTACATGGCATTTTAGTTTTTTTATTCTTATTACATTTGTAGAAGTTCCTTTCAGGTCCTGCAATACTGTCTCAGAGAGACTTCATTTTGAAATCAATACAATCCCCACAGTTGACAAGTAGATAGCATTTGACGGACATTGAAATTTTGTCGAGAGAAAACTAGATCTATTCTAGTACATTTCTTTCAAGAGACACCGTTTTCTTTCAGTGGTCCGTGAGGTACGCCGTTGCAAAAAGTCGTGGATTTGAATCAAAGCTAAAGGCCAGTTGTTGTTGTTATCGAGACTGGGTGGCAAGGTGGTTTTCCCTGAGTATACCCTACCCCCCCCCCCAACTGAAATGGGTACTGACACGAGCTGAAAAGTAAAAGCGGCCGAACATTGTATTAACCACACTATCTTAATTGAAAAGAAATTAGAGCCCTTCCTACACACACATATTATTTTTTTTCATTTGGTGTTTTTAGGTTATAATTTATTTATATTATTATTTCCTTTTATTATTGTATTAACTTATGTATTGTTTCCGATGCTAGGATAAACATAATGACAAAATCACTTTCTTTATCCCCCATGCGAGAACAAATGCATATACTAGACTCAGACTATGGATCGTCTTTAGCATCTGTAAAAATATGAGATAAGCTAATGGGTTAATTTGTGTTTTTGAATGGACGTTATGATTTCCCAATAAAACATTCTATTTTGTGTAATTCAGCTCAATATTTTTCAGTGATAGAAAAATGTTTGAATTAATAAAAAAAAAAAGACAGATGAAAAGTATTCCTCAGTTTAAAGGTTGACTAATTCTGAAGTTTATATAAGTTCACTAAAGTGGTCAAATTAGAAAAGGCCTTTTTTTTTTTTTACAAACAATTACAATTTCGATGACATCATGTAGAATGTATACCCTTATTAAAAAAGGAAAACAAAAAAGAGAATGTAAAACAAAATAATGTTAAGGAATAATCAGTATTCATAAAAAACATTTTTAACAAATATTATTGTATCCATTCGTTTTCTCGATATTTTATTTCACATAAAAAAGAAGAAGAACACAAACCCTCTGTTATTAATAGAATAATCTAGGTACAATCTAAATTTTTTTTCAATTTGACTAGCAATTTGAAATGTAATAAGATTTAATTACTTTACGGATATTTAAAACATTAAAACAAGTTGGTGTTATAACAATTCTTCGAAAAAAAAAAAACTGGATATACGACTATTAATAAGCAAAGGAAAGATAAATCTTACACATTTCAATCAAATAATAGCTAAATAAAATTATTTTACTTACTGGTTTCGAAAAAAATGAGTTTCTTTTAACCGATTAAATAAGTTGTCTTTTATTTTCACACGTTATCAAATCCTCTTTTATTTTATAAGTAAGTCAAGCAACTTTATTTTGAAAATGTTTTAAATTTATTTTTTAATTGTCAACTTCTGCTGAAACACAGGGAGGCAACTAGCAGTTCTACCTGTACTCCCGCTACTTTTAAGCGTCGTCTTACGTTCCCATGATCCCACGGGGGAAGGAAAGAAAGGAAGGAGGTGGGGGGAGGGGCTCACGCGCGACGTCACGCGCGGGCGTCTAATCTACTTGGCGGCTTGTGTTCGCGGGTGTGTGTGTGAGTGTTTTGTGAGTATGTGCTTCATCTACACGTTCAAACACATCTGCGTATCTCCCGTTTGTCTGCAGGTTTTGTTTTGTTTTGTTTTTTTGCGATCGCCCATTTAATTTGTTAATGACCGGGACGTCGTGATAGAGCGAAACCAAGGAAATTACATTGGGACATGGTGAGGCGCGCTGATTGGATTGGGGTGGGTTATCTCTCTTTGTCCTAAAAAAAAAAATCGCGTGATTCGCAATGCAGCAGATTATGTTTGTTTGTTTTTGCAATTATCTTTCGTTTCATGTGCATCAAGTAGCCGAAGTACTTATATTAACCTACCACTGTTGCTTTGGATAAGGATGTCCCTTGTTTTATCTATCTTTTGATAAAGCAACATCAATGAAATCAGTTTAAAAGTATATAGCAGAAATATGTTAATTAATTAAATAAATAGATTAAATAAATGAAAAAAATGAAATAAATGAAATAAATGAAATAAATGAAATAAATGAAATAAATGAAATAAATGAAAAAAATGAAATAAATGAAATAAATGAAATAAATGAAATAAATGAAATAAATGAAATAAATGAAATAAATGAAATAAATGAAATAAATGAAATAAATGAAATAAATGAAATAAATGAAATAAATGAAATAAATGAAATAAATGAAATAAATGAAATAAATGAAATAAATGAAATAAATGAAATAAATGAAATAAATGAAATAAATGAAATAAATGAAATAAATGAAATAAATGAAATAAATGAAATAAATGAAATAAATGAAATAAATGAAATAAATGAAATAAATGAAATAAATGAAATAAATAAATGAAATAAATGAAATAAATGAAATACATGAAATAAATGAAATACATGAAATAAATAAAATAAAGAAAAGAAAAAAAAAAAGAAAATAAATAAAGAATCATAAAAATACATGACAATAAAAAAAGAAAGTAAATAAAATAAATAAAATATAAACAATAAACAAAATAAATAGAATACAAAAAATAAAAAAATAAATTAAATAAATAAATGAGTAAATAAAATAAATATTGTTACGAAACGTAAATTCCCTACATTGTAATGTTAATAAACCAACTAAATCATTTAAGCGAATTGCGTTTAAACGATATAAAATATTTCTCAGCTCACGGTTTTCCCCGGGTTTTTCCTAACCTAATTTGAGCATTATTGTTTTTTATTAACCTCGATAAAAACATGAACTGTGCATGCACCTACAGCGTGTCAAGGCCGTCCGGTCTCTCCTTATTTTGTTAGAGCATTATTGCTTGTTCTTAATAAAAAGTACCTGATCACGCAGTCAACATGCAGGCTTGATTAAAATATTCGTGTCACTAGGCTGTCTGGTTTTTCCAACGATTGACCCGTAATATATTTCTACGCGATTCGACCTTTTAGTCAGTTCTTGGCTTGCATTCGATCTAGTAACATCAAATATTCTCCGCTCTGAGTATCGTTTCTATTTGATTTGTATGATGGAAAATTTATTGTTCTACTATTAACTACAATGCTATATGTTCATTGAGGATATTCATTACTAATTGGAATATGTGTATTTCTTGATTGTGTATATAATATTATTTGGATTCCTACTGGATTGATGTTGTAAATTAAACCAAATTTATCGTTGCTTTCTACACAACTTGGTTAACGTCAATATTTCAAAGTTATCTACATGTGTGTATGTGTAATATTTATTCAACTATATTAATAATCTACACTACCACTCAACATCGAGGTTCTTGCTGTATAATATGAGCCATATAAATAATTATACATGAAGTAAATCAACTGAAAACTCTAAAACTACGCTATGTGAATTGCCAGGGGATACTAAGAACCACGGAATACTCTAGACAACTACAAATAAACTTCAGAATGATATAATAAGATCTTCACTAATACAAGGATACTCACACTAATAATAACAATACTATAACTATTATTTTCATAAATTGAATGGGGGCTCTAGCCGTAATAACATTATAAATCATAATTATACTTGTGTGATATAAATAGAAGGTCTCATCCATAATTTATTATGATGAATAAATTGCCTTGTAATAAAATGGGTTTTGCTCGTCAGTGATTTACTAACAAACGTTTGGAGGATTTACTTCAACTTCAAGTATCGTTATACTATTTACACAAACTATATACAACTGCCGTAATACATACTCGTAACTTGGATGGATTGTGTTGGAAAATATGAACAATATACAATTTACTAAAGATTGTGATTGAATTGAACATTGCTATTGAGAATCGGAAAACTTAACTATTCAGCCTGGAAAATTATCTTGTGTATTACCTTATCAAACAAAGTAACTCTAAGAAAGTATTATTTTTATGACCTTGTTGTGACAAATCTGAACTGTGTGGTGTAGTGAATTATTCAAAGGACAGAAAGTAAGTTGGACTCTTTATTGTATTATTAACAAGATTTATAGTAACTTTTAAGATAAAATGGAAGCCACAAATAATCTTACATTGGATCCAGAGATATTTGATCTAACCTCAGAACAGCTTAATAAAATGTCAATGATACAATTAAAAGAATTGGCTAAATCATTGGGCATTTCTATCACAGAAACTAGGCCATCAAAAACGAAATTACTTCAAGAGGTAACTGAATGGTTAAGAAAACAAGGTACACTAATTATTGAAGAAACTACTGCTAATGATAACATTAATGATGAATCAGATGATGAATTACTTTTTCCTATAACACAAAGAGTGAAGCATACAACTGGTGACTTAAGTGAAGAATTGAAATTTAAACTTGAGATGAGGAAGATGGAGATAGAATTGGAAAGAGAAAACAAGAAATTAGAGATGGAAAGAGAAAACAAGAGAATTGAGATGGAAAGAGAAATAGCAAGAGAGAAAATAGCAAGCCAAGAAAGAATTGAGCTAGCAAGGTCTCGTACGTCAAATCATTCGAATGCAAGCTCTGAAGCAGATGCAGAACTGTATAAGTTTAAGAAACATATTCCAGTTTTTGAAGATAATTCGGTGGAAGAGTTCTTCATGATTTTCGAGAGAAACGCTAAAGACTATCAATTTCCCGAGGGCAAGAAAGCTATACTCCTACGCTCAGCTCTGAACAAAGGAAAGGCACTTGATGTTGTATTAAGTCTTACTGAAGAGGAATTGTATGATTATGAACTGATCAAGAATAGAGTACTGCTAAGTTATGCATTAACACCTGAAAAATATAGGAAAGTGTTTCGTGAGTCTAAGAAAGAACAGGAACAATCCCATGTTGATTTTCTAAGACAGAAAAAGAAATATTTTGAAAGATGGATTCGATCCAAAGGTGTAAACAAAGACTTTGATAAATTAGCTAATCTTATGCTAATGGAAGACTTTAACAATAACATCAGAGGTGATGTAAGAATACATTTAGCAGACAAAGGTGTAGAACAAGTAGAAACAGCAGCAGTAATGGCAGACGAATATGTTATTATCCATTCCAGCAATAAATTTACAACAGTTGATAAATCTAAATTCCAGAATCGAGATATGAAGGTAGAAAAGAAAACCATGAATCCAAATGAATCCTATCAATCAAAGAGACATCAGCAGAGCAATGAAGGTCCAACAAATTCCAAGCCAACCTGTAGCCATTGTAAACGAATTGGACATACTAAGGAAAAGTGCTGGATATTGAATGGGAACCCGAATAAAAAGAATGTTGTCTTATCGTATGTAGCAATGCCAAAACAAAGAACTCATGAAAATGTAAAGAAGGATATTAGAACTCAAACAGAGATACCTAGTGCTAATGCAGATAACCTGACAAAACACACGTATCTTGGAAACTTGAAACCAGAAATAGTTCCTGAAATAGAGACAATGGTTTTCAATAATTCTAATTCTAATCTGAGCTCCAAGGAGTCTATATCAGATAGAACCACCATGAGTACTAAACATACCTCTTACAAAAATAACTTGGATACAGATCTCATCGATACTGAGATACCAAGCAATTGTTTACCATTCATTGAAGAAGGTACCGTGTCATCCATAATAAATGGTGTCACTAGTGAAAAGAACATCAGAATACTCCGTGATACAGGGGCTGAGGTTTCACTACTTTTAGAGAATACTGTTCCTACGTCACAATCGACATATACAGGACAGGATCTTACTATTCAAGGTGTATCAAGGAAAAATGTACAAGTTCCTTTGCATCAAATACAGCTGAAGAGTGCGTACTTCACTGGAAATGTAGTTGTGGGTGTGTACAAATCACTTCCGTTTAAAGGCGTTTCTTTAATACTGGGAAATGATATTGCTGGAGATGTGGTGCATTCCATATCCAAGAAAAAACAATACCTCAATAAAAGTGAGAGCTTTATCAAACCTATATGCATCGTCACGAGAGGTATGGCCCAACAACAAAAGTCTGTCGAAACCATGTCAAAGTCAAAAATAGAACCAGAAATTGACCTACAGGCAACTTTCCTGGCTGACATCTTGAGTGGTCCCTCAGTCAAGACTACTGAAAGTAATTTGTCACCTCGACAATTACTCCTATTAGAACAGAATAGAGATTCAGGAATTAAACACCTGAAGAAAAAGGTGATAACTGAACAGGAGGCAGAAATTAAAGGAAATGGATTTTTTCTGAAGGAGGGAATATTAATGCAAAAATGGAGAGATGTGAAATGTGATAATGACAATTGCAGAGAAGGAAGTCAGATTGTGGTACCAGCCATATATCGTAATGACATCTTACACATGGCTCATGACACGCCATATGCTGGTCATCTAGGAGTGAACAAGACTTACCGTCGAATTCTTCCGTACTTCTATTGGCCTGGACTACATCGTGACGTCACAAAATACTGCAAGTCATGCAATACATGCCAGATAGTTGGTAAACCTAACCAGACTATACCGGTAGCACCTCTAAAGCCAATACCCGCCTTTGCAGAACCATTTAGCCACTTGCTAATAGACTGTGTAGGTCCTTTGCCTAAAACAAAGACAGGACACCAGTACTTATTCACTATAATGTGCACTGCCACGAGATATCCTGAAGCTATTCCGCTACGCACCATTAACGCAGATAAGATATCTGACGCACTGATTGCATTTTGTTCAAGATACGGTCTTCCAAAGACTATACAGTCAGACCAAGGATCTAACTTTACATCAAAGCTGTTTAACCAGGTCTTAAAGAAACTAGGCATCCAACATGCAACTTCAACTGCGTACCATCCGCAAAGCCAAGGTGCCCTAGAAAGATATCATCAGACTCTGAAAACCATGCTCCGCACATACTGTTTTGAGAACACTGAAGACTGGGATCGCGGTATTCCATTCGCTCTTTTCGCGACTAGAGAAACTGTGCAGGAATCTCTTGGATTCAGTCCGTTCGAGTTAGTGTTTGGACATTCAGTTCGAGGACCTCTAAAACTGTTGCAGGAAACCTTGTTAAATTCTGATGAAGAGACTGGACTCGTAGCTTATGTGGAACAATTTAGCAATAGAATTTATCATGCTTTTAATCATGTTAAAGATAATCTTTTGCAGGCTCAGAAAAGAATGAAAGGGTACTATGATGTCAAGGCCAGATCCCGATGTTTCCATCCTGGTGATAAAGTCCTCATGTTGACCCAATTGTCTGGACAACCCCTGAGTGCAAAATATACAGGACCATATCAGGTTTTAGATAAAATCAGTGATGTAACATACATTGTAAAAACCCCTGATAGAAGGAAAACACAGAGACTGTGCCATATAAACATGCTAAAACCTTATGTTGTTAGGGAAGAACAAACTGACATTAGGCCAGTGAGTGCTATCAAAACTGTTGAAACACCCCCGCCTAAATTTAAAAAGACAATCATAGAAAGTAAACTTCAGAACACTGAAGCACTTAAAAACCTCAATGATAAACTGGCACATCTAGACTCAGGTGAACAGACTTCTATCAAGGGTTTAATCTATGATCATGTAAATTTGTTTAGTGATGTTCCTAACAAAACAACTTTGGTTACCCATGATGTAGTTTTAAAAGATGATAATGTTAAACCTGTCAAACAACATCCGTATAGGGTTAATCCCATACAACTTAAGAATAACTTACGTATTGGTAAAAGATCACATCGTCGCGGACACCCTATCGCGCATGTAACCAATGTATAAAAGGATAACTACATGTATATATTCTGGTAATCCTAACTAAGAGAATTGGATCTTTTAAAATATAAATGCATGAATATATGAATATGTTGTGATTATTTTATGCAATATCTTATGCCTTATTTTATGCCATGAATATTTCCATTTGCTAAAACAAATATTATTATTGTTGTAGAAAAAAAAAAAGAAAGAACCTAATAAGTTACTTATAAATAGTATGGATTTATGAACATAATTCTTTCTTTATTAATAAGATAATGAATGAACAGAAATGTACATCCTTATTTTGAAACAATCAAACTATAGTTGTGATTATGTAAAAACCAAAATAGAGTAATGTGCATACACTTCACATGCTTACACACTTAAGATTAAATTCTTACTCTTAAGTCTATTCAAATATTAATTTCATTTAAGTTGAATTAATTAATGATTGAATTGTTTAATATGATAACATTAGTTATGTTGATTTTTACCTTATAAATAAGATGATGATGTTTATAAGGAATGATATCTCAGAGAGTATAATTTTTTTTAATAACGCGAACATGTGTTCTGGTCTAAGGATAACTTGAGATCCTATATGATGAGGGTTTAATAGAATAAATTATTTCCCTTACTTGTCTTATTTAACGGACTACCCAGGTGGAGTCAGTTTTTTTTTTGTATATTGTTTAGAACTAAAGTTAAGTGCAGGCGGTTCTAAAAGAAATTGCACACTTCTATTGTTTAGTATGCAATGTTCTTTTCCTTTTGGTATGGGCGACTGTTACGAAACGTAAATTCCCTACATTGTAATGTTAATAAACCAACTAAATCATTTAAGCGAATTGCGTTTAAACGATATAAAATATTTCTCAGCTCACGGTTTTCCCCGGGTTTTTCCTAACCTAATTTGAGCATTATTGTTTTTTATTAACCTCGATAAAAACATGAACTGTGCATGCACCTACAGCGTGTCAAGGCCGTCCGGTCTCTCCTTATTTTGTTAGAGCATTATTGCTTGTTCTTAATAAAAAGTACCTGATCACGCAGTCAACATGCAGGCTTGATTAAAATATTCGTGTCACTAGGCTGTCTGGTTTTTCCAACGATTGACCCGTAATATATTTCTACGCGATTCGACCTTTTAGTCAGTTCTTGGCTTGCATTCGATCTAGTAACATCAAATATTCTCCGCTCTGAGTATCGTTTCTATTTGATTTGTATGATGGAAAATTTATTGTTCTACTATTAACTACAATGCTATATGTTCATTGAGGATATTCATTACTAATTGGAATATGTGTATTTCTTGATTGTGTATATAATATTATTTGGATTCCTACTGGATTGATGTTGTAAATTAAACCAAATTTATCGTTGCTTTCTACACAACTTGGTTAACGTCAATATTTCAAAGTTATCTACATGTGTGTATGTGTAATATTTATTCAACTATATTAATAATCTACACTACCACTCAACATCGAGGTTCTTGCTGTATAATATGAGCCATATAAATAATTATACATGAAGTAAATCAACTGAAAACTCTAAAACTACGCTATGTGAATTGCCAGGGGATACTAAGAACCACGGAATACTCTAGACAACTACAAATAAACTTCAGAATGATATAATAAGATCTTCACTAATACAAGGATACTCACACTAATAATAACAATACTATAACTATTATTTTCATAAATTGAATGGGGGCTCTAGCCGTAATAACATTATAAATCATAATTATACTTGTGTGATATAAATAGAAGGTCTCATCCATAATTTATTATGATGAATAAATTGCCTTGTAATAATATATAAAATAAAGATCAGAAAAATTGTTCATTAAAATGTAACAGTTTGATATTTAATATCTTTTTGTTGTGCAAATATATGGGGAGTTATCAGCAGACATCACATATAGGGAGCCGCATAACCAGCGAAATCTAAATAATAATAATAGGTTTATTTATATAGCCTACAAACATAATGTAAGCTCAGAGCGCATTTAACACTGAGCAACAAACAACATGCCTAGACCCAGCAAATGACTGTACTTTTTAACGACTTGTTATAAAGTAAAACAGTAAGTAAGTAAAGTAAAGTACCCGTCGGACCGAATGGACCCATAGGTCCGATGAAGCAGCGTTCACCAGTTTCTGTGGCCACTGCGTACTAGGTGATTGTGTGGCCAGCACTATGCACAGCCGCCTTTACTTTACCCCAACAAAGGTCAGGTACCCATCAAAGTAAAACAGCAGGGGTGTATAATTAATGTTTAAGAAAAGTAAATCTTAATATAATTAGTCATTAAGTTCTGCATAAAAGTAATGATACAACTTATCTGCCTGAGCTGGATTGAAAGCAGATTCAGGTTTTTCGGGCCGGATGTAGGGAACAACATTGAAGATGTGGCATTTCGAAGACTTGCATTACACGGAAAAGATCTATCCCAGTTCCCAATGCCCTGTTTTCTTTTCCTTAAGTGAAATTTTGCGAAGACGCTTGTGAATGAAGTATTGTTTCAAAATCTTCATTGAATTAAGAAAACATATTCGCACGAAACTATTACTTCAAGCTAGAAATGATAGCAGAACAATTCAATCTTAAGCATTTGCTCAAGTCTTACAAACAATACAAACACGTTTAATTCCCCAAATTTGAGGATCATTTTTATATTATAGCCTGTGAGAAGTTGATTATTTTTATATATTTATATATATTTGTTTATGATTGTTCCAAAACAAAACAATGTCAGCTATGCATTATTGCTCCTGCTTATCTGTCATCGTCATCGACAACAACATCAACAGCATGAGATAGGTACAGAAAGTATTAGAAAAAATAGATCAGTATGTTTGTACGGCATTTCTTTCAAGAGAGAAAACAGATCTGCGGTCTGGATGACATACGAAGAGTGAAAAAAAAAGGTTTTATATTTTTTATCCTGCACTAAAAGTACACAACAATTATGTTCAAGATGTTTCTTATTGTTGATATCAATATCTATCAATAATTATTATATTTAAATTTTAAGCCCATTTATCAGTATGGAACGGGGCATTGTGGCCAAGCGGCAGCGCTTTCGGCTGGTGTGCCGAAGATTCTGGGCTCGAATCCTGGTGAAGGCTAGGACTTGTTCAAGTTGTTGTCGGGACTAGACGGTATCCCTGGGTATCGGTGGTCTAAACACTTCGCCGGACTTTGAGGCCCATGGGTACAGAAGTGTGGAACCTAACCAGAAATAGTCTAAAACTATATTTCACTGAAGAATAAACGAAAACCTGAATGATAAACAAGCTAGTGCAGGGATCTGCAACCTTTTGATAATATTATGCCAAAGTAGGATTTCTTATTTATTCCGCGTGCCCAGATTCTAAAACGTATTCTGCTCCGGCACATAATTTCATGTAGATAAAACACGAATAGACTTGTTTTTAACGTCTTCCGCGTGCAATTTAAAATAGCTCTGCGTGCCAAGTCTGACACGCTTGCCTTAGGTTGCCGACACCTGAGCTAGTGTATCATGTTAAAATATCTGATACGTACATAATACTAAACGTGTTTAACGATATCATGGTAAATATAACGGTTTTATTGTGTGTTTTTTTTCGTGTCTTTCCTAACCATCATTAGGAAAGCCTATTCAATAGCGAGAAGAAATTGTTTACTTATAATATACATTTGTCCATGTATATGTTAAAAATTAGAAGAAAACCCAGCAACTTAACAACATATAAACTCTTTTCAAAATGCCGACTTCGACCTGTAATGGCACAGATCTGCGTAATAATCTATTTATATATTGAAGAAAGGCCTGTAGGGCGGGCGTATATCATAAAAGGTGATTAAAATGCAAGAATATTTATGCATTAAATTTGGTTTTTAGATTGCGTTCCTTCTTTAATTCCCTTGCTTCTCATCATTAGTTTTCTACTCGACTGTTATCAACGTCCCGATAAACGTCCCGGTTCGATAAAACAATACGAACTCTATATTGTTGCCAGAAAATTACAATGTCATCGCAAACGAAACAAGAACAACGCGCGCGCTAGAGAGTTTACAGCGGGCCGAAAGCATAGCCTCCTTTTGAAATTATTCCGGAAATAACCGAGTTTGTATGTAAAGCAACACGTCTACTAGGTAATAAAATCTATGCTTATCTGATTTTAAATTTCTAAAAAAAATCCTTCGTATGTAAAATAAATATATATAATGGCCTTTTATGAATGTGTATAGGAGAACATATAACTAACTATATGTTTTAAACCAAGAAACACTAGAGGACAGAAGGACAGAAGGGCAAAGAGAAATCTAGTAATAATACATTAGACATTAAATTCTAATTTAGAAATACAACCCAAAATCATTTGTTACAATGCTCAGATAAACTTATGGACAGAATTACTTTTCTTATATCTTATGCGAGAACAAATGCATAGAAGTACTTTTTCTTTCCGAGTGGCATTCGGGCATGGAATGGGTTGCCTGAACAAAACGAAAAAAACAGTGACTAAACATCATTTAAAACACTTAAAACATTTAAAAGAAATGCAGGGCCAGACTCAGACCACGAATGTGCGCGGGACGCAATAACTTTCTTTATAGAAGCGGCGTCTGTAATGTATAAGATAATATCATAGATAAATGCTGACAGTATAACTTGAAAATACTATATGAATAAGAGTAAGTTGTGTAATGAAGCTTATGTGTACTTGATTTATTAATTCTTCCAGTTAAATATATGATGAGCTTGCTGTTGTATACGAGTGAAGTGCGAACTGAAAGAAAGAGGAACACAGTAAAAACAACAACAAGGCTTCTCTGACCTCTATAGACCGAAAATCCATAGAGATATTTTAACCCTTCCCGTACCGACCTACTTCTATCTATGCTGCCTTCAGTTCCGCTATATACGCGCCCGGGACTGTAAGGGTTAACTTACTAGATATATAAAAGGTTATGTAAAAACAAACAAACAATAAATTTGAGTGTCCTCATTGGAGGAAAGTGTTGACAATAGAAGATTCTGGAAACATTAAAAACAACTCCTCAGTCCAATATTTTATAGTTTTATTTACTTGATTTAGACTATTTCTTAACCCTTACAGTCCCAGGGCGCGTATATAGCGGAACTGAAGGCAGCATAGATAGAAGTAGGTCGGTACGGGAAGGGTTAATGTTTCTGTTTTCATAGTTTTTGTTTCTACGTAAACGCTAAAGGGATTTTGTTATTTCGGAATCGGACAAGTGAGTTGTCAATAATGGTCCCACCCCACTCACCCGGCATACACACACAGACGCACAAACACACACACACACACACACACAAACACACATTCTGTGACATGAATTAAGAGCCATCAATCCCCACTTGTCCCGATTAAAGTTTTCTGTTTGTTTGTCGTCTGCTTTTGTTGTAGTTGAAGATGTCCCCAAAGGGAGGGGATGGGAGGAACCCTCCGCCCCACCCCTCTAATAATATTTCTGGATGGTTCTTCTCTGAACAATGTGTAAGTTTATAAATAGAAACAAGACATGCGCACACACAAGAAAAAGGAAAGAAGTGGGTTGTGTGGCCCACAACTGATGACGTTGACAGGGTTGACGTTAACAGTTCCAAAGTTCAACTGTCCGGGTCAGCAGGCATTGTCCTGACGAGGAAAACAGCCGGCGTGACGTCGAGTGATAGAACGTTTTAAAAAACGTCATTATAAACAAATGACGTCAACGATTTTTGTAAAAATTAAAATTTAAAAGCAAGAACAACATAAAACAACAAACAGAACAGAATGTAAAATCGTGAACGCAAAATAAAGATATTTTAAATACTTCTATAGGTGGGGCATGGTGGCCGAGCGGAAGCGCGTTCGACTGGCGTTCCGAAAGCTCTGTTTTCAAAGGCTTCGGCGCGTGGCTGGAGCCCGGACAGAGCTTGGGAGTGAAAGAGCTCAAATCTATCGTTACGGCCTGGACAAAAGAGCCATTTGGGCTCGTCCGTTACTTTTTTTTATGAAACCTTATAACTCGGATTCGAAGGCTAGTTTTTAAATCACTCACACTGACGATTGCAATTAATTAATAAGCTTAGGCCTATATAATGATTTTAAAAATACAACGGTATGCTATGAAGACCAATAGAGAATAGACCCTAGTTTAAAAGTTAATTTAAGGATTGCATAGGAATTAGTCGTATACGTTTTTCATACTAGAACTATTATTTCTGTTAGCACTCTGTCTGTAACTGTTGTCAGCGCATAGAACTATCCTCAACGGGATATGTGCTATTTAAGCATTATTATTGTTATTATCTGTCCTACCACTTAAGAACAAGCTTTTCATTTTATTTAAAAGAACAACGTATTTAGTTCTTATTGCATTACTGTAAGACAGCGTACACCATAAAGTATAATTAGCCTAATTGTGGAAACCAAAAAGCTTGTTAGAAATTTACGTATTTCAATTTAAATGTTACTGAGAATATTATTCGTTTAAAAAACATAATGATTACAATCTGCGTTACAGACGCTTCTTCTATTCAGAAGATTATTGGTCCCACGCTCATCCATCGTCTTGTATTTTCATTAGAGTTTTAAATGATGTTAAGTTATTGGTTTTTCTGGGTTGTTCAGGCAACCTGTTCCATACTCGGATGCCCCTCGAGGGAAAAAAAAAGAGAACTTATATGCATTTGTTCTTGAAAATGGAATTTAAAAAAAAAACATTTTTTATTATGTCTATCTGATTATTGTACAAGTTTATTATTGTGTTGAATATTATGTATTATTACTACTTTACTCTTTGCTTTTCTTCCCGCTAGTGTTTCCAGGCTTAGTTTAACTTTTATATTTTATATCATAAAGCAGAACATTAAAAATTGGTGCAGAGATTTAGATTTTCCAGTATCGTGTTTGTATAGAAGGAGGGAAGCTCTAAAAAATAATGACCCCCCTCCCCACCCCTCTCCTAACGGAAAATTCTGATAAAAGAATTTCAAATAAATGTCAAGACAAAACGGTCTGTGAAAATAATTCCAGTGCATTGTGCTTAAGACGCACCGCCAGAAATTGATGCCGTGACCTTTGAATCAATGACCCGGAAACTGATGGTCTGTAACATTTCCTGTCTTTGAAAACGTGTTCTTTGGTGTATAGTGATTAAGAAGATGTCACTTTGAAAGAAAACCCACAGAGTCAACAGGTTAAAGGTCGTTGGGCTGATCAAAACCTTTATAGTATAAAATGTTTAAGGATCAATTATTTCATTTTTCATCAATTCTTCAAGGAAAATATAAAAGAACAAAAAGATTATTAATAGGTCGTATTATCTTGTTTATAGCTTAAGTCGCGGAGGGGAGGTGGCAAGATAATCACGTATGATGCGTGCAAAGGAAAGCATGGAAGAGAGAGAGAGAGAGAGAGAGAGGGGGAGAGACTGTCATTCTTCCTTTATTAGTCACGTTAAAAACCCGTTTTGACTGGTTATCAAGTCTTCATCTTAACACCTTAGAATCCGTCACCTACTTGTAAAACGGGGACACCAACATTGTCGGCTGTGCCTTTTCAGTGAACAAAACAAATAAATAGACCAACCAAAGACTATTGGCATAAAAATGTTTGCACAGGGTCGGATTAAGACCCTTAGAGGCCCTAAGCACTTACGGTCTGTAAGGTGGCGCTGCGAGACAAAAGTAATGAAACCATTTCTATAGAATTATTTCATTGATTGACAGTTATAGCCTTAAAAAATGTTTTGTTAAGAAAGTAAAAAGATCGATATTAATTTCGGGTTACTATACAAAAAACTGGGTAATCAACATCATATTTTTTTTAAACACGTCAGGGTTGAATGGAAACTATAACAAGACTAGTTGACCCGCGGGCGCATTATGGCCATACAAAAGTGGTGAAAAGAGAGAAAGAGAAAAAAAAAGAGAGATAGCAAATAATAATATATAAAATGAACACATCGCACAGATTGCTCCTACATTTAAAAACCAAATCAACAGACTGCTCAAGGATAATAGTGTCTACACAAAAGTCGTATCTTATCTTCTACATTACAGACCCTCCTTTTATAAACAAAAATATTGCGTCCTACGCTCAACCGCAGTTCATTAGTAGTCAGCTATTGTATATTGTATATATTTCTGACGATATATTTCTTGTTGCGTATGGTAGATAGTATGGCCGGAGGCTGACGCACACTAATTCTTCGTGTGGTGTGCATATTCTTCTTTTGTTGTAATACAGTTGGTATTGCAATACCGTTTCTTTCTATAGATAGCCAGCCATAACTTTACCAACCGCCACATTTACTTAGGCCTTGTTAGTGTAAAGACATGTTTATTTTTTGTCATGTTTATCCAAGATGGCGGTTCGTTCAATAGTATTGACAAAAATGGTGTAAAATAGTTTCGTGCAAGGCGGTTCTTCACATAAAAATTATAAGAACAATAGTAGTTTCCGTTATACAAACTACTAACATACTTTAAGAATATGAAAATTAATAAATTCTGGCTTGATAAGATGTTAGAAAAATGATGTTAAATTACTGTTGTTTTTTCTGGTTTGTTCAGGCAACCCATTCTATATTTGGGTGCTACTCGGGAAGATTGGGTACTTACATGCATATGCATTTGTTCTTGCATAAGGGATAAAGAAAGGGGTTTTGTCCTTATGTTTATCTGCGCAGTGTAATAGATTGTTATTGTTTTGTATTTCTAAGATAGAAATTAATGCCTTATGTATTATTACTACTTCGCTCTTTGCCCTTCTGTCCTCTAGTGTTTCTATGTTTAGTGATTTAACACTTATACACGAATGTGACGAAACCGGATCAGCACAATCAGTGGGAGAAACTTTTAAGGGTCAAGTTCCAAGGGCAAGTAACTCCAAGCTTCTTTCAGCGCGTCATTTTATAGTTGCCATTTATCTTTTGAATGTGTATAGAACATTTGCAATCACGTGGCAAAAGCACGTGTTGCTTGTTTACTTTGTGTGGAGGGTTTATTTTTAATTATCATCATTTCAATATATAAAATGCGATGAAAATTAACATTAACAAGCTAAAATTTAAACCATTAAAAAATCATTGGATAAAGTTCCGTAAGTGCAAAATATTTAATTGAAAATGTCGAATGTCGAAAGTTAGCATTAACTTACTATCTAGAAGTAAAGAATAAAGCATGTTGTGCAATGTTTCACAATAGTTATTTAAAAACTATAAAAGCATTAAATCTTGTTTACTTCGTGGACGGACTACTAAGGACTAGTATCACAGTTAAATATCAAGATTTATGCAAAGAAAGTCCTTATATTTTGGGTGTAAAATAGACATGGTAAAGAACAGTTTTATTCCACCATGTCTCCATCATGGCTTCTATTTACATAGTTACGTGACCTAGAAACCTAAGCCACGCCTATTGCAAATGCTCTATTACATTTTTTTATACGTAAGTGCATTAACTGAACATATTTGTAATCAGTTAAATCTGCACAAATTCAGCAGCAAATATGGTATAATATAAATCTATATTTCCTGGGAAATTTAACACTGCTTAACTTTTTTCCCGTTTGGGTCTCATCAATAGCGAACCAGCATGTTTATAAAAAAATAAAAATATAAACTTTCAATGTTTATACAATATTGATTATTAGAAACTCATTATTTGGTTGAATTGAATTTAACGATTTGCACAAAGAATTTTCTTGTTGTAGCGAATATCTTTATTTTAAAAAATCTGTATTAATCAATGTAGATCGATGGTTTAAAAGCAAAAACGTTGGTGGCTGGTCCATAAAATTTGCTGACGCGTGAGGATGTGTTGGTTATGAAGGTCCTAGTGCAAAATATGGGCTAAGAGAGGGTGTGTGGAATGGGGGGGGGTTGAGAATAATTCAATCGCTTGACCCGTCCAGATAACAATGTAATCTTGATCACAAACTGATAATCCAATCACAAAGGCCAGGGACCCATTCCCGATAGCCTACGATAGAACACGGAGCTGCAGGGATTTATAATTGTTGGCAAGCACGGTGTTCCATACAATTTCATTTCACTGGGTTACAAGAGTTGTTGTTTTTTTATATGTTTTTTTTTATATTATCTATCGACCGCAGCTTGAAACAAATTTTATTAGCTGGTTCTCTTCTGAGTATTTTCGGCCCAGCCCAACGATATTGTCAAAAGATTTTTACAACTTCCAGAACCGAAGAGATCAAACTCCAGAGTTCTGGAAACTTTAGTTAATATTCCCGACCTGAAAAGAATGATTAAAGTGCTATCGATTAAAATTCAAATGTCAAATTATGCCCCCCCCTCTTTGTCACCCAAACTCGACTAAGCTCGAACCTCAGTTGTCGTCGATAATTCGTCCAAGGACAATCGGCGAAATCGGCGAAATCGGCGAAATCGGAATACGACAAAAAACTATATTATTGTTGTGCCCTACGCAAATCCGCGGTTTACTACAACAGATGTAGTGGACGTGGTCGGCTTCTTTCAATTAGAGCTAGAACAAATATAGTGGACGTGGTCGGCTTCTTTCAATTAGAGCTAGAACAGATCTAGTGGAAGTGGTCGGCTTCTTTCAATTAAAGCTAGAACAGATCTAGTGGAAGTGGGCGGCTTCTTTCAATTAGAGCTAGAACAGATCTAGTGGAAGTGGTCGGCTTCTTTCAATTAGAGCTAGAACAAATGTAGTGGAAGTGGTCGGCTTCTTTCAATTAGAGCTAGAACAGATCTAGTGGAAGTGGTCGGCTTCTTTCAATTAGAGCTAGAACAGATCTAGTGGAAGTGGTCGGCTGCTTTCAATTAGAGCTAGAACAGATCTAGTGGAAGTGGTCGGCTTCTTTCAATTAGAGCTAGAACAGATCTAGCGGAAGTGGTCGGCTTCTTTCAATTAGAGCTAGAACAGATCTAGTGGACGTGGTCGGCTTCTTTCAATTAGAGCTAGAACAGATCTAGTGGACGTGGTCGGCTTCTTTCAATTATAGCTAGAACAGATCTAGTGGAAGTGGTCGGCTTCTTTCAATTAGAGCTAGAACAGATCTAGTGGACGTGGTCGGCTTCTTTCAATTAGAGCTAGAACAGATGTAGTGGACGTGGTCGACTTCTTTCAATTAGAGCTAGAACAGATCTAGCGGAAGTGGTCGACTTCTTTCAATTAGAGCTAGAACAGATCTAGCGGAAGGGGTCGGCTTCTTTCGATTAGAGCTAGAACAGATCTAGTGGACGTGGTCGGCTTCTTTCAATTAGAGCTAGAACAGATCTAGCGGAAGTGGTCGGCTTCTTTCAATTAGAGCTAGAACAGATGTAGTGGAAGTGGTCGACTTCTTTCAATTAGAGCTAGAACAGATCTAGCGGAAGTGGTCGACTTCTTTCAATTAGAGCTAGAACAGATGTAGTGGGCGTGGTCGGCTGCTTTCAATTAGAGCTAGAACAGAGTGATTTAGAAACTATTTCTTTTCACTGTCAGAGCGAAGTTTCCAACGAAGCGAACATATACACAAGACGGGTCGCATCGAACAAGGGTCCCGCTCCACCAGAGGTCATCAGCTCAAACTGCATGTTCCACACTGATGTTTACAAATATTATTTTTTTCCCTTAGCCATTAGACTGTGGAACTCATTGGACCAAGTCTCCATAACTGCCCCAGCTCAAACTGCATGTTCCACACTGATGTTTACAAATATTATTTTTTCCGTCAGCCATTAGACTGTGGAACTCATTGGACCAAGTCTCCATCACTGCCCCTTCTGTGACGACTTTCAAGTATAAAGTTATCTCTGAAGGGATGGACTAGCAAATTAAATGAAACTTCGTCGTCTGCTTAACTTAAGACTCTTGTTGTATGTTATAAATATTATATGTAATAATGCACACTTTTGATTTCCGAGCCAATCAACTTATCCTTACATTGTGGACTTTTTCCTCGAGTATGACGGGGTCTCCACAGTATAATAAAGAAGAAGAAGAAGTAGTGAAAGCTACGCTTCAAGAAAATTGTGTCTGTGCCTTATCCATGCTTTTTATAGATCAGTGAATGCAATCGCACTGAACGAAACGGATATTCCCGAAAGATACTAAGTTTAGAGACGATTTCCTCCTATTGGTTGCTTTTTGGCCAACTTCCGGAAGCTCAACAATGTTGTTTCCATGTGTAAAATGTTCATATTGTTGAATATCATCAAAACACATTCAATGGAACATGTACGTATTTATATGTATTTCTACAAACATTATGTAGTGGGTTGAAGTTTTTAATACATATTTTTTTTAGTACAAGCGTAATATCTCTTATTAGTTAATACTAGAATATAAATAAATAAATAATAACGGTGCTTATATAGCGCATATCCCGTTGGTGACAGTTCTATGCGCAGACGACAGTTACAGAATACAGACAGACAACGAAATATATAGTAATACGCTAATTCTGCTGACGAAATAGGTGAGTCTTCAGCCGGCTCCTGAAGCTAGGGCTCTGGCGAAGCTGTAGTGGGAGGTGATTCCAAGCGGACGGTCCTGCGTAGGAAAATGAACGTTCGCCAGCGGACACTAGCCTCACACGAGGGATCCGCAGAGTAAGCGCGTCAGATGCCGAACGAAGTGGGCGGGACTGGGTGTAGAGCTCCATACAAGAGCGAAGATAATCCGGGGCGCAGTTATTCAGGCACCTATAACAGAGGGAAGCCAGCTTATATGAGATCCGGTTGTTGATGGGTAGCCAGTGCAGAGATCGGAGCAGAGGATTGATATCATTTGACTTCTTCTTCTTGAGAACTAGTCGGGCTGCGCAGTTCTGGATACGTTGGAGTCCTTGAAGGGAGGAGGCCGGGAGACCAGCCAAAAGCGAATTACAATAGTCCAAGCGGGAAAATAGGAGAGAGATGATGAGCTTAACACAAGCTTCCTTGGTGAGATAACGACGGATGGCGGCAATACGACGCAGATGGAAGAAGCAGATTTTGGTGAGGAAGGAGATGTGGGTTTGCATGGACAGCGTGGAGTCCAGATAGACGCCAAGGCTTTTGATAGTCGGGGAGAAAGGCACAGTTGCATCAGCCAGCTGAAGATCGGACGCAGTGAGGGACACGACCCTCTGTCTCGTACCGACGATAAGAGCTTCAGTCTTCTCACTGTTAAGCTTCAACTTGTTTTCCGTCATCCAGCTCTGGATGTCCAGGAAACAGATGGAGATGGAAGCAAGGAGCCTGTCGAAGTCCTCAGGCTCTGCACTGTTATACAGCTGGGTGTCATCGGCGAAAGAATGATATTTGAGGTTGTGGCGTTCGATGACAAAGGATAGGGGTTGAGTGTAAAGGGTGAAAAGAAGTGGACCAAGGACAGACCCCTGCGGCACACCATAGCAGACGTGAACAGGCTGGGAGAATATGGACTCAATCATAACGGTCTGGGAGCGATTCTGAAGATAGTTAATGAACCAGGAGAGGGCGATGTCTTGAATGCCAAATGTAGACCTGAGGCGATCAATTAGTCGGTGGTGGTCAATCGTATCGAAGGCAGCAGACAAATCAAGCTGCACCAGGGCAGAGACGAGACCTCTGTCAGAGGCGTTTAGGAGGTCAGTGGTGATCCGCAGAAGCGCTGTCTCAGTGCTGTGATGGTGGCGATACGCAGACTGGTGCGCGGGCATCAGCGAATGTAGAGACAGATGGGCATTTAACTGCTCAAGGACAACACGCTCCAGGATCTTGGAAAGGAAGGGTAGGTTGGATATATAGCATCTGTATGGGACCCATCAACTAAAGAAAACATTAATTTAAAAACAAATGCAGAAAAAAGCTGCAAGGTTCATAACTTGCGAATATTCACAACTGACAAGAGTAACACCAATAGTCAAATCACTAAACCTAGAAACACTATAAGACAGAAGGGCAAAGAGTCAAGTACAGTAGTAATGATACATTAGACATTAAACGCTAATTTAGAAATATAACCCAATCACAACCTGTTGCAATGCTCAAATAAACATAAAGACAAAAACACTTTCCTTATCCCATTGACAAGTCTTAACATGTATGCATGCATAAAAGGTCACGTGCAAAAACATTTCCGTTCTTATTCGATCATTTTCTTCGAAACAATGTCTGTGTGCTACTTTACTGGTTGTACTCAAATTTGTTGGGGATTAAAATTTATTTCATTCCCAATAGATGTTTACAAAGCAAAACAATGTATTGTGAAAATCAGAAGGGAATAATCACCTTTTTAAAATATCAAACTTATTGCTTAATGCAAAATAATTTTTGTTATTCGTTTCTATGAATTTACGCATTTTGTTTTTCAATAACCAAGAAAACGCAACTCTTGACTCATTTATTTTGTAAACAAATAAAAATTTTACGTCACGCGACTAACACTTGAGTATTAATTATCGCCTGTTCACTTTTGATGATAAAAACGGATTGCTCATAACTAATATTGTATCCTTTATATAATTCTAAAAGACTAGAACTGGCCGTCGAGGTTGAAATCAATTGTCAAACACCAGCAAAAGCATGCTTTTTTGTTATTAGTTTAAAAATAGAACAAGAAGTTCACGAACATTCGGGTTCAAAAGTTCACGCCTCATTAAGACTTGTCAATTATGCGAGAACAAATGCATATAAGTACTCTTTCTTCCCAAGTGGCATTCGGGCATGGAATGGGTTGAGCTGAACAAACCAGGAAAACCAGTAACTTAAAAACATTAATAAAGATGCAAGACTAGACTCGGAACACGGAAGGTAGCGAGGGCTAAAAAGAAAAAAGCCCCGCGTCTAGTCCCAACTCCGATTCATTCTTATCCTTGACCCGCTTGACCCCACGACTCTATTCTTAACTACAGCCTTTTATTTGAGAAAATACAGACAAGCAAAAAAAAATACAGAACCACTCGATTACATATATTGTGTTCTTGTTTATTACAGACCTGGTATGCCTGGATTCGTCTCCATTTCATATGAAATAGCAAAACATTTTTCTGAAATACTGTTCACAAGGTCAATTTTCTGAGATAGAAAAAATAATAATAATGATATTTATTCATCTGCAGGACAGATGCCAAAGTCAAGGCCACGAGAGTACCGTCACGTCTCGTTCAGAACGCACGTCCGTGACCGTGACAAAAGGAGGGCCCGACGCCATCGGGACTCGCCTATTTCAAAAGTGGGCTTTCGGCGTATTATGCTCGGCACCCGCCCACGCGGAATGCCGTGCGATGATC
This sequence comes from Anisus vortex, assembly GCA_949126835.1. Taxonomy (NCBI): domain Eukaryota; kingdom Metazoa; phylum Mollusca; class Gastropoda; family Planorbidae; genus Anisus; species Anisus vortex. The sequence continues at coordinate 28,855,872 of OX421508.1, forward strand.
GTGCAACATGCCGCGAGCTTTGCGACGAGGCCACTGTCCAGCGTAACAGTGCGGACTTGTCGTCCAGGCAATGTAGACGTCGCCAAAAGGTCACGGCGTGATTATTTAGAGCAGGTCCGCGAACGCTTACGTCTCCAATGTCATCATTCCTTAGTGCTAAAAAGCATCCCGACCGCCATTTTCCTTGATTTCGTCAAAATTCCCACCCGCAAAGAAGTTTTCATAGGCAGCACTGAGAGCAATGAATCGTTAAAAATTCTGAGGCGTCGGCGAAAAGTCTGCACGAAGTGTGGAAGGACGGGCAAGCTGCGACGCCGAAGGAAGGAAGTCTGTGGTAGAAATTCGCTTCTGCCAGTGACTCGTGCTTCCCCGAACGTCGGTAGTGCGAAATACTTCTACGACACGAGTGACTCCAACTGGCCGAGAATCTGGAAGTATGCGCTCATAGTTGGGATGGGCGGTAATTATCAAGGGCGGTTAATCCAGGACAGGAACAACAATGGTGATGGTATGTATGTATACTTACATATGCTTACATTACGTGCGTAGCAATAACCCCTTACAGCTCCGTGATTTAGCTATCCATCAATCAATCAATCTTATCTATATATCTATATGTCCATCCAAGCTAAGGAATTAAAGTGTCCTCGTATGATCAAGTTGGGCTATAGTGCCTATGAAGGAGCGTTTACAGGTCTCAAAGGCATACTAGGAATGGTGTGGCCAGCCAAATGCCCCGCCATCTTTATTTCGTCCTCCAACTAATGTCATGTACCCATCAGAGCTGGGTATACTCAGAAACACCCTTCAGACCTGAGAACAGGTGCTCAGGAATTTGAACCCAGTATCTTGCGTACATTAGTGGAGGGCTCTACCGCTACATCCACCCATCTGCCGACTCAATATATATGTATAACATAATATATATATCAACTATTTCTTTTTTGCACTTCGTAATTGCCTAAGGGGTCAAGATATCGGGGATCACGGTCGGCAACCTTTTCATGATTGTGTGCCAAAGTAGAATTTCAAATATTTTCGGCGTACCAATACAGCTTAACCCTTACAGTCCCGGGCGCATATGTAGCGGAACTGATAGAATCATAGATAGAAGTAGGTCGGTACTGGAAGGGTTAAGAGTGATATTCTTTAGCAGCCAATTTCTTGTCGAAGATACTTGAATTTCTTTTTCGCATGGCATTCAAAATTGCTCTGCATGCCGAGTCTGGTACGCGTCCCGTAGGTTGCCAACATATCTTCAATTTCACATTCATTATAAAGTAAGAAAACACTCCCTCAGTGAGCACGTTAGCCTAAAAGACACGTGATCGGTCATGTGACAACTTGTTGCGATGAATTGTGTCTGTATGTATGTGTGTGTGTTTATCTCCGGCTGTCCTTTTTCTCTCCAGATGACGATGATTCTGATACCGACGATGAGGACGAAGGAGCCGAAGAACTGGACACAGAGAAGCGGAAAGTGGAGCAGAAAGTGTTATTTTGGCACATCTTTATGTTGGTGAGCATTTTTATTGGTCATATGTGTGTGTGTGTGTGTCTCTCTCTCTCTCTGTATTAGAGGCCGGTCGAAATTCGGTTTCGGCACCGAAAGTTGGCAAACGGCATCTTAATCGGGGCGTAGTTTCGGTTTCGACCGAAGCCAAAAAGTTAACTTTTGGTTTAATATCCGGTTTCGGCCGAATCTGATATTGACTTTCGGTCATGTGTGTGTGTGTGTGTCTCTCTCTCTGTACGTCAGAGGCAAACCGCCTCTTTCGGCGTAGTTTCGGTTTCGGCCGAAGCCAAAACGTTAACTTTTGGTATGCTTTCCGGCTGAAACTGATATTGACTTTCGGTCATCAGCCGAATATACATGTTAACTTTGAAAATTCAGACTGAAATTGTTGTTGTTTTGTTTACATTGACTTGGGCGTTCTATTAATGTATGTGGGTTAGGCGTGCGCTTCTAAACATTTTCGTTTGAGTTGCTTTAATTGTTGGTGTTGGTGTTGTCTATCCTCGAAGATAATCTCGCTGCTGCTGTTGGCCCTGGGCCTGGTGCTGCTCTTCGGCTTCTCCCCTTACGTCCGCCATATCATCACCACGTTTCCAGGCTACCACAACTACGGGCACTTCGTCAACTTGGCGCACGAGCCGAAGGAGCTGCGCTTTGGGGACTTGACAAACGTGAGTCGACCATTTGGTGTTTGTGGGGGGAGGGGGAAGAAGCGCATTTAGGAATGTTCCACAGTGTTCCATGGAACAGGGCCCCCCCCCACACACACACAAAAGGGGCCCCCACCACACATTCCAAAACACAGGCAATGTTGGGAGTCAGGAGCGAGGTCACGAGGGGCCCCCGCATTCGGACCTTTGGAACAGGACCCCCCACAATCCTAAATACGGCCCTAGTGGGGTGGGGGCGGGCAAACAATTTTAGGGGCTAGATGAGAAAAGCGTGATGGAATAAAATGGAGGTGGGAGAGTGGGTCGAAGGAGCGGGGAGGGGCAAGAATGGAGCATAAGTGAGGGCAAGTGTATTGAAAAAAGGAGGGGGGGGGGGTCACAATCTCCGTGGTGCGCTGAAAACTAACATTCTAGAAAGGGATCAATGCAGGTATTACACTGACTCATATATATATATATGTGGTGACATGGCTACACTGCGTAGCACTAGAGCGGTTTTGTCCTCCGAACCTTAAGAGAGTAATCTCAGTTCCATACTCTCACTCCGGAGAGTGAGGTTTAAGACTAAATTTGTCAGATATTTGGAGAATGTTTGACGAAACGCGACTTGGGGTTTATTTAGATGTTTTATAGAGTTTCATTTTGTTCATTGTTTCACGATTGATCGTATTTGGTTCATGGCACGTGACTATTGTCACGTTCTGTGCGTGAATCCAGCTCACCTATTTCTGCACTTTGTTCTCCTCTCGCAGACTCTGGGGATAATATTGATCATACTGAATGCCATGTACATCGTCTGCCAGGTGATCTACGTCAGTAATCTGGTGCACAGGTCAGTGTCTGTCTTATGACCCATCTACCCCCACCCCGCCCCCACTACCGGTTCTTCTTGTTTGAATGCAGGACGAAGTGTCTTGAACTAATGACATTTTGGATGTTCTGTGTAGAGTTCTTATCATGCATGGTGGATGGATAAATTGATAAAGTTTGAAATAAGTCGCTACATTTGTAAATATGTAAACAGACAATTAGATAGACAAATAGCTAGATGCACATACTGACAAATGGATGACAAATAGGTTAGATAGACGAATAGACATGTAGACAGATCGACAGCTGGAAGATAGACAAATAGACAAAGAGATAAATAGACAGATAGACAGACAGATGGATAGACAAACATATCGCTAGAGAGATAGACACATAAATAGTTAGTTATTTTTAGACAGATGGATAGATAGATAGATTGATAGATGGCGGCTGGGCATTGTGCTGGCCAAACATCCCCCTGGTATGCCGCGGCTACAGAGACTGGTGAACGCTGCTTCACCGGCCCCATGATCAATTTGGTCTGACGGGTACTTTACTATAGTATAGATGGTTCATAGGCAAAAATTTACATTAGAATCTCAACACCCGAGCAGGCCTGATTCTTCACCTTTTACAGGAACCCATTCTCACTGCCAATGGTCACCCTGCTGACCGGTGTGGTCATCATGGTGGAGGTCAGTATGATCAACATCTACATGTCTCCGGTAGTAGCCATGAATGACGAGGCGACATTTGCCCTGAAGGACAAACTGGTCAAGTCCTACGCCATCTATGATACCAACATATTCTCCGTCACCTATGACATCATCGCAATATGGGTGACTATCTATCTATCTATCCATCGATCCATCGATCCATCCATCCTTCCAGCTATTTATCTATCTATCTATCTACGTGTCTATACATCTGTCTATATACCGACACATCGTTCTATTTATCTATGTATCTATCTCTTCTTCTTTCTTTTCTTCTATCTATCCTTTTATCTATCTATCTATCATCTTATATATCTAGCCTTCTATTTATCTTTCTCTCTATCTATCTTAAAAGGGGGTGGTGGGCCTATATATGTATATATACCTTATATATCCATACTTCTTTTTATTTATATGTTCTTCTTACAATCTAACAATCAATATATCCATTTATATACTATCTCAGCTACCTATAATTCTATCTTACTATCTTTGTATTTATCTATATCTCCTTCTATCTATCTATATTTTGTGTGTCCTTCTACCTGTCTTGCTTATTTATTTATGCCTCTCCCCCTCCCTTGCCCACAAGTGCTCTGGGTATCCCATATAATATATGGCGCGTGTCTTTTGATCCTTTATTTTAACTCTATCCAGGGCCACTGCTGTGGCATTATCAGCCAATACGATTTTCAAACGATGTTGCTGAAGTACAGACAGGGCGGGATACCAAGACTTCTTCAGGTAGGCAGTGAGGGACACAAAGACTTCTTCAGGTAGACAGGGTGGGATACCAAGACTTCTTCAGGTAGACAGGGTGGGATACCAAGACTTCTTTATGTAGGCAGGGTGGGATACCAAGACTTCTTCAGGTAGGCAGTGCGGGATACCAAGACTTCTTCAGGTAGGCAGGGCGGGATACCAAGACTTCTTCAGGTAGACAGGGCGGGATACCAAGACTTCTTCAGGTAGGCAGGGCGGGATACCAAGACTTCTTTATGTAGGCAGGGCGGGATACCAAGACTTCTTCAGGTAGGCAGTGCGGGATACCAAGACTTCTTTATGTAGGCAGGGCGGGATACCAAGACTTCTTTATGTAGGCAGTGCGGGATACCAAGACTTCTTCAGGTAGGCAGGGCGGGATACCAAGACTTCTCCAGGTAAGCAGGAAGGGATACCAAGACTTCTTCAGGTAGGCAGGGTGGGATACCAAGACTTCTCCAGGTAAGCAGGAAGGGATACCAAGACTTCTTTATGTAGGCAGCGCGGGATACCAAGACTTCTTCAGGTAGGAATTGCGGGACACAAATACTTCTTCAGGTAGGCAGGGTGGGACAGAAAGACTTCTTTATGTAGGCAGCGTGGGATACCAAGACTTCTTTATGTAGGCAGGGCGGGATACCAAGACTTCTTTATGTATGTAGGCAGGGCGGGATACCAAGACTTATTTATGTAGGCAGGGCGGGATACCAAAGACTTCTTTATGTATGTAGGCAGGGCGGGATACCAAGACTTCTTTATGTAGACAGGACGGGATACCAAGACTTCTTCAGGTAGGCAGGGCGGGATACCAAGACTTCTTCAGGTAGGCAGGGCGGGATACCAAGACTTCTTCAGGTAGGCAGGGCGGGATACCAAAGACTTCTTTATGTATGTAGGCAGGGCGGGATACCAAGACTTCTTCAGGTAGGCAGGGCGGGATACCAAAGACTTCTTTATGTATGTAGGCAGGGCGGGATACCAAGACTTCTTTATGTAGACAGGACGGGATACCAAGACTTCTCCAGGTAGGCAGGGTGGGATACAAAGACTTCTTCAGGTAGACAGGGTGGGATACCAAGACTTCTTCAGGTAGACAGGGTGGGATACCAAGACTTCTTTATGTAGGCAGGGTGGGATACCAAGACTTCTTCAGGTAGGCAGTGCGGGATACCAAGACTTCTTCAGGTAGACAGGGCGGGATACCAAGACTTCTTCAGGTAGGCAGGGCGGGATACCAAGACTTCTTCAGGTAGACAGGGCGGGATACCAAGACTTCTTCAGGTAGGCAGTGAGGGACACAAAGACTTCTTCAGGTAGACAGGGTGGGATACCAAGACTTCTTCAGGTAGACAGGGTGGGATACCAAGACTTCTTTATGTAGGCAGGGTGGGATACCAAGACTTCTTCAGGTAGGCAGTGCGGGATACCAAGACTTCTTCAGGTAGGCAGGGCGGGATACCAAGACTTCTTCAGGTAGACAGGGCGGGATACCAAGACTTCTTCAGGTAGGCAGGGCGGGATACCAAGACTTCTTTATGTAGGCAGGGCGGGATACCAAGACTTCTTCAGGTAGGCAGTGCGGGATACCAAGACTTCTTTATGTAGGCAGGGCGGGATACCAAGACTTCTTTATGTAGGCAGTGCGGGATACCAAGACTTCTTCAGGTAGGCAGGGCGGGATACCAAGACTTCTCCAGGTAAGCAGGAAGGGATACCAAGACTTCTTCAGGTAGGCAGGGTGGGATACCAAGACTTCTCCAGGTAAGCAGGAAGGGATACCAAGACTTCTTTATGTAGGCAGCGCGGGATACCAAGACTTCTTCAGGTAGGAATTGCGGGACACAAATACTTCTTCAGGTAGGCAGGGTGGGACAGAAAGACTTCTTTATGTAGGCAGCGTGGGATACCAAGACTTCTTTATGTAGGCAGGGCGGGATACCAAGACTTCTTTATGTATGTAGGCAGGGCGGGATACCAAGACTTATTTATGTAGGCAGGGCGGGATACCAAAGACTTCTTTATGTATGTAGGCAGGGCGGGATACCAAGACTTCTTTATGTAGACAGGACGGGATACCAAGACTTCTTCAGGTAGGCAGGGCGGGATACCAAGACTTCTTCAGGTAGGCAGGGCGGGATACCAAGACTTCTTCAGGTAGGCAGGGCGGGATACCAAAGACTTCTTTATGTATGTAGGCAGGGCGGGATACCAAGACTTCTTCAGGTAGGCAGGGCGGGATACCAAAGACTTCTTTATGTATGTAGGCAGGGCGGGATACCAAGACTTCTTTATGTAGACAGGACGGGATACCAAGACTTCTCCAGGTAGGCAGGGTGGGATACAAAGACTTCTTCAGGTAGACAGGGTGGGATACCAAGACTTCTTCAGGTAGACAGGGTGGGATACCAAGACTTCTTTATGTAGGCAGGGTGGGATACCAAGACTTCTTCAGGTAGGCAGTGCGGGATACCAAGACTTCTTCAGGTAGACAGGGCGGGATACCAAGACTTCTTCAGGTAGGCAGGGCGGGATACCAAGACTTCTTCAGGTAGACAGGGCGGGATACCAAGACTTCTTCAGGTAGGCAGGGCGGGATACCAAGACTTCTTTATGTAGGCAGGGCGGGATACCAAGACTTCTTCAGGTAGGCAGTGCGGGATACCAAGACTTCTTTATGTAGGCAGGGCGGGATACCAAGACTTCTTTATGTAGGCAGTGCGGGATACCAAGACTTCTTCAGGTAGGCAGGGCGGGATACCAAGACTTCTCCAGGTAAGCAGGAAGGGATACCAAGACTTCTTTATGTAGGCAGCGCGGGATACCAAGACTTCTTCAGGTAGGAATTGCGGGACACAAATACTTCTTCAGGTAGGCAGGGTGGGACAGAAAGACTTCTTTATGTAGGCAGCGCGGGATACCAAGACTTCTTTATGTAGGCAGGGCGGGATACCAAGACTTCTTTATGTATGTAGGCAGGGCGGGATACCAAGACTTATTTATGTAGGCAGGGCGGGATACCAAAGACTTCTTTATGTATGTAGGCAGGGCGGGATACCAAGACTTCTTTATGTAGACAGGACGGGATACCAAGACTTCTTCAGGTAGGCAGGGCGGGATACCAAGACTTCTTCAGATAGGCAGGGCGGGATACCAAGACTTCTTCAGGTAGGCAGGGCGGGATACCAAAGACTTCTTTATGTATGTAGGCAGGGCGGGATACCAAGACTTCTTCAGGTAGGCAGGGCGGGATACCAAAGACTTCTTTATGTATGTAGGCAGGGCGGGATACCAAGACTTCTTTATGTAGACAGGACGGGATATCAAGACTTCTCCAGGTAGGCAGTGCGGGATACCAAGACTTCTTTATGTATGAAGGCAGGGCGGGATACCAAGACTTCTTTATGTAGACAGGGCGGGATACCAAGACTTCTTCAGGTAGGCAGGGCGGGATACCAAGACTTCTTCAGGTAAGAGTCAACCTCTGTCACTAGAGGATAAAACAATCATAACAACAATATTACTCACAATCACCTAGTATGCCTTGGCCACAGAAACTGGTGAACGCCGCCTCACCGGACCTATGGATCAAATGGGTCCTACGGGTACTTTCCTTCTTTTATATTCCATCATATATGTTACAAATTCTCCATCTATACTAAACTAGGATAACCGTTGTTTTCATTCATACACCTACAGCATCCATTGAAAAGGATTCCGACGATAAAAAACAACAACAACAAAAAAATAAATTATGTTAATGCTTTTATTTATTTGTTTTTAACTCTTAGTCATTAACGGGCCAATGGTTTTCACAGGAAATATTTAACCCTTACAGTCCCGGGCGCGTATATAGCGGAACTGAAGGCAGCATAGATAGAAGTAGGTCGGTACGGGAAGGGTTAATAAACATCCGTTGGCCTCAACTTTGATCAAACTGAACAACATCGTCTGTCAAGGTTTCCTAATCTTTTTGTAGGCTACGACTTGATATTTTTTTGATAGAACGCTATATAATTGTTTGGGAATCACTATTCCACGCCACTTTGTTTAAATTATCAAAATGTGTTGCTTTTGTGTGTAAATGTTTGTGTATGTACTTTTTACCAATTAATAATGGTTTTTTTTAAATTTATCTCTGGCAAAGTATGGAGCTCAATAGACATAAAAACGTGACTTATAATTTATTCATATATTATAGTTCATGAAAGAAATATAGGCCTACATAGCCTACATATTTTGGTATATAAAACTATGAACCGCCAACTGTCCGCAGGTGCCACCCACTTGTTGCAAAGAGTCAATCTTCATCAACGGCATCACTGCTGTGGTCGAGTGCGCCGTGAGAGCGGAAGAGATTTATCCGGTGAGATCACATGATCAAAAGAGTGAACTTTTAAAACAGTTTTCTATTGCCAATGTCATTTGAACCGGTTCAATTTGTGTGTGTGTGACGACTGGCGGATAAGATAACCATTTAACATTAACGAAACAAACGAAAAATCGTTCTTTCTGTAATCTAAAGTGGCGCTACTTTGCCATCAGTGCCTTTATAACAACGAGATTCCGTCCTCTTTCGAGGAACTAATTAAACCATAATAATATGTTACGCAAAGAACACTTCGTTCTGCCGACTTCTCGCTTCTGGAAGTGCCCCGTTTCTCTCTGACGACCGTTGGCCTTAGAAATTTCTCAATATCCGGTCCGAAGGTGTGGAATCAACTTCCCATTCAACTCAGACCAACATTGTTACTTTCATAAAAAAACTTTAAAATTCATTATTTCAATATTTACCTTAGATAACATGCATAAGACCCCTAAGGCCTTTAAATTACTTATATGTTAGGTCGGTTAATACTTTATTTATTTGATTTGTCCTTAAATCATCAAATAGCGTTATATTTCTTAGCCTAGAGATTATATCCATGTTCTTAGTTGTATGTTTAAATGCGCTCTGGGCTTACATTATGTTTGTTGGCAACGCTATATAAATATGATGTTATTATTATTATTTCAATGCACAACTGCGTTTAAACAGATCATTAAGCTATACTAAATGGAATATTGAAGGGTGTATAGATGACCATTACAGACTGATGAACGGACAGGCAAAATACAAGTTGATAAATGAATGTTACACCATAGGCCATAGACCTACCGACGGTTATAAAAGCCCAATGACGAAAAACTTTGCACGCCTCTAGGCTAGAGCATTAAAACAAAACACCCACTTGTTCTGATTTGTCCCTGTCTTGTCCCTACCACACAATCCCCCCCTTGTAAGATTGGCTGCTACTCGATGCTGTTCAACTGGCTCCTGTTCTACTGCAACATGTACTCCATGGTGGTCATCGTGCAGCTGCTGGACATGGTCATCCACGTATTGCTGTACAAGAGGCGAGTCGAGATCATCAAACGCTCGGAGCAGGCCTTCACTTCGCCGGTCTTTGGTGAGGGCAGTGGAGTCTGTTGAATTGTGTTTATTTGTTCGGGTTAAGTATATGCGTGGGGAAATGACCACTATATGTGTTGTAAGGTTTAGCAGACCGTCCAGAGACGATATACGAAATAAGAAAACTGTAACATTTTAAACAAGCTCATTCCGTTGGAATATTAAAAAAAAACATACATAAATAAATGACACTCAATAAAAAATCAAAACGCGCTCCGGATACAAACTTGTTTTTGGATGCATTTATTTATACTAATTTATAGGGTCCAATTGGTCATCTTACTATGGTTCACTTATCAATATGTAAGAGTCTGCATTTTCAGCAAGTTTTTATACATTTGTTTAAAAAGTGATTGAGAACTCCGCGTATATATATATAGCTCAGTGACAATGACCATCAAGTTTATTAAAACCCTATTTGTGAAAATAGGGTTATGGCTATCTTTTTAATTGAAAACAACAGTGAGAATTACGTGTTGGTTGTCTTTTTTTCCCTTTCCTTACAACAGATTCCTGGCTTTCAACTGGAATTACGTAAAGCCAATGCCAGCGAGAAGTGACCGCACAGACAGACGAACGAAACGAAAACGTTGCCATTGAAAACAGATTTTGGAGAGAAAGATAAAAAAAAAATGGAATTAAAGCAAAAAGCGCCATTAAAAGGCAATGATTAGAAATAGAAAACGGGGGGGAAATTTCCTTAAATTTTAGGGATAGATATACAAAACTTGGGAAAATGTTTTATTGAAGTTAAGGTTAAAGAATGAAAACTTGATAATGTTAACTGAAAGTTTAAGGTTAGAGAAATAAAAGTTAAAACATAGACGAACAATAAAATAACATCTATATTATTAAAACGTGTTTTGTTTTGTATAGTTGTTTGTCATTTTGTTTCAAATTTCGGCTCACAGAAATATAACAAAATTCAGTTAAACGCAACAATGTTTTACTAAAAAACCAACAAAAAACGTTTATTTTAAATTAATTGAATTATAATTCAATATTTGTATAATTTTTAGTCAGAAAGAAAGAAATAGTTGGCCTTCAGCTGTGACGTTTCTCATTGTGTATGTGTGTTTGCATTTTTTTTTTACTTCCCAAATCAGAACTTTGACCTTTGTCCTACCCAAATTAAGTAGGTTAACGTAAAGCTAAAGAAAGAATTGAATTTACGCCATTAATTTTTTTTTCTTCAAATTATTAATACTTCCCCCCCCCCCCCCCCCCCCACAATCTCGCGTGGAATTTAAACGTGCGTCCCAGAAATATTGTTAGCGTGATGTCTTTTGACATTTTCATTTCTGACATCTACAAATCTGCCTGGAGATATATCCAAGGAGATAGATGAGCGGTATGACATGTGACATGTGTGTGAGGTATAACAGATATATGATATGAAATACGAGATAATCTTTGTGAAATAACGTATACTTAGGAGATAGATGAAATATGAGACGCAATATTTATTAATGTGATAAATGAAATGTAAGATTTAGGATAAATGTGAGATATCTTCACAACGCCACGAAGTGATATTCTTAGCTCAATTGAAAATAAATAAAATTAAGTATTATGTATAAAAATAACAATCAATTCTTTCAATCAAACTTTGTTTAATACATTACACATAAAACATGATAAATATATTATATTAATATCAATCTATAAAATAAAGTACATTATTTAAAAAAAACAATTTTAAAATTATATAGATCTGTAGAGGCTTTAATTAAGGTTGAATCTATAAGTAAAGTACCCGTCGGACCAAATTGATCATAGGTTTCAGTGGCCACGGCGTACTAGGGGATGTGTGGCCAGCACAATGCCTAGCCGCCTTTACTTTACCCCAACTAATGTCTGGTACCCACCAGAGCTGGGTAGACTCAGGGACACCGTCGAGTCCAGGGGCGAAATCCTAGACTTCACCAGGATTCGAACTCAGGAACCTTCGGTACGCCAGTCGAACGCGCTGCCGCTCTGCTACCGTGACCCATAAGGTAGAATCTATACATATAAAATTATTTTAAAAATATGATATATGCATATAACCTTTAAAAAATTATTCGTAAATATATTTAAGAACAGTTTTATGGTGTTTTCGTAAAGTGAATTCTCATGTTCGTTCTGGAATCATTCGCGCGCATGAAATTGGATTTACAAAAAACTGCAAATTGCTGAGAATAATGAGTCCTTCAAATCAAGTCGTTCATTTTAGTGAGTTGGCAGCTTGGAACATGATTCGATTCAAAAATGTCTCTATACTATAATACCGGGTTCGGCAACCAACGGAACAACGCGTACCCGGCTTGGCACACAGAGCGAGATTTTCAATGGCACGCGCAACACTCCCCACAAAAAAAAAAGGTAATTCAAGTCTCTTCTACAAGAAATTGAGTGCTGAAGCAGTATGACTTTTAGGCTGTTGACCACGCTGAATGAATCAGAACTCCTATTTCGGAGCAATGTTATTAAGAGGTTGCCGACCCCTTGCTATAATATATCAAATTTAAAACGAGGCTGCCAACTATGTCGTTTTTTGTTGTTGCTGCTGTGTTGTTGTTGTTTTTTGTTCCTTTGTGTGCTACGTTTTCTTTATGCGAGGAGTATACACGAGTGTGAATTTGTCAAACAGGTCAACGAGCTTGTGGTATAGCATTATATGGACGCACATGTCGAAGAGTTGGCAGAGCGTGGCAATGGCGTAGAACCCGCAGTAGTAGTTCAACCAGTTGTACAGGACAAAGTAGCAGCCTTGCTGGAGCCAAACAAAGAGAAAAAAAAAAAAGAGGGGGAGATACTTAGAAATACATCGGGTGCAGGGCCGGCTCGTCCATAAAGGCAGCCTAGGGCGCAAAATCTAATTAATTTTTTTTTTTTTATTTTTTTTTTTTGGGGGGGGAGGGTTGCATAGGCCTAATTAAGGATTTTTTTAAATTTGGGGATTAACCAAATATAGATAATTTAATTAATGTTTAGCACTTCTGCTCGCCACTAGCATAGACAGACAAATCACTAGGTAACGAAAGGCGATGGATATTTTATTTATTTAGGTTGTTTTAGAAAATAGTATTCCCTAACACTACTCATTTTCTCCCCGCGGAAGGCACTTTAATGAGAGCGCAGAATTTGTTTTCGCCTGGGGCGTCAAAAACCCTAGAGCCGGTACTGATCGGGTGTGTTTTTAACGTTGGATCTAGCGTTTTTACACGAATTAGTTCAAAGCACCGTCTAAACTTTGTCACTGTAGCACTTCTAATGCTAAGTAAAGTATCCCGTCGGACCGAATTGATCTATGGGGGCCGGTGAAGCAGCGTTCACCAGTTACTGTGGCCAACGCATACGAGGGGATTGTGTGGCCAGCACAATGGCCAGCCGCCTTTACTTTTACACAAGTCAGGAACACCCTCCAGAATCAAGAAACAATGCTAGCCTTCGCCAGGATTGGAACCCAGGACCTTCGGTACGCCAGGTGAACGCTCTGCCGCTCGACCACCATGCCCCCTACTTCTAATGCTAGGCCTAGATAAAAAAAAAATCTTTAACAAAAATTATTCAGCTTACGTGTATTTATACTTTCACTAGCTAAGTTACCCGGCGTCGCTCGGGGTAATAATTACACTGAAGAGCAAATGGCTTAATTTGCTTTCAACTTTATAAATAAATAGATGGATATTCAATGAGAAGAAAGATGGATGTATATAATATAAATGTATACTTTGATACAGTTTGAGCTTCGGATTGTCCCTCATGCGTTATACTACGTGTCTATTTTGCTAATCTATCATTAGCTCGCACTGGACTTACCCTGACCTATGCAAGATGGTCAACGGTATTCACCATTCTAAAAAAAAATCTCCAACATATAGATTTAGGTCATTTCTTTTTCAATAGAGCAATTAAAAATACGGAAATGCCTGCATGTACATACAATAACAATGACCGTTTTAGATAAAATATAACAGTTTTGCCTTATAAAATCCCTGGTGTTAAATCCCATTGTTTTAAAACACTGAAAGTTTTTTATGTGTATACATTTACAGGTCAAAACAAAACAAAACAAAAAGATATAATTGTCAAAAATAAAAATTCTAGACGTGTTACAAAATTATAGTAGGCCTATAATTTATTACATTATGATAATCAAATAACTTTAAAATGTGTTATATTGTATGTAAACAAGGTCATTTCCTGGAATTATAATGGAAAGTATGTTTACGTGTTATGTATAAGCTTTGGGGGTCTCACCGAGTACGTGCCTTCCCCAGTGATGGCGCACTCCTTTACCGCCTCGAAGGCCCCCTCGGGCAGCATAAACAGGGACTCGTTGCAACATGTCGGTGGGTACTTTATGTGGAAACAGAGAAGAGAAAACGACGCTATCAATATATATATCTATATATAGTCCATATAAATATATATATATAATATACATATATATATGTAACATTGGCCGTTGCTTTTATATCTACATATATTCAATTCACAAATCTCAGGGGAGACCACACTTAAATTAAGTATACTGAACCAAATACTGATTTGAAGTAGCCTAAGTAACAATTTAATTGTTTAATCATGAAATACAATTCATCAACTTATATAAAATAGCAAACTCAACAGAACAAAACATAATCTAAAGCCTAGTCTAAACACGTTCCCTCTAAGTCTAAGGTCGTCTAACGTTTCTGTAATATCTACACTACGTCAATTCTAACTCACGCGTCAACAGTTTTTATCACACCTTTAGATTATTTATTAATTTTACATCGTGCTAGAGGTTATAAAAATGTGTCTTAATAAAACAAGAATAGTCTATATATTTTAAACCCCAACAGTAACATTGGCTATGTAATAAACGGATAAATATCAAGCTTTTCGCTATTTCAATACAGGACTAATGACTAGGCCTATGTCTGGGACAGAATATCCTCAATTGCAGGCCCTCAAGAAAACATTATGGCAACAATCAAGCGGCGCAATCTGACATGGTTCGGTCATGTGTTACGGCATATCCTATATTCCTACATAATGACCTGACAAAAAACTATCCTGCAAGGCACCGGAGAAGGTGGACGTCGGAGAGGCGGTCAGCGGAGATGCTGGTTCGTCAGTATGAAAGATTGGACAAAGTTGCAAATGACTGAACTTTGAGTGCAACCCTTAATTTGGTATATTTGAAGCTTGTTAGTTGTTCAGGGCCGGACTAAGCCCCTTAGAGGCCTTAAGCACTTAAATGATATTTTAATAGATCTATGTGTAATTAAAATACGTACAATAATAAAGATTAAACATTTAATTTTAGCATACTTTCACTTCATTTCTATTTGAAATATTCTCTTCCATTTGAAAAAAAAAGCAATATTCAAGTCTTATATTCATTTAAACTAAAATTAAACGATATTATTGTGTATAGGCTATATATGTTTGTTTATTTAATGTGGGTCCCTTTCAGCCTCACAAATGCAGTGTCGCGCCACATGTCCCCCTTCCCCCATTTTCACTATGCCCTAAACGTGAGCGGATTTTTTTGTGTGCTAACTAGTTGACTCGGCTCTGTTAGAGTCTTAAACCCTTACAGTCCCGGGCGCGTATATAGCGGAACTGAAGGCAGCATAGATAGAAGTAGGTCGGTACGGGAAGGGTTAAATGGTTAAACCAAAGATGTATAGTTATATACAAAAAAAATGTCTTCAAAACCTGAATAGTTTTGCGCTCACTGTCAATTTTCAGTGAAAATTTCAAGTTTGTATTTTTTTCAAAGTTGTACTTCTCCGTTATACCACAACACCGACCCTGAAATAGAAAGTTGTCAACTACAGTTTTTATTTAAAAAAACATTTAGGAAAGAAGATGCAAGTCACAATTGAAAAACTAATTTAATTATTCCCCTTTTGGTACAAAAATTAAGCTCCTAGCCATCGCCATTAAAAAGTGACATAACCTTCATAACGGTGTCATTCCCGAGGGTAGAGTCACTTTTAAACACAACCTTGACAATGAGAGAACTCTGCGAATCTGAATTTTTTAATTTAAAAACTCAATACCTAACCGCTGTTAACCCATTATCTACCTACAGTGCCAGACGGTTAACTCATTACCTACCCACATTGCCAGAATTTCGATGCAATAACTACCCACAGTGCCAGACGGTTAACCCATTACCTACCCACATTGCCAGAATGCCGATGCAATAACCACCCACAGTGCCAGACGGTTAACCTATTACCTACCCACATTGCCAGAATGCCGATGCAATAACTACCCACAGTGCCAGACGGTTAACCCATTACCTACCCACATTGCCAGAATGCCGATGCAATAACCACCCACAGTGCCAGACGGTTAACCTATTACCTACCCACATTGCCAGAATGCCGATGCAATAACTACCCACAGTGCCAGACGGTTAACCCATTACCTACCCACAGCGCCAGGATGTCGTAGGTGACGGAGAACACGGTGCTGTCTTCGACCAGGTAGATATCTTTTAGCTTGCCCTGGAGCTGATTCTTGGCCTCCAGGCTCATGGCGGACGTCTCGTCCATGTAGATGTTGGTCACTGTGACCTCCATCAGGATGATGGTGCCAGACACCAGGCAGACTACTGGAAGGGTGAACTGATTCCTGGACAAATAAAAACAACAAAAATTATTCTTAGAAACTGCTTGCGATATATACTGAAGGTTGTTTGGCAACCAAGAAGGGTCGAAATTATGGCAATACTTCGGAGTACGAGTTCCCGTTATTCTGTGACATGTGACTCACCAGTCACTCTCGGAAAATAGAATCCAGTCCCTCTCAGAGATTAGACCCGCTGTCTTTCTATGACACAAGAATGTCAGTCTCTATTTAGGATTAGAGTTTATGTCACTCTCTTACATGATAGTGATGGTCATTTATATAGCGAGACTATCCTTGCTATCACATTTAGCAATGCTCAGCGCTATCTTGTCAGCAGTTGAAGGGTTTTGATTGGAAAGTGACATGAAACTCGTGCACCATTTTCCAAGTGTCGCTTCACTCAGTGCCATCTGGCTTCCAATCATTCTTTAAAACTCGAATCCCACCAATTCTTTGAGATTAAAATTGCAGTCTCTCTTTTAGACTAAAATTCCTGTTACAATCTGAGATTTGCTTTGCAATCACTAATGAAAACTCCGATATAGCCTAAGTAACTCTTTAATTTTTCTTTGGTTTATAAATATTGTAAATATTTATTTATCATAACATTATTGCAAACATTTTGTTTTGGAAAATCTAAACCCTTACAATATTGCAATTTGATTCGTTGATGCAATCATTGCAGAATTTTTTATTTAAATTAGTGTTTACAAATAACTATCCATAAAATCGGGCAGAGCAAAAAATACGTATACCTATATTTTAGAGAAGTATTAAAATATACTTAAAAAGAACTTTTTAAAAATTTAATGAAATTGATCTTTTGAAAACTGATTGAAAAAAAAAACAAGGAGTTAACTCACTGGTGTACTTGGAAACTCATGTACATCATGGTACACAGGATGTGTACAGAGTTCAGAACTATAAGCGCATTGCCCAGAGTCTGAAATGTAGAAGAATATTTGCAAGGGAAACATTTAAAATTGGAACAACATTGAATCAAATGATATGATGTTTAATAGGGACAATTTAATGTTTATTAGGGGGGACAATTTGATGTTTAATATGGAACGATTTGCTGTTTAATAGGGAAAATTTGATGTTTATTATTGAAGATAGTCTATTCAGTAGAAATAAATCCCACATGTTGTTTGTTTAATGTTTAGGGGCAGAAGTATTTTGAATATCTTATTTATAGTTTACTTTATTCAGTCATTATTTAAAAAGAGCCCAATTAAGTAGGCCCCTATTTGTCACACATAGACACACACACAGAAACGCACAGACACACACAGACACTCACACAGACATACACACATAGACACACACAGACACACATAGACACTCACAGACACACATAGATACACTCAAACAGACACACCCAGATACACACACTGACACGCAGAAACACAGAGACACACATAGACACACACATACAGACACACACAAACAGACACACATATACACACACACTGACACGCAGAAACACACACAGACACACATAGACACACACAAACATACACACACAAACAGACACACTCATACAGACACACACATAGACACACACAGACACAGAGACACACACACACATAGATACACACAGACACACACACTGACACGCAGAAACACACTCACAGACACACATAGACACACACAGACACAGAGACACACACATAGATACACACAGACACACACAGCGACACACACACAGACAGACACACATACAGACAGACGATTTATTCTTTCACAACCCGTGGTGATCGTTAAGCTAAATCATCTTCAACCGACCTGGGTCAGGTCGCCAAAGAGGAACTCCTTCGGGGCCGCCTTGAAGACGACGAATCTTTCGAATTCTTTGTAGGCAGGATGATTCTTGACGCTGTTCTGTACTATACTGGTGAAGTGGAAGCGGAGCAGGATGCCGATGAGGATGAGGAACAGACACAACATCTGCAAGTAAATTTCGCGGCGCCGTGAACTCCATCTAGAATAATCTAGATGGCAATGCCAAACACAGTGTCTGGAACTGTCATGGCTCCTATCTAATCATGGTTTCTTACTCTTTTTTAAAATAAAACGCCTCATTTAGTTAGATTTTGTTTTCTATTATACAATGGACGTGGTGTTACTGGGGCAGATTGCTAGATGGCTATTTCGAAAACGAAATCTCTAGTTGATGTTCTATATGGAGGATGAAGCAGAGTGTATCCAGTTTCATTGGCCATGTTCTACAGGGAGATTATATATGTGGGCAGAAAATTACCTAGTGTTCTTCAGGTTCCCCGATGCAGGGGTAGGCAACCTCTTGATAATAGTGTGCCAAAGTAGGATTTCTAAATCCAACAGCGTGCCAAAAAGCTTAAAATGTATCCAGCTCTAGCACTCAATTTCTCATAGAAAAGACTTGATTTTTTTTTTTTTAGGGTCTTCCACGTGCCAATGAAAATGGCTCTGCGTGCCACGTCTGGCACGCGTGTCGTAGGTTGCCGACCCCTGTCTAACGGATCATCCATTATGGATGAAGATTAATTAATTGTCAGTGCTGGGTTGGCCCACTCGATAACAACAATGCATGGATAAACAGCAGATGCAAAAGTACTCTAATGCTTAGACATCAGGACTATTGAACGGGTAAGAACGACACGAAGGGACCTTTCGTATTTTGTCAGATTGTTTTCTTAACCCTTCCCGTACCGACCTACTTCTAACTATGCTGCCTTCAGTTCCGCTATATACGCGCCCGGGACTGTAAGGGTTAAGTTTATAAATACTGCTATTATGTACTTTAAAAAAATATTATTGTTCACCTTTTTTTAATTTTTAAGAAATCAGTTTTTCAATAGATTGATGTTTTTTTAAATATTTTATCTCATCTTTGTTGATACAATCAATGCCACTATTTCGTATTCTTAATAACGCAGTTATATCTCACTTCACAATTCATATAAATTCATATAAATATATAGCGTATAACTATAATGTAATTAAATTACGGTAGATTCTTTAACAGCTAAAGTTTGTCTTACAATCATTAAGAAAACTAACTGAAAAGTCACACAAGGAATACATCTCAACAAAAATTGTACACCTGAATTATTGTTTTGAATGCATTGTGCAAGAAATGTGGCTGTATCCTTCCTCTACTTCGTACTCAATACAATATTGGTTAACGGAGGGGTTCAAACAACAAGGCCTATGGCTATGGTGAATTGCATGGTGGTTTACAGATCTCTCTCTCTCTCTCTTCCAAACAGTTTTGTGTCGGAGGAGGTCTTCTGTGACCGGACTCTATAACAAGCTGTTTCAAGAAGCGGGGCATATTTTGGAGCCCTTGTTCTGAGTTGCCAGTAGACATCCCACATGGAGCTATCTTCATTTAATTCCATAACATAATAATAAAAGCTTCGTGACACCAGCCACTCAAAATCTGGAAACGGCCCGTCTCTTTGTTAGACACGGGTCTACTCAAGCCCACACAGGTATGACAGGGTCTACTCAAGCCCACACAGGTATGACAGGGTCTACTCAAGCCCACACAGGTATGACAGGGTCTACTCAAGCCCACACAGGTATGACACGGGTCTACTCAAGCCCACACACGTATGACAGGGTCTACTCAAGGTCACACAAGTATGACAGGGTCTACTCTAGCCAACACAATTATGACAGGGTCTACTCAAGGACACACAGTTATGACACGGATCTACTCAAGCCCACACAGGTATGACAGGGTCTACTCAAGCCCACACAGATATGACACGGTCTACTCAAGCCCACACAGGTATGACGGCTCACGTTTTAAAATACCCTAACAACAACAGCCATTTGTAAATGCACCCACCATTAACGACGTATGCCAGATGAATAGAAATCTGTCCACAGTTTTGGAGGATGGAACCAGGTCAAAGAACTCGTCCATCTCAGAATCAGTACCTTCATCTATAGAATATTTTTAAAAAAAAAAAAGACTTTTAAATGAATAGTTAATGCGGTCTTGATAAGTGAATTAACTGAGTAAACCACCCCTTGAAGGTAAAATACACCCATGATGATGTGTCTTGTGGTCAAATGTAAGCGACGATGAAATCGCAAGACGATTATATAAGACTACCCCCCCCCCCCCCAGTCTAATTCACCCCTTCCAACCAAATGGTTATATTCGATTTAGACAGAAGTTGGGGTTTAAATTCCGCTTCTCCCTTCCCCCACACCCCACAAATTTGATGACTTCGACAGCCAATAAAAAGAAAGTGATATTCACCGTTTCCTGCAGATAGAAAGCAGTTGTCTGTATTCTGTGCCGTGACAGCAGGGAAGCGTGACTGTGTGCAGCAGCAATATGGCAGCATACGTTAAGGCACATGATTGTTAGTGAAAGCATAGGCTAAGGATTGGGCATCAGCATTGAAGTATGTCTAAGGATTGTGCATTAGCATTGAAGTATCACTAAGGATTGCATCAGTGTTTGGAGTATCATTGTCCCAAACGGACCAAACACAAATCAGCCATTGGATACTAACAAGTAATACACTGTTTGTACGCTATTAACCTAATACCTGATGAGCATCGCCTCATTTCACACACTATTTCACACAAACAATAAGATAAATCAAATAATGTAGAAGAAGAATCCCGTCGGGACAGAACTGATCCACGGGGCTGGTGAAGCAGCGTTCGCCAGTTTCTGTAGCCACGGGCATGTTTGACTTGTGTAGCCAGCACAATGCCCTGTCGATTTTTACTTTGCCCCCAATTAAAGTCAGGTACCCATCAGAGCTGGGTAGACTCAGGGACACCATCTAGACCCGGAGACAGATCCAAGCCTTCACCGGGATTCGAACCCAGGACCTTCAGCACGCCAGCCGAACGCGCTGCCACTCGACCACCGTGTGGCCCACAAAAGACCACCGTGTGGCCCACAAAAAAAAATGAAAGCACAATTATCTATTTTCCTGGCTTTACCTGAAGTTTGATTCGTCCCGGAGCCCATAAAACTGGTCATGGAGGTCCTTTTCTTCACCAGCGAGTGGTCAGTCGGTACATCCAAAGGCGACCCCTCGTCATCGGTGTACGAATGCTGACCTTTGTCCGGATATGGATCTGGTAAATCCATTGCGCCTCTGCTGATAATAAGGATACTATGTTAAGCAGAAGTTCTTCAATGTTTATCTTCACATAAGATAAGATATGATAAGATAAGCATGTTTATTGATTCAAATAAACGGAAATTTGATTTGATTACATAAATTCCGCCTTTCAGCATACCGGTAATTAAAACAATATTAAAGAACCATTTGTACTCAAACAATTTAGACATTCGCGCAAACTATCATACCATTTATCATACAAGAAAAAAGTATGTCTATCATTTAAAAGTCCACTATTGAGCCATTGTATTTCCTGGCTGAAAGATGATTCTTTTGAAAGAGTCTCACTGATAGTGGAACAAAAGACATTGTCTCTAAATTACTTATTTTCTTAAGGGTATTATCAAAGACTATGGGTCCCGGTAGGCGACCAAATTGATCCAAAGGGCAGGTGAAGCAGCGTTCACCAGTTTCTGTGTCCACGGCATACTAGGTGATTGTGTGGCTAGCACTATACACAGCCGCCTTTACTTTACCCCAACTAATGTCAGGTACCCATCAGAGCTGGGTAGACTCGGGGACACCTTCCAGACCCATAAAAAAAAACCAAGCCTGCACCAGGATTCGAACCCAGGACCTTCGGTACGCCAGCCGAACGCACCAAGCCCTCTTTTACTATTTATGGTATATCTTAATTCAACTTTATCTTACAAACTCGATATAGGAATAAAGGTATTATAGGAATTACACAATGAATATAGGAATAAAGGTATTATAGGAATTAAACAGTCAATATAGGAATTAAGGTATTATAGGAATTACACAATGAATATAGGAATAAAGGTATTATAGGAATTAAACAGTCAATATAGGAATAAAGGTATTAAAGGAATTACACAATGAATATAGGAATAAAGGTATTAAAGGAATTACACAATCAATATTGGAATAAAGGTATTATAGGAATCAAACAATCAATCTAGGAATAAAGGTATTAAAGGAATTACACAATCAATTTAGGAATAAAGGTATTAAAGGAATTACACAATCAATACAGGAATAAAGGTATTAAAGGAATTACACAATCAATTTGGGAATAAAGGTATTAATGGAATTACACAATCAATATAGGAATAAAGGTATTAAAGGAATTACACAATCAATATAGGAATAAAGGTATTAAAGGAATTAAACAATCAATATAGGAATAAAGGTATTAAAGGAATTACACAATCAATATAGGAATAAAGGTATTATAGGAATTACACAATCAATTTAGGAATAAAGGTATTAAAGGAATTAAACAATCAATATAGGAATAAAAGTATCATAGGAATTACACAATCAATATAGGAATAAAGGTATTAAAGGCATTAAACAATCAATATAGGAATAAAGGTATTAAAGGAATTAAACAATCAATATAGGAATAAAGGTATTATAGGAATTAAACAATCAATCTAGGAATAAAAGTATTAAAGGAATTAAACAATCAATATAGGAATAAAGGTATTAAAGGAATTACACAATCAATATAGGAATAAAGGTATTAAAGGAATTACACAATCAATATAGGAATAAAGGTATTAAAGGAATTAAACAATCAATATAGGAATAAAGGTATTAAAGGAATTTCACAATCAATATAGGAATAAAGGTATTATAGGAATTACACAATCAATTTAGGAATAAAGGTATTAAAGGAATTACACAATCAATATAGGAATAAAGGTATTATAGGAATTACACAATCAATATAGGAATAAAGGTATTAAAGGCATTAAACAATCAATATAGGAATAAAGGTATTAAAGGAATTAAACAATCAATATAGGAATAAAGGTATTATAGGAATTAAACAATCAATCTAGGAATAAAGGTATTAAAGGAATTACACAATCAATATAGGAATAAAGGTATTAAAGGAATTACACAATCAATATAGGAATAAAGGTATTAAATGAATTAAACAATCAATATAGGAATAAAGGTATTAAAGGAATTACACAATCAATATAGGAATAAAGGTATTAAAGGAATTAAACAATCAATATAGGAATAAAGGTATTAAAGGAATTACACAATCAATATAGGAATAAAGGTATTAAAGGAATTACACAATCAATATAGGAATAAAGGTATTATAGGAATCAAACAATCAATCTAGGAATAAAGGTATTAAAGGAATTACACAATCAATTTAGGAATAAAGGTATTAAAGGAATTACACAATCAATATAGGAATAAAGGTATTAAAGGAATTAAACAATCAATATAGGAATAAAGGTATTAAAGGCATTAAACAATCAATATAGGAATAAAGGTATTAAAGGAATTACACAATCAATATAGGAATAAAGGTATTAAATGAATTAAACAATCAATATAGGAATAAAGATATTAAAGGAATTACACAATCAATATAGGAATAAAGGTATTAAAGGAATTAAACAATCAATATAGGAATAAAGGTATTATAGGAATCAAACAATCAATCTAGGAATAAAGGTATTAAAGGAATTACACAATCAATTTAGGAATAAAGGTATTAAAGGAATTACACAATCAATACAGGAATAAAGGTATTAAAGGAATTACACAATCAATTTGGGAATAAAGGTATTAAAGGAATTACACAATCAATATAGGAATAAAGGTATTAAAGGAATTACACAATCAATATTTTACTTGGCCATACTAGAAATAGGAACTTTCAACAATAAAATGTGATTTTAGACTTTCTTTTCAATTCAACATACTGCGTCATAATTAATCTTGTGAATAATTTACAGACAATTACACTATTCTTTAATCCATATTACATTATCAACCTAAAACAATGTATTTAGGGTTGTATATACAGCAATGAAATGGACATGTCTTACCTTATATTATACGTAAACTATCAATAGAGCAAAACCAAACATCAACAAAGAAAGACGGAAGTACTTCTAAAAACACGTACATCGTGAAAATCCATAAATCTACTGAATTATTTTTAGCTCATTGCGTGTGTTTTACTGAAGTCTTTGTCGGATAATAGTTAGTTATCTTGTCTTATACATTACAGACGCTACTTCTATAAAGAAAATTATTGCGTCCTACGCTCATCCATGGTCCGAGTCTAGTCTTGCATTTTTACAAATGTTTTATATGATAAGTTACTGGATTGCCTGGTTTGTTCAGATAACCCATTCCATGCCTGAATTCCACACGTGAAGAAAGAGTACTTATATGCATTTGTTCAGGCATAAGGGATAAAGAAAGTGTTTTTTCGTCTTTATGTTTATCTGAGCTTTGCAACAGGTTGTTATTGGGTTGTATTTCTAAATTTTATTAGAGTTTAATGCCTTATGTATTATTACTACTTTACTCTTTGCCCTTCTGTCTTCCTAGTGTTTCTAGATTTAGTGATTTGACTAATGGTCTAACTCTTGTTAGTTGGGCATATTCACTAGTTATGAACTTGGAAATAAAACAAACTCAAACCACGAATAAGTTTAGGACGCAGTTGTTATTGATTCTATTTTAATTATTAGTGTTCTTCGTAGGCTAATAGAATCATGAGTTGATTGAGTTGATTGAGTTGAGTTAAATGTTTCTTTAATATTATTTTCACAGTACGTTTAACACACTTGATAATTCAAATCTTCGCAGCAATATATATCTATTTATTATTACTCACAATACATTATTCACAGTACATCCAACAATCACATATAATATCCAATGAATCATATAATATAATATAAGTCCAAGAAATGAAATAGTATTCTGATAAAATGTGGTATAATTACGAGTCTAACGTGTACGTCTATACGCTTCTAGATATTTGAGTCGACTGTCTTTCCCCCGGTCTTTTACCCCGTGATCAGCCTTGCCCAGTCAAGCAAGTATCACATGAAAAACGTGCAAAGCATTCTTTATAAAGCTAAGACGCAGTAGAACAAACTAGATTGTGACATTTACAATCTTCCCAGTGCCCATAACTCTTTTACTATACAATTGACTTTCCTGAGTCATTTCCCTTTGACCATGTTAGTGCATACTAGCATTACTCACCCCTCCCGGAAAAAAATAATAATTCATTATTATTTTTGCATAATTACATATATAGGGAACATAAATTATTGTTAAAAAATCAATGAAATATTTAGTTGCATATCAATAGTTAACGTATCTAATTAAGTCATGTAATATTCATGTAATCATAGTACAAAAAAAACATAAATAATCATCATAAAAACAATTTACATCGGTGTCTTACAGAAGTTATACACCATCTTATTAACTATGAGACCAAAAATCTGAAGTCTCAAGTTTTACATTAGTCCTAGACAATTATCTTTCAGTATTGTCTATTCAATATCTGGGATATAAATGGATAATCTTGATAACACACCTGGCAAATGATTATCTTTTCCAACTATGCTTTTGATCTGAAACTGATAATCAGATAGTAATAATGCATATTTGTTTATGCGTTTGTTATTTACATTTGACACATTAAAATTTACTAATGGTTTGTGATCTGTGAGAATTGTAAACTTACGTCCTAACAAATAGTATTGAAATTTCAATACAGCATAAGCTATGCATAAACCTTCCAATTCCAATATACTGAAATTTTTTTCACTATTAGTTAATGCACGGCTTATATAGAATGCTGGTTTGTACACCATTTCTGAATCTATCATTACTTTCTTAAAAATACAAGCACCTAGTCCTATTTTTGACGCATCACAGGCTAAAATAATTTCATCATTTTTCTGAATAGTTTCCAGAATTGGTTCTTTAGAAAACTCATTAACTAGTTGTCTGAATGATTGTTCACATTCATTATTCCAATTTACATAATTTGGCTGATATTTTTTTGTAAGATCTATAATAGGTCTAACTATTTGACTGTATTTTGGAATAAACTTGCTGTAATAATTGAATAAACCTAAGAGTGCTCTAACTTCTTTCTTAGTTTTAGGTGTCTTTATTTCTAAGATCTTTTTGTGTAATTGTTCTGTTGGCTTGACTTGGCCATTAGAAAATGTATGTCCCAGAAATTCAATTTCTGTTTGTCCTATCTTTAATTTAGTTGGGGATACAGTTAAATTGTTATCTTTTAGTATTTGTAAGACTTCTTCTAAAATAGTCAAGTGTTCATCCCAAGTTTCTGTATATATACATACATCATCCACATAGTGAATTATGTTGTTTCTTTGAGGAAGAATTTTTCTCATTAATTTAGTGAAAGTTGCAGTACTATTTATGAGACCAAATGGCATTACATTCCAGTTAAACACACCTCTATGTGTGATAAAAGCTGCGTAATCTTTAGAATTTTTATCTAGAGGTACTTGCCAAAAACCTCTGGTCAAGTCTATAGTGGAAAATATTTTCCCAGTTGCCATAGTATTGATGATATTGTCTATGTTAGGTAACCCTTCTTGATCAATTTTTGTGATTTTATTTAATTTGCGATAGTCACAGCAAAGTCTAATTGAACCATTTTTT
Source organism: Anisus vortex (assembly GCA_949126835.1). NCBI lineage: Eukaryota > Metazoa > Mollusca > Gastropoda > Planorbidae > Anisus > Anisus vortex. The sequence continues at coordinate 28,883,009 of OX421508.1, forward strand.
TTTCTTACTATTACCATTGGTGAAGAGTATTGAGACATAGATTTGTTTATAATCTTATTTTCAATTAATTGGTCCAATTCTTTATCCACTTTGTCAACTAGCATTTGTGGAATTCTATAAGCTTTTGATCTAAACTCTTTTTTGTCAGTTAATTCTATTGTATGTTCAATGACATTAGTCAAACCAGGTGTTTCTGTGATTGTATCTTTAAATTTGTTTAATATTTTCACAATTTTATTTTTAGTTTCTACACTTTGAATATGATCTAAATTAATTTGCTCTAATTCATTAGTTGTATTTGCGGTCATGCCACACAAGTAGTTAACATTACTTGGAATGTCTTTAATATTTTCATCTTCAACGATGATAACATTGTTGTTTTCTATTTTGTCATTGGTTTTTGATGTAGTATCAACTATATTGCTTTCTTCATAATGTCTTAAATTGTTGATGTGAACAATTTTTTCACTACCATTTATGTCAATTTTATATGTAACATCTGACAATTTATGTATAATGTCATAAGGACCTTTCCATTCCATGGTATTACCAGAACCAATGGGTAAATATACAAGTACTTTGTTTCCTATTTCTAACTTTCTTAAGTTTTTATTCATGTTTTCTCTAAGTATGGTTTTTTCTTTAATTGCTTGGTTTTTTTCCACAGCAAATTGATATGCCGTTTGCATATGTTTTTCTGTCTTATTTATTAGATCAAAAGGTGACATTTTTGTTTCTTTGGTTTTTAGTAATTCTGCTTTAAAATTCTCTAATGGACCATTGGCATTTTTACCAAAGATTAACTCAAAAGGTGAGTAACCAGTGCTTTCATGCTTTGCCTGTCTATAAGCAAAGAGAATGGCTGGTAGGAATTCATCCCATTCATAAGGGTGTTCTTCGCAAACCTTAGCTAACATTTGTTTTATAGTTTGATTTGCCCTTTCAACCATACCATTTGACTCTGGGTGGTAGATTGAACTAAAAATTTGTGTTATGTTGAGCATTTTAGTAAAAGCTTGAGTCAATTTGGATTTGAATTGGGTACCATTATCACTTAATATAGTTTTAGGAAATCCAAATCTGCAGAATATTGGCAATAGTGAGTTACATACTCTATCTGCGGTTATTTCTCTTAGAGGGATTACTTCCACCCAACTACTACCCATATCTATGAGTGTTAATGCAAATTTAGCTTTTGAATTCCTAGCTTCTTTCATAGGTCCAATAATATCAATGGCTATCTTTACAAAAGGTTTGTCTACAGTATCTGTTTTTTGTAAAGGTGCTTTATGTTTTGAATTTTTCTGATTATGTATCAGACATGTTGAACAACTTTTTATGAACGTTTTCAAATCCTTTTCTAAATTGGGCCACCAGAAGTTGTTTTTGATTTTGTTACAAGTTTTTTTTGTACTTAAGTGACCTGCTAATGCATTATCATGCGAAATTTTCATTATTTGCACTGTCAAAGATTTTGGCACAACTATTTGAGTTATATTAGTTTTTGTTTCTATCCTACAAAGAATTCCATTAATTAATTTCATTTGTCCTTGTTTAAAATTTTCTTTACCAAGTTGTGACACAATTTTGTTTATATACTCATCTTGTTTTTGTTCATTTTTTAAAGTTTGTTCATCAAAAGGCATACTATTTAAGCTAATCTGTTCTCGCTTTTTCATTTGTGTTTCAGTTTTCTTTTGAGTAGTATCAATGTATGCTAATATGTTTGTTTTCAATGTTTGAAAGTCATTGATTTCTTTCTCTGCAATATTGTATATTGCTTTGTGATTTTCTAAATGTTTGCACAGTGATATGGCATGCAATTGTTTAGGTATATTATTTATTTCACATTGTTCTTCAAACCTTTCAATATATTGATTCAATTTCTCTGTACCATTCCATTTAGGCATTAGATTTTCTTTCACTTTGTTTATAGGTATATCTATATTAGGTGTGTCATTAATAATGCTACTGTCTGACTTGCCTAGTGTTTGTAAAAAACTGACAGTTTGCAAGGCAGGGCCGAATTCATTTTGTGATAAATCTCCCAGTTGATTATTTTCTAACAAAATTACAGGTTTTAAGTTTAAATCTGTGGATTTAAGATCCATTCATTGTTGAAATATTTCAAAACTATTGTCCTGTTTGACTCCATATGTATTACCTATTATTAGGGGAGCAACACAATTTTTTAAAATGGCTGCTTCAGTAATTCCTGTAAGCCAAGGAGTATCAATTTGTATGGTAGTGATTGGACAACTAACCATAGATCCATTACCTAGTTTAATTGTTTCTATCCTTAAGATATTTTTGGCTTTATGAGGAGGAATAATCCTCTCATCTACACATGTGAGAGATGACCCAGTATCCCTTAGACAATAGGTACGTATTCCCTCAACATATGCGGGGAATAAGATCAGTTGACCTTTATTCTCAAATATTACATTGTTTCTGTGAGTAGTAGGATTATTTGTATTGCCTTTATTTCTATTTTGAAAATTTTGATTTTCAGAATTTGGATTGGTAACATGCTGATTTGTAGAATTTCCTTGTGGAAAATTCAATCTTGTAAAGTTTTGATTTTGATTTCCTTGTGGAAAATTCCGTCTTGTAAAGTTTTGATTTTGATTTCCTTGTGGAAAATTCTGTCTTGTAAAGTTTTTGTTTTGAAAATTTTGATTATTTTGGCTATTTTCATTTTGTCTATACCTGTTACTTACATATTTTATTCTGAAACCACAAAATCTGTCTATATGTCCATAACGATTACAAAATTGACATCTAAGATTTTGTCTGTTTGTATTTGTTTCATTACCATAGTTTTGTCTTCTACCATATTGACTATTTGTTCTAGGAGGTGAATAGCTCCTATGTCTTCTATTTTGCATGGTATTTACTGTTTGAGTCTGTTTAGTAAGTTCTACATTAGGATTACTATCTTTAAAATTGGAGATAGCATCTATTAAATTTTCAATATTTCTTACTTTCCTCTCCATAATATGTGTAAACAAAGGTTTGGAAGCCATTTGTAACACTTTATCTACTACTACCATCTCAATAATTTCATTGGGATTTTTTTGTGTCTATTTTGATTAGTTCTAACCAAGTTAATAAGAATGATTTCACTTCAGAGACAAAAGCTCTTGGTTCTATTTTATCAGTTAATAAAAAAGAATGAAATTTTTGTCTATAATAGTCCTCTGAATGGATAAAAAAATTTATCAACTGTTCTCTAATTATTGTGTAATCAGTAATCTCTTTATCAATATGAGCTAATGCTTCCCTTCCTTTGTCTTTCAATTGAGGAATTAAATGAATATACCATTCCGATTGCGGAATGTTATACCCTTTACATGTTGTTTCAAAGAGAGTCAGAAAATCTAAAATTTTTTCTTTTCCATCAAATGGTGGCATTTTAAATCTAACGCCATGTTTATTAGATGAATTAGTTGAATGCTCAACCTTATTTTGTTGCAATTTAGCTAGTTCTAATTCATGGTCTAGTTTTAATTGTATTTCTTTTTGTTTAAGTTCTAATTCTAATTCTTTTTGTTTAAGTTCATTGTCTAATTCTTTTTGTTTAAGTTCATGTGACCTACTTTCTGCACGCTCATCTCTTTCTTTATCAGATAATTCCTTTTTTAATTCTTTTACTTTCTTTTCTATAAATTCTTGCAATTCTTTTTTTTCTGTTATTTCAAATTCCTTAGCTAAAGCTTTAGCTTCTTCATACATTAATTTAACTTTTACATCCATATTTAATTCTTGATCATTAACAATAAATTATTATTTTGTACAGGACAATGCTATTATTTATTATTATTTATAGAGTGTACATTCACAATGTAATTCTTATAATTATTATGTAGACCATGTATTATTAAGTTGAGGCTAAATACTTGCAATACTATTATTTCTATTCACTATGCTATTATAATTGAAAGCATTTTGGAATTGGAACAATGCAAAGCATAATATTTTGATTGATAAATTTTTTTCTCTTCTTATTTTTCAATTTACTTTACTTGTATGTAAATGTTGACTATTGTCAATTATTATATTTGTAAAAATGCCTTATTTACTATTTTCTATAGTGTGTACATAAATATTGACCTTTGCATAATTTATATTTATAAACAATTGATAGTTATTGTTACTATCAAGAATCTATCAGAAATAATAGTGGTTATCTTGAACCAATAATATTAATTATATTTAAAAAACAAAACAAAACAACAATTATGTATAACTAAAATAAATGAAACACAACACAACAATTATGTATAACTAAAATAAATGAAACACAACACAATCTTAATTAAGGACACAAATGCTGCATGGACAACAGTGATAGAGGAAATGTTCACACTAGAATCACAATATTTATCAACATTGACAAAGACAATAATTTTACTTCAATATTTGAACAAAAACAAACAAGTCAATACAGCTAACAGAAATTACCCTATCAAAGAATCATTTAACATCTATCTCTCTGTAAGAAACAGAAGTAGAGTACAGACAGAGTAAGATTTAGAAACTGAGAGATATATGCTAAACTACCACCACCAAGACCATTAATACATATAGCAATACGAAATGTAGACATGCATAATAATAAACATTAGGATTATTAAGTTTGAGAAAATATGAAGTAATTAAAGTGTTTGTAAATCCTTTTTTTGTTCGAAATACACAATTACTTAACTAATAATCCAGTATGAAATCACAATAATTTGAAGTTTCTTGAGAATAATCCAGATTTAGGTTAAATAAAACCCAGAATTAAAAAATGTATACCATTATAAATGTCAAAAGTCTTTTGGTACACACTTAATATTTAACTTTAAAGTCAATAGTTTTTCTTAAATTCAGATTCGGTATAGTTTCGGTAAGCACATCAGATAGTTTCGGTACACTTCAGATTCGGTAAGCACATCAGATAGTTTCGGTACACTTCATATTCGGTAAGCACATCAGATAGTTTCGGTACACCTCAGATTCGGTCAGCACATCAGATAGTTTCGGTACACCTCAGATTCGGTTAGCACATCAAATAGTTCAGGATTGAAACGAGACTGTATTGGTAGTCTTAGGCTTCAACATGTAGAGAACATGTCAACATCACGAATTTAGTTACGACAGGAAGCGTTTCGTTATTAATGTTCACCAACCTGCATCAGTTCATTACTTGACAAGGTTTATAATATAGAATGTTTATATTGTCAAGTAAAATGTTCTTCCGATGACGATAATAAACCACATTGAATATTTATTAGTTGTCAACATGATATTTTTTTTACTTTACATCCGGTTCCGAAAATTATGTCCGGTGTATTCCTTTAAATATATTAGTACATTTTTTTATCCATTTGTACTACATTAAGAAAAATTCAATCCATGAATTTTCTCTTGAAATCATAGAGCTAATATGTTGCTCAGATGAAAAATTAGTATATTTATTTATGTCGGACTCAGACTTCAGTTAAAAACTGGTATGCTGCTCAGACCATATGGTATGGTTTATAAAAATGTCAAATTTACGACTCGATAATGATTTTTTCAATCGCCAGCACTCGCTGCACCATAATCTCTTCTTTTTACCAGGCTGCCACCACTGTTATTGATTCTATTTTAATTATTAGTGTTCTTCGTAGGCTAATAGAATCATGAGTTGATTGAGTTGATTGAGTTGAGTTAAATGTTTCTTTAATATTATTTTCACAGTACGTTTAACACACTTGATAATTCAAATCTTCGCAGCAATATATATCTATTTATTATTACTCACAATACATTATTCACAGTACATCCAACAATCACATATAATATCCAATGAATCATATAATATAAGTCCAAGAAATGAAATAGTATTCTGATAAAATGTGGTATAATTACGAGTCTAACGTGTACGTCTATACGCTTCTAGATATTTGAGTCGACTGTCTTTCCCCCGGTCTTTTACCCCGTGATCAGCCTTGCCCAGTCAAGCAAGTATCACATGAAAAACGTGCAAAGCATTCTTTATAAAGCTAAGACGCAGTAGAACAAACTAGATTGTGACATTTACAATCTTCCCAGTGCCCATAACTCTTTTACTATACAATTGACTTTCCTGAGTCATTTCCCTTTGACCATGTTAGTGCATACTAGCAGCAGTAATCTTCTTTATAGAAGGATCGTCTGTAATATATAAGATAATTTAGCAAAACAATAACATAATACACTGCTCAGATAGACATAGGGATAAAAACGCTTTGTTTTTTCAAATGTCATATGCAAAAAGAAAATCTACATTTATGCTAATTTTCTTCCCGATTGGCATCCGGGCATGGAATGTGTTGCTTGAATAAACCAGGTAAACCATAAACGTGAAAGATCATTTAAAACTAATATAAATGCTAAACGAGCCTAAAACCACGGATAAGCACACAAATCATATTCGATGTAGAAGAAACGTCTGTATCATATAAGGTAAGGTAAAGTTGGTTTATTTTACCCTTTAAGGTTATTGTAGGAAAGGCTTTTGCCCGCGTCACTCTCACACGCTTGCAGAGTTTAGCCTCTCGAATTTATCCAGTCACAATGTGGTTTTCGGGCGAGTCGGTCTACCAAAGACATGGTGTTCTCCATACGGCAAATACAGGAAAAATGTAGAGAGCAGCAGTGCCACTCTACATTACCTTCATAGACCTGACAAAAGCCTTTGATTTAGTCAGTCGCAGTGGGCTGTTCCAAATCCTGGAAAAAATTGGGTGTCCCCCACACCTACTCGCCATCATCAGACAGTTCCATGATAACATACAGGGAACAGTGCACTTCAACGGAGCCACTTCCGAAGCCTTTCCAGTCAGCAGCGGAGTAAAGCAAGGCTGTGTACTTGCACCAACACTTTTCGCAATATTCTTCTCCATACTGCTCCGATACGCCTTCAAGGATAGTAGTGATGGAATCTGGTTACACACCAGAGCTGATGGAAGACTTTTCAACACTGCCCGTCTCCGTGCCAAAACCAAAACGAAAGAGGTCCTAATTCACGAGCTACTTTTTGCTGACGATGCGGCCCTGATATCACACACAGAGACAGGCCTACAACAGCTTGTGTCAAGCTTCGCCAACGTCTGCAAAGAGTTTGGCCTGCAGTTGAGCATAAAGAAGACAAATATCATGGCCCAAGACACATGCTCCGTTCCTACCATTACTATAGAAGACGAAAACTTGGAAGTTGTGGACTGCTTCACCTACTTGGGGTCCAAGATTTCCAGCTCATTGTCCATAGAGGATGGATTAAATAGCAGAATCGGCAAGGCAACTGCCACAATGGCTAAACTTAGTAAACGGGTTTGGGAAAACACCAAGCTGACAGAAAGGACCAAACTGTGTGTCTACCAGGCCTGCGTCATCAGCACGCTGCTTTATGGAAGTGAATCAAGGACAACCTATGCGTCCCATGAGCGCAAGCTAAATAGCTTCCGCCTGAGGTGCCTGCGTCGCATCCTTGGCATCAAATGTCAGGACAAAGTTCCTAATAGTGAGGTACTGACGCGCGCCAGCGCCCAAAGCATGTTCGCAGTCCTCAGTGAAAGACGCCTAAGATGGCTATGACATGTAAGAAGAATGAGTCCAGGCAGAATCCCTAAGGACCTCCTATATGCATAATAGGCATCTGGAAAGAGAAAAACAGGTCGCCCACGCCTCCGTTACAAAGATGTCTGCCAGAGATGATGAGAGCATCCAGAATAAGTACAACTGACTGGGAGGGGAAGGCAGAGGATCGGTCCACCTGGCGCACTGCTGTCAGGGAAGGGGTAAAAATAGCAGAGGAAAGTAGAATGGAGGAGACCATAGATAAAAGGGTTAGAAGAAAGGCGAAGAAAATAGAAGTCACGGAACACGTGTGCAAAAGCTGTGATAAAGACTGTCACTCAAAGATAGGCCTGCTCAGCCACACGAGGAAGTGCAACCTCGAACCACGGTGACGCACTATCGTCTCACGAGACGGAGGGATGCCGTAGATAAGGCTATACACTGCAAATATGCATAAACCGGTCACACGTTTGAGTGCCGCCATAACCGGTGTATAATAAAAATATCCATCTTTATACACTTTCACTTTACTTTTACTTTCACTTTGAATTTGACAAAAAAAATAATGAACTAGTTTAACCCTTTCAAACGTATCGGTACTTATAATCCACTCTTCAAATGTTACTTTAGTCCGCTTTAATAAAAAGCCTAACTTGTCTTGAAAGGGTTAATTAATGGATTTTCAAAATTGTTTAACTTGTCTTCATAGGGTTAATAAAAAAATGTTTGTTTTTTTTTCATTAGGTTTAAAAAAATTTTTACTTTATTATAAAGTTTATATATTATAAACATTGCCAATCTCTTGTTTAAAGATCAGCTAGTTGTATATCATTGTATTATTAACAGTTGGTGCTTTTCCGGTGCATTTCTTGGGGAACGTATCACCGACCTCATGGTTCAATTTCGTCTGAAGAGGGACGACTTTGGCCTTTGCCTGGGGTGAGGAGATAAGTTTAGTATGAGGCCAAGGGTAAGCAGAGTGAATGCCGCATATTATGCCCTAGTGCAGTTGTCGGCAACCTTTTGATATTAGTGTGCCAAATTAGGATTTCTAATTTATTCAGCGTGTCAACAGATTTAAAGTCATCCTCTCTATACTTGTAGAAAAGACTTGAAAAATCTTCTTACGGTCTTCCGTTGAAAATTGCTCTGCGTGCCAAGTCAGATAAGCGTGCCGTAGGTTGCCAATCCTTGCGGCCTAGTATCTTTTGGCTTCTAGATAAACACCACACCACTTGCCCCCTGTGAAATCTATTGCAACAATTTGGGTACATCTTTAGTCGAGGAAAGGTACTTTCACTTCAATACAGATGAAAGATCTCTTCGGGAGATCGTTACAAGTCATGTGCCATTAAAGTTAAAGGCTCCGAGCTCATCATCACAGTTATTAATCTGCGTTCCCAGGTGTCGTCTGGCACAAGAAGTCGTTTAGACCTGAGCTCTTTAGCATCGGATGGTGGGGCACGGTCGCCGAGCAGCAGCGCGTTCGACCGGCGATCCGAAGGTTCTGGGTTCGAATCCTGGTGGAGGCTAGGATTTTTTTTCCAGGATTTGAAGGGTGTCCTTGAGACTAACCAGCTCTGATGAATACCTGACATTGGTTGGGGTAAAGTAAAGGCGGCCGGGTATTGTGCTGGCCAAACAATCACCTAGTATGTCCCTGAGTCTATCCAGCTCTGATGGGTACCTGACATTGGTTGGGGTAAAGTAAAGGCTGCTGGGCATTGTGCTGCCTACACAGCCCTGGTATGTCGTGACAACATAAACTGGTGAATGCTGCTTCACCAGCCCTATGATCAGTTTGGTCCGAAGGGTACTTTACTTTACTTTAGAATCTGCGGCGCATACACTAAGTAACAGTTTTTTTAAACAAATTTACTTCACTTTGTCATAAAAACTAGTTTAACATCAGGCAGTTTTTTTTTCGAATTTAATACAAGAAAATGATATTTTTTAAATATTATTATACACTTTGCATGTTTTTTTTAATATTAATTTAACTATGTGTAGCCCTCCTCACATTTTAACAAATAGTTCAACAATGTTATCTACATGTTACTGAAAACAAAACGAATTCGTCATTGAAACCAAAACGTTTAACCCAGCGGGCACACCACGTCGTATCCACGGAGAAAAAACGTAGAAACCACGAAAACCCGTGGTAAACACTAACTTTCCCCGTGGATACGCCATGGTGATCCTGCTGAGTAACATAGAAGAATTTAAAATTACAAATATGTTTTAATTGTTAGGTAATTAATATTTACATTTATCACAGGAAATTAAACGATTTAATTAAATTTCTTTTGAAAAAAACAATACAAGAAAGACGTCTTATTCTCTTCATGCATGGAGGCAACAGGACGCATTGCGCATGATTTCGGTAATTGTGTGTGGGTCATGCCAATGTGGCGGCTTATTTCCTGTACGGAAGTCCCTCAAGTAAGGCATCAACTCTGCTGGTCTGCATCAAAAGTGAGTAAATCACTACTCATAGCATAGCCAAACGATTCATCCGAAGAGCCGGCGAGATTACACGGTTCTTACATAGTTTGGATTAGTTTGTTGTGGATAGATATAGTTTTCAACTACATAGATGGACGCTGCTTCTCTGGGGAATAGTCAGCGTCACCAACCCAACGCTAACAGTTTATTGTCCAGAATTCCATTCAAATAGTCGTATTTTCTTTTTCCTCTGCTATTTACCAGATCTGCAGAGCCGTTTGCTCTCTTACATTTAGTGCCAGACAAACATTTATATGTATCTTTCACGTTGTCTTTGTTTTTGGTGGGCACGTTCAATTCACCTTCATTTTTCTTCCAGTTTTTTTTCTTTGTGCCCATTTATGTAGTCTCAAAGGATTACTGCAGAGGATGTGTCTCTGGATACGGACACCAAGATTTATACCGTGCTAATGTTTTAACCAGCACTTTAAAGAGTGTCGCGTGCGTTTTGTATAAAGCGTAATAAGCTACAAGTCCAGAGATATATCTAAACACTTCCACCTACTTTTTGTATAGCCTATGCTAAACAAGTAATATAGATCTGTCCGCATAATATCTCTCTAAACAGCACCACCGAGTGTTCTAGGTTCACAGTGTCTCTATGGTCGACATTTTTAAAGTGCTATGATAGTGCTATTCGGTTAAAACTGTCCAAATATCTCTCTACAGCTCCACCGATTTTTTTTTATTGTGACATACGTTTGCTTGGAGCTTGTGTCTCTATAAATAGCTCTCTCTCTCTCTCTATGTACGGTGCTACGACTATGCTCAAACAGTGCCACAGGTTTACGGTGCAGTGTACTCCCTAAACAGGGTCACCATCTTCTTGTACAGAGCCAGATGGATGAATATATCGATCAGCTGACACAGGATCACGAATGAGTAGAGGATGCAGTAAAAGCTCAACCAATCAAACATCATGCTGTAGCAGCCATCCTGTGGACAAAATCAACCAATCAAACATAATGGTTTAGCAGCCTTCCTGTGGACAACATCAACCAATCATAAACACTGTTTTAGCAGCCTTTCTGTGGACAAAAGTAAGTATCCCCTTCAGACCAATTTGATTTATAGGGCCCGCATTCACAAGTTTCCTTGGCCACGGCATACTAAGGGATTGTGTGGCCAGCACAATGTGTTTCCCATACAAAGGTAAGGTACCCATCAGAGCTGGAAAGACTCGAGACATCTTCTAGACACGAGAAAATAAATATCCTAGCCGTCACCAGGATTTGAACCCAGGACCTTCATGAATTAAACTCCTCTACTTCTTCTTCTTCTTCTATCCCATAACCCGGGCGTGGGTCGTTGGGGCACCATTTTTTGACAGTTGGATAATTTTATGCCATTTGTCTCGGTCCTGCGCCGCCCTCTGGGAGTCTGCAAGAGACAAGCCGGTCCACTCATTGATGTCATCATCCCAACGTCTCTTCTGCCTGCCTCTCTTTCTTCCACCTCGCACTGTGCCCTGCAGGATGGTTTTCGCCAGGCCTTCGGATCTTGCCACATGCCCATACCTCTACACTGATTATATTTACATGTATTTATGCTAATTTTTTTTAGCTGTTGGGTGAATTTTACATGTCACGCAAACATAAACAAATTTAATACTTTCGAACTAACATTTTTAAAAGCTAAGGTTATCACTACTCTATTTAAAATTATATTTTGCCCCCTGCACTGCAGTATTGGGGGAAAAAAATATAGGTCAGAAAAACTATCTATTATTTTATACTTAAATAATATTTATGCAGCGATGTCTAAATACATCAATAACAATCCAATAGATCTAGAATAGTCTAAATACAAAAACTGTTAACTCATATATATATATATATATATGTCAGTGCTTTTTACCTTTTCGGAAGGCACTTACCTAATAAGGTCTCGTCGTATGCATAGATGTAGAATATATTACAAACAGGATCGTTTTTTCTCCAAATGAGAAAATAATTTCGACTTCCGCTCCTAACCATTTTGTAATAAAATAATAGCACTATATGTACTACTCCACATCACTGATATCTATAAAATAATTATCACTAATAAATATATTCCCCCCCTCCCGCCACAAATCACTGATATTTTACCTACGATAACTTACGCGAAATTTGGAGAGTAAGCGATCTTTGTATATATTCTAAATCTATGGGCCTTATGAGTTGTGAGACCATATAAATGTATGATTTAAATAGGATGGTGATCGTGAAACCCTAACAGTCCTGTGTACCACCAATATGCCAAACACTCTGTGGACAGAATTCACACAAAAGTGAAAGGGCAGCAACTACTTACCGAGTAAACGCCTTCCCCAGAAAAGGCGCAATTTTTCACTGCGTCTCTGGCCTTGTCTCCCAAACTGAAATACGTCTCGTTGCAGCATGTCGGTGGATACTAGACGAGGAAAAACGTCGAGTAAGACAATGCAAAGTAAAGTACCCTTCGGCCCAAATTGATCATAGGGACGATGAAACAGCGTTCACCAGTTTCTGTGGCCACGGCGCACTAGGGGATGTGTGGCCAGCACAATGCCCAGCTGCATTCACTTTACCCCAACTATTGTCAGGTACCCATCAGACCTGGGTTGACTCAGGGACATACTAGGTGATTGTGTGGCCAGAACGATGCTCAGCCGCCTTTACTTTACCCCAACTATTGTCAGGTACCCATCAGAGCTGGGTTGACTCGGGGACATACTAGGTGATTGTGTGGCCAGAACGATGCTCAGCCGCCTTTACTTTACCCCAACTATTGTCAGGTACCCATCAGAGCTGGGTAGACTCAGGGACATACTAGGTGATTGTGTGGCCAGAACGATGCCCAGCCACCTTTACTTTACCCCAACTATTGTCAGGTACCCATCAGAGCTGGGTAGACTCAGGGACACCCTCTAGTTCCGGATACAAATCCTAGCCTTCACCAGGATCCGAACCCAGAACCTATCGGAACGCCAGTCGAACGCGCTGCCGCTCGGCCAGCCGTACCCCATCGAGTGAGACAATGAAGACATTTTATTTTTGGGAGACTTTCAAATCGCTCACGCGATAAAGGACGTTAGAACTTTATTTGAGTCTATATTGACCGTGATAATTATGTTCAAATTGTATAAGACAATTCGTAGCTCTAATTTACCATAATTTGAAAACAAAACTTTTTTTTAAATATCGATTAAAAAAAGGTATGCGTTTTAAAATTAGTCCGATAGCTTTATTGTCTCTAAACGAATTGCAGCTTCAATGGAAGTAATTACCCTATTTATTCTAGTTTAAAATTATTCAGGGGGCCTGCAGCTGTTGATTCGCTTATTGAACTCTAAAAACAGAGAGCAGTAAATCCCACCGATTTAAACTATTTTTTAGGGCAAATTGAACAGCGTTCATCGATAGTTGCTTGGAACACGATACAGACAGATAGATTTTATTTCAACATTCAATTACATTTTTAAAGATTTTTTCTTTATTTTTCGCGTCTAGATTTTCAGTGATGTTGCTTACGGTAGCCTACATCAACAATTTCAGCTGATATCCGAACCTTGGGGAAAAAAAAATATTTTTGGTATTCGTGTATAGATCTAAGCCTTTTTCGGTTATAAAAAATTGGGTTTAAAAAAAAAGTGCGGCTTATACTTGAGATTTTACGGTATGTTAAATTAACGCTGTGTCAATCGTTAGACTAAATTATATTGTGTTCAAAAGTGTATGTACATTTATGTAACATTTACGCTAACCTATTTAACTCTAACCTGAATCGGTTTTCTTTCTTTGTCTGTCTTGGCGGAGAATTTCAGACCTGTGTGGTTCTGGAAGTCATACATGCTGGTAACGCCGCAGCAATGGCCCTGTTCAACGTGGATTGGTTAAAATCAAATACAGGCGCCAAAATAGAAATGAAACTACACTATAAAAAAAAAAAGATTCTTAAGTGTGTTGATATTAATATTCTAGTGCAATACTCATTCAATCTCCAATATTGTTATTACATCTGTAAATTCCCTATTTTGGGTTTTTTAAATCCATGTGATTTTAACCATAAGAAACATTTACTTAGGCCTTTTGACTTAAGTACGGTAATCAAATTCGCGCTACACATTAGTATTAACAAACGATTGAAATTAAGTATGCAAAAAATATTGATTTTATCTTGTCAACAAACAAAAAAAAGAGCCTCCGTCGATGCGACAGTCAGGAATCACTTTTCCATTCCTCATCCATCGGAACAATTTGATTAGTATAGAGATTATCCCAAAACGTACTATGTGAATGCAAAGACTATAATAAGATGGACCGCGTGCTCTAATTTTAGAGCTTAAGTGTTGTTTTTTACGTGCGCAGCCAATAACACTGTCCTAAATGATTCCTAAGCGTGCCTAAAGACTTCCGATGCATACAACTCTAGATTTTAATCTATATTTTCCATTGAGAAAATCATAACGAATTACTAAACCGGAAGTCTAGTGGACAGGGTGAGATCGGAAATTCCCAAACAGAGTGTTTCAAGTTATAAAATTATATAGTAGAAATATCAAAGCAAGTGGCCCATCTTATTATAGTCTTTGGTGAATGTGACTGTCGGTGGCGTAATGATGTTTAATATTCGCGTTATTAGCGCCCATTCTCAATGCGTAGCTAATATACTTAACTAATATAGTTCCAGGCTAAGAATACCGGCGAGATATCACGCATAATAGATAACCATCAAAACCATTGTCAAAAACAAAAATTGTGAGGTAAACATTTATTGAAGACTATTTTTTTACTGTGTAATTTATCGATATTCGCTGCAAAGAAAGCCTACAATATGTGCATGTATCTAGAAGGTTTTAACCAACAGTAAATGTTGCATCAACACTTATTTTGTAAAGTCCTATAGTGGCGCACTCTTCTACTGTCTTACTTTTTATGTTAGTTCCGTTGATGCTTCATTCATTTATTTTGTCCCATGTTTGTAAAGTTTTAAACTATCAATTCGCTGCTTCATATTTCTTAGTCTAGAGATTATATCCGTGTTCTTAATTAGTATATTAAATGACCCCTGAGCTTACATTATGTTTGTTGACAGCGCTGTACAAATATTATTATTACTATTGCCCCATCCAAAGCAAAAACAAAAGACCCCCCCCCCCCCCCCTCGGCTCAATTATTATTAATCCACCATTCCCAATTGTTTAAGTTTTATTAGTTTACTAGTCATTATGCCCGTCAAAATGACGGAGAAGCGAATGACTTAACTTTTAAAAGAGCAGGTTTCGCAACATTAACAAACAACAACAGCAGAATTAGGAAAACCCGATAAGACCCTTCGTTTGTTGCCATGATGTTGTTTTTTTTTTGTTTTTTTGTACCAGGGCGAGAGGAGGGCTGTTGACTGACATGTTTGTTGTTTTGTTTTGTTGTAATGTTGTTGACGAGAACTGACTCTGAATGTTTTCAACGTAATACATCCACTGTTGTTGTTTATTTCGCTTTTATTCTATTCCTAAAGTTGGTGTTTTCTGAGGGGAGGGGGGGGGGGGGGAATCGGGCCTAGTCACGCTAAATAAGTCCGATTTTTATTTAAGAATGCCGGTTACATCTTACAGCTGTACACTATACACTCGAGGAAATCAACAAGAAGAAGAAATGGGAAAATCCAGCCGAATTCAAAGTTTGGGGATTTGCAGAAACGCCCTTTTAATCCACGGCACTCTATCAGAACCAAAAGAGCAAAAGAGCCAAAGATGTCTGGTCAGTGGTAAGGAGGGTGAGGACGGATGGGGTGGGGGGGAGGGAATGGAGGACAGTGGAATGCGAGAAAAAGAAAGACAGATGGCTTCCGAAGGCTGTTCGAAACTTCTCCTTTTTTCTTTAATTTTTCGGGGTGGTTAATTGAAGTTAAGATACTATAATTGACTTGCATTGACAACAAACAGTGTCAGCTTTGACATATATATACATTTTTTTTTTTACTGAATAGGTGTTGGGTGCTATGAAGAAGCAGAACTCGCTGAGTTATTTGCTTGTAGCCCTGATCTCATTGCCATGACCAAGCAGTACTTTATAAAAAAAAAAAAAATATTGCCGGAGAGAAAAACAATCCCTGGTGTGCATAAGAAGAATATGGATCAGCGCGAAGTGTAAAAAAGACTATACACCTTATCTTATACATTACAGACGCTCCTTCTATAAAGAGAATTTTTGCGTCCTACGCTCATTATATTTGGACCAATAGTACACACCGTCTTGTCGGCAAACATTTGAAAAATGAAAACATGCAAATCCATTAACAACATTTTTTTTTAATGCTTTTAAAGAGAAACCGGATTCTGGAAATTGTGGGATGGGAGGGGTGTAGCTAGGAAATTCTGTGTCCGGGGTTAGAAATATAAAATTGGCGCCCCCCCTTCCCCCCGCCCGCCCAATTTTAATAACATTTTCCTAAATCGTAACGTTGTAAGCCTCATTTCGGCGCCCCATTGCCCCTGAGAGAGACAAGCAACTGCCTCCAAGACTTTGATTTGTCACTTGGCAAACCCACTATCCTTAGTTAACTGAATTTAAAGAAAAAAAACAACAACAGATTTTTGGTAATAATAATAATGGTAATTTAAATAGCGCTTGTATCAATGCTATTAAATTTAGCATGCTCAGTGCGCTCTTGGAATAAATTGCAGTGGCAGTTGGATTGGTATGTAAGGCACACACTCCTTAGCCAAAGAGGGTAGGACGCAATAATCTTCTTTAAAGAAGGAGCGTCTGTGACATATAAGATAAGAAGATAAGAGAAAGGTCTTTAAGCTCTTTGTTAAAATAGTAGCTGGGACATTTCGACCTCTAAGCCTTTCCTCAGGTGTGCGTAATGAGGGGAGGAAGAGGTCATGGGCCGCATCAAGCCAGGCTGGACGTTACCCATATGGAAATGATGTCGTGCGTGACGGAGAAGACCGTGCTGTCTTCCACGTTGTAGACCAGGTGGATGTTCTTCTCCAAGTTATCCTTGGCCTCCTTGCTCTGGGCGGAAGTCTCGCTCATGTACACGTTGGTTGCGTTGATCTCCATGACGACCACCACGCCGGAAATGATGCACACCACCGGGAGGGTGAAGTGGTTTCTATGGGGAGTTTCACATAGGAAATAAAACAAGCTTATGTTATAAGTTGTCCCGTCGGAATCAATTGATCTCAAGGGTGCCGGTGTAGCAGCGTTCACCAGTTTCTGGCGGCCACGGCATACTAGGAAAATTGTGTGGCCAGCACAATGCCCAGCTGCCTTTACTTTTCCCCCAACCTATGTCAGGTGCCCATCAGACCTGGGTAGACCCAGGAACACCAAACTTATCCGGAAACAAATCGTACCCTTAACCAGGATTCGAACCGTGCCCCCTAACAAACTTTAAGGTGTGTACGTTGTTGTTTTTTCACAGATAAAAGACGGGTGCGCGGTGACTTATAAATCATAGGCGCCGTGATTTATAAATCATGGGCGCAGTGACTTAAAAATTACGGGGCGCGTTGATTTAGCTGTTAGGAGCTTTGTGTGCCACGCTTGTGTTGGACGTGTTGTGGTCCGCAGGCCGACTGTTGTACGCACCTGGTTTAAAAACTTCAGCTCAATTATCTGTTGGAGTATTTTATCTGCTTCGCTCAGACCTGATAACAGTGGCAAAATTAAAGGTGCAGGGATGGCTATCTATTCTTTATAAACAAACAATATTACAATATCAACATCATTACAACAAAATGAAGGATATGCACACCAGACATAATTACTGTGCGTCAGCCTCAGGCCATACTAATACCTACCTTGAGCATTCACAAAAAATACGTAACAAGAAATATATCGATAAGACTTCAGTCAGCCAGAAAATAATAGCCGACTACTAATGAACTTTTTCTTGTATGATAAATTGTGTGATAGTGTGCGTGCATGTCTATTTTTAGAAGTATATTTCTGTCCTTGAGTATAATTAGTTCTTTTATATTGTTTAAAATATGCTGAAAGACAAAACATCTGTAATCAAGACAAATTCCCATTTATTTGGATCAATAAAGAAATCTTATTATTTCTTATCTCTTATACAAAGCTGACGGTCCAGCGGTCTATAGCCGCATTTTCCCAACACGGCTCTGAAGGCGTCACTGCTGACTGCTATTCCACTCCGAGACATCCTTATATTATTACAAGCCGTTATGTGCCCGGTCCTCCGAACCGGCTAAACGTTATGTTTACATACACTATAACTACTCAGGCAGTTATAATGAGATTGCCCGCATGACCTACGACACAAATTTAAACGTGAGGTAATTTTTTATTTGCCCGCTACAACATGAATTACCCGTTAAAATCATTACTCATCACCCATTATAACAATTACAAAATTGCCCGCTATAAATTACGACGCAAATTATACCATGAATATATTTTGTTCTATTCATTGATTAAGAACATTCGACAGTACTTTTATTTTTTTTAATGATTGTTTGATATTTTTTTTTTTACGACAAACATTAAGTCGCAGATGTATGTTGTGTTGTTTTTGTTTATTTGCTATTTATTTATTTATTGTTGCTTTGGAAGCAAACTTAGAATTAAATTTTCTATTCAACATGTAAAACAATAACGAATGAAACCCATATGAAATAATGTTTATAAAACGTATACGACACGAATTAAAACTTTAAAAAGTTAGTTCCAGCAATTTGAACATTGCCCGGCAAATTAAACATTGCCCGCTAATATAAACATTGCCCGGTAATTTAAACATTGCCCGGTAATTTAAACATTGCCCGGTAATTTAAACATTGCCCGGTAATTTAAACATTACCCGGTAATTTAAACATTGCCCGGTATTATAAAAATTGCCCGGTAATTTAAACATTGCCCGGTAATTTAAACATTGCCCGGTAATTTAAACATTGCCCGGTAATTTAAACATTGCCCGGTAATTTAAACATTGCCCGGTATTATAAACATTGCCCGGTAATTTAAACATTGCCCGGTAATTTAAACAATGGCCGTTACCAAGGCGATAAGCCTAAAGGTGCCCAGTTCTCGGAACTGGATAAAATAACCCATGGAGTTATAAACAATAGTCTTCCATTTAAATATTGCATTCTACAAATTACGACGCAAATAAAACAACTTCTTAAACGCATAAATACGCAAAATTTGATGACGCCATATAATTATAAGCTTAAATATAGAGTGTAACCAGGACCACTGCGTTTAAATAAGCTTACTAAGGCGTCGGTATTACTTCCCGAAACAGAAAAAAAAAATACTATATCAATTTGCTTTTGTCCTATGTTTGTAAAGTTTTAAATTATTAATTAGCTTTAAGTCATGTATTCACAGTGTAAAGTATTAAAGTAGTGATAGATTAAGAAAATCAACTACAGTATTGGTAGTGTAAAGAATTTATGTTGTTTACGGCACGTAGACAATTTAAACATGAAGAAAATTTGTTCCCGTCATTGAGTTGAGATAATAAAATCCATGCACATAGTTTGATGACGTCAATTTAAACATGAATGAAAAATGTCCCTTCATTGCTATAAAATCCATGCGCAAAGATTGATGACGTCATAAAAATAATCTCAGCGCATCCTTTTTTTTCTAACTTTGTGACGAAAAACTATAAAAAGTTGTACTGGCAAAGACAATGTGAATCAAAAGTTGTGTTTTTTTCGCGTTTTTTGACCAAACTGACCACTGCGGTCATTTTAATTTTTTTTAAACCTTGACAGTGTTCACCGCCGTAACGCAAAGAATATTTGTAGCAAATTTCACGTTTTTATGTCCAGTATTTAAAAAGATTATGCGGTATGTACATACCCAGCCAGCCAGCCAGCCAGCCAGCCAGCCAGCCACATATTCCTTTTGAGATTTATATATATATATGATAGAAAGGAAGAAACGAAACGTGCCATAAGAGAATGACGTCACTTACTTGTGAATTTGGAAACTCATGTACATCATTATGCACAAAATGTGGACTCCGTTGAGGACGATGAGGGCGTTGCCGAGGGTCTGAAATATATCAAAAAATCTCTGTTTAAAAAAAAAATAACTGAAATGGTTACACATCTGAAATAAATAACATCAAACACATTTTTTTGTATAAAATATTGCATTAGTACATGACAATCTGATGTAGCTGAACATCTGGACCAGGTATGCATGTGTAATAAACTCCTTAAATGTGAAAATAAACATTTGAAATCGATCAAAACAATAAATTTTTAAAATTATAGATAAACTTCTAAAAGTAAATGAGCATAAGAAAACGGTAAACAGCTAAATTGGGGTAAAAAATCTTAAATGTGTAAATAAATATCTGAAAAGATATACTTAGGAAAAAGAAAAACACTTTATATGTGTATATTATACTTATATATACCGGTATATATACTTCTACAGCAGTGGTTCCCAACCTTTTCTAATGTCGCAACCCCTTAGTGCAGCTCGTCATGTTATGGTGATCCCCGACCATAAAATTATTTCCGTCGCTACATTATATAATTGTAATTTGCTACTGTTTTAAATTGTAATCATAGTGGTCACACCACGTCATATCGACGAGGAACAAACATCGAAACCACGAAAACACGTGAAAACCACGTTTTTTACCCGTCGATACGACCTGGTGTGCCCGCTGGGATGTAAATATGGGATATGCAGGGTGAATTTTCATTGTTACAATTAAAAACATTAATCACAAAAAAACAGCGAAAATATATGATCTCCGACGGTCTTAGGCGACCCACGTAAAATGGTTGTTCGACCCCCAGGCTGGAAACCGCTGTTCTACAGTCAGAAGAAGAAAATGCACAAATTCTGTTTGAATTTCATTTTGGCTTCTTATTAGCCAGAAATATGTCAAAAGCAGTTTTCAAATTTGTTAAATCACAATTTGAACAATGACTTTTCATATCGACGGAACGATTGAAAGGGATGGAATGGGTTGCCTGAACTGGGAAAACCAGTAACTTAAAATCATTAAAAAAAAAACACTGATCAAAATGCTAGAACTCGACTCAGACCATCGTTGAGCGTTAGGACGCAATAATCTTCTTTATGGAATGGAGCGTCTGCAACATATAATATAAAAAGGTCACCTGCGTCAGATCACCGAAGACTAGCTCTCTGGGCGCAGAGCTGAATGCCATGAACTTCTCATATTCATTGAAGTAAGGATTGTTCCTCACGATGTTCAGGACGATGGTCGTGAAGTGAAACCTCAGGACGATCCCAACGATAAGCAGAAAGAGGCAGGTGATCTGAGGACATAGACCAATTTATCATGTATGTAAAGTATGGGACGCGGTGGTCTAATGGACAGAGCGCTCGACTAGCGTACCAAAGGCTCTGGAGTCGATTCCTGGTGAAAGGTTTGATTTGTTCCCGGTTCTGGTGGGTGTCCCTGAGACTACATATCTCTGATGGGTACCTGACATTATTTTTGGCAAAAAAAAAAAAATACCGCTGTGCAGCATTGTGCTGGCCAAATAATCTACTCTGAACCTCTGAACGCTGCTTCACATACTCTATAGAGCAAATTGGTTTGACTTCACTTTATGTGAAGTATATAAATTTAAAGATATAATAAGATATATATTGATGTGTAAAGAGTTTTTAATGATTTTATAGACTCGCCAACGTAAGCCTATTTATATATATAATCTCATCGTTAACTATTTTCCCAAACACAAGATTCTTCCTACCATCAAAGAGGAATGCCAAAGAAACAGGAACTGGTCCATTTTTTTGCTTGTCCTGGCGATGTCGAAAACATCAGCCGTGTCATTATCCTCCTCTTCATCATCGTCTGTTGGAACAGATCATAGAACAAAAATGGGAAATATTCGGATGACCCGCCAAAAGCTCAAAAAGCTCTTCAAAAATTGTTGGAATTGAAAAATAACTTACCGTCTGAATCAGTTGTACTAGCATTTTTATTCCCGTCGCCAATTTTGAACAATTTTTTTCTGGAAGCGAACAAATTCCGAGGCCTGCAGTCCCCGGATTCGTCTTGGTCGAATATTTCGTAATGTTCGGAATCACTGGGAAATTTGGGGCTTTTGAAGACTCTGCTGTCGTACTGGCAGTCTGGGATTTCTGCAGTGGAATGCCAGAATTTTCGCTGCACTTCGAAGATATTTCTCGCATTATTTAGATAAACATTGTCAAGTCTAGTGTTCATTCTTGATTCTTTTTTTATAAATATTATTGAAAACTAGGGACACAAGGAAAGCGCTTACAATAAGAGAACATGTCGCAGTCTAATAACTGCTTAAACCTATAGACATGGCGGCTTGTAAGCCGAATAGTGAGTCTTTAATACTTAAATTGATGTCTTGTAAAGTTGACAAATAAAATGTTTTCTTACAAAAATTTGAATTAAACCTACTTAAAAAACAACAACATTTCATATTTTTATATGAAAAACAAGACCTAGGACTTTTACAAAGTTTTTTGTGTTATCAACAACTGTCATTTGATTAATGGTGGTGATTTTAACTGTTCTAGACGTAACTTCATACTATGTAAAAATTTGTATTACATACATTCAACAAAGTTTTTATAAAAGTAGTCAAATTGGTGGTACAAATTTAAGCGCTTTGTTGTTGTTTTTTACAATCACAACAAAAGGCTTTCTGAGACGGAAGTCTGAAATATTTATTTCTTCGCATAGAGAGCGAAGTAATTTTATTTTTCAAGTAGTTCTAATTTCATACTTTTGCGCACTTTAAATATACCAGCCGAGAGTATGAAAATTACATGTTTAAAAAGCCATATGTAATAATTCCAGTCATCTATAAAAGACTCCAACATCGGGTACAATTTTGTTAGCATTTATTTTATGCTCTTACGGACTTTAAAAAAAAAACTCTTAAGTCTAGAACTGGGGTTCCCAACCATTTCATTTCTCTCTAGAACTCCATGTCAGTGCCTTTTCGATGCCATGATGTAGATGCTGCCGCATCAGGCAGCATCGTTAAGGGCATAAGCAGCAAGATCTAATAAATAGACTTTAAAATGAAATTTAAAAAAATATATTTTAGGAACGGCATTTTGTAGACATGTATCGTATTGAGAAAATCTACCACGAGACCCTGCTTCTTGATTTGACCCTGCTCCTTGATTCGCTATTTTACATTACTACTAGCTAATTCACCCGGCGTTGCGCGGGTGTAACAGTTGCATTGAAGTGCCAATGGCAGATCTTTTCAGCTTTATAAATATAAATAACATATCAACTAGAAGCTTAAACGTTGTCGTCCTCATCTTAAAATAAATAGTTTGATTATATATTACAGTTACTATGAACTAATGATTAATCAAGATAGAATAAATTTAGGCATTTAATTTTATATATATATATATATAAATATATATATCAACATATCAACTCCTAAAATTATTGGGTCCTACGTAAATAGTGATTTAATTAGTAATTAATTACGATATATATTATGTATGGTATACAATCTGCATGTTCAATATTCTTTATGACCTATATTATGTATGGTATAGGCCTACACATTCTGTATGATCTAAATTATGTATAATGTATATTCTTTAAGATTCATATTTCTTATGATCTATGTTCTGTACGAGCTATGATCTGTCTGATCTTTATGCTGTATTATCTTTATGCTGTATTACCATTTTTACGTATGATCTTTATGCTGTATGATCTTTATGCTGTGTGATCTATATACTATACGATCTTTATGATGTATGATCTTAATGATGCATGATTGTTATTATGTATGATCTTTGTGCTGTATGGTCTGTATACTATATGATCTTTATGTTGTATGATCTATATACTATATGAACATTATGCTATATGATATTTATTATGTATAATCCCTATGTTATATGACATTCACGCTGTATGATCTTTGTGCTCTATGATCTTTATGTTGAATGATCTTAAAGTTGTATGATCTATATATATTATATTATATGTATGCTGTATGATCTTAATGCTGTATGATCTATATACTATAAGATATTTATGTTATCTGATATTTATGCTGTATGATCTTTATGCTATATCATATTTATTATGTATGATCTTTATGCTATCTGATATTTATGCTATCTGATCTTAATACTGTATGATCTATATGCTATCT
Source organism: Anisus vortex (assembly GCA_949126835.1). Classification (NCBI taxonomy): domain Eukaryota; kingdom Metazoa; phylum Mollusca; class Gastropoda; family Planorbidae; genus Anisus; species Anisus vortex. The sequence goes on from OX421508.1 coordinate 28,907,223, forward strand.
GATCTTTATGCTATATGATATTTATACTGTATGATATTTTAATACTGTATGATCTTAATGATGTATGATCTATATACTATATGATCTTTGTTCTATATGATATTTATGATGTATGATCTTTATGCTGTCTGATCTTTATGCTGTATGATCTTAATTTAGTATGGTTTTTATACTATATATTATGATATTTATGCTTTATGATATTTATGCTGTATGATCTTTATGCTCTGTGAATATTTATGCTGTATGATCGATGTTCTGAATGATCTATATCTATTATGACATGTGCTTCAGTGACAAATTAACATCAGAGTATTAGTTTGGACTTTGCCAGGAAATAAAAACACATGTATTTTCCAAAAAGCAAAAAAAAACGTTCTAAAAAAGAAAGACAACTCATACTTTTATTTACAATAAGAAATTTATTCTTCTTTTGTTTTTGTGTTTGGTTTCTTATTTCTTCAAAATATCAAAATAAACAAGTATTACAAAAACTAAACACTGTTTAAAAAAATTGTCTTTAAGCGAAGCAGGAAAGAAACTTGAACAGTCCGTCTCATAAAATGAATTTTTCTTTCTGGGACAGATAAAGTTCACTTCTTGTTCACGAAAACAGTCAAAACATTGAGTGGTTTCCGAATTCAATCGTTTTCCCAAAAGAATCAAAAGTTAACTGTTTTTCCACTCAGGCACTTCTTTTTGTTTTCAACATCATTGCTGTAGGATTCGGTGGAAGGCGACCAAGTATCACGTTGGTAGTAGGCCTCCGCGCACTGATCTACTCAACGCAGTCATCTCGTATGGCAGGGGTCGGCATACTATGACGCGCGCCAGACTTGGCACGCCGAGCGATTTTCAATTCAATAGCTCGCGGAAGACCACCAAAAAGGACAATTCAGGCCACTTTGACGAGAAATTGTCTGCAAGAGCAGTATGACTTCTAAGCTGTTGGCACGCTGGACGAATTAGAAATCCTACTTCGGCACGCTATTATGAAAAGGTCGTAAGGTGTGGTGTAAATTTTATTTTCATTAAAATCAGCACATCCATACTGCCCTTGATAGCAGCAACAACACGGAACCACTGCCCTCGATTAGAGCCTCGCAGAGGCCGGCGTGACTGGCTGATTTTCCTCGAGGCCTTGTCACAAATGTTGAGGGCCCAAAATGATTTTCTTTTTTTCACGTGTCTACAACTATATGGCCCAAAGTATGGGTTCCGCAAGTAGACTCAACCAAACAAAAATCTTTATTTCTTAGACCTACATATTTGATTGTAAAATAGAATGATCCTGCTGGCCTATCACATATTGGTTTGCTTAATTAATACAGTTATATAGCTGAGGTTTATGCACCGAAGACTATGTTTAAAATACGCCAAACGGGAGGGTGGTGATGGTGCTTCAGAAAGTGACGGTTGTGCGGTTCAGTAGGAATCGGAGACTTCCGCAAACAGGTTGACCATCTTGTTGTACGTCGCCAGGTGGATAAAGATGTCGAAGAGTTGTCCAATAATGACTATGGAGTAGAGGACGCAGTACATGTTCAGCCAGTTGAACAGCATCATAAAACAGCCTTCCTGGAAACATGTAAACAGTATTTTAAAAACAGTCTTCCTGGAAACATGTAGGCTAAACTGTATTTTAAAAACAGTCTTCCTGGAAACATGTAGGCTAAACTGTATTTTAAAAACAGTCTTCCTGGAAACATGTAGGCTAAACTGTATTTTAAAAACAGTCTTCCTGGAAACATGTAAACTGTATTTTAAAAACAGTCTTCCTGGAAACATGTAAACAGTTTTTTAAAAACAGTCTTCCTGGAAACATGTAAACAGTATTTTTTAAAAAGTCTTCCTGGAAACATGTAAACAGTATTTTAAAAACAGTGTTCCTGGAAACATGTAAACAGTATTTTAAAAACAGTCTTCCTGGAAACATGTAAACAGTATTTTAAAAACAGTCTTCCTGGAAACATGTAAACTGTATTTAAAAAAAAAACACTACCTGGAAACAAAAAAGAAACCATTTTTTAAAATTACAGCTATCCTGGAAAAATAAAAATCTTCCTGACGTTTTAAAAGTATCCAAAACCGGACGAATCTATCTGGTTCATTAGTCCAGGGAGTAACCTGAAAGGGATCGTTGGATCCAAGACCCATTTAGGTATTCAGGAAGGTTTATACACTATACTCCCTCTCCCCCATACGGAATACATCGGAATCATTTAACGAGTCGACATGACCTCGTATACCTGCACTTTTGCCTGTCAATACAAACACCAAACAATATGCCTGGTCTTCCAGACACCGTGCTTGGCGAGACAGGTGCTGTTGCGCCTATTCCTTACTCTCCCCCATCCCTCTCACACACCGATTTTCGGTGGTCGGCTCAAGCCCGAGCAATGATTTTCGGATGCGCAACGTGGGACGCCTCCCGAGGGACGAGAGAAAGAGAGAGAAAGAGAAAATAGAGAGCGTGGGCGATGGAAAAGAGAGAGGGAGATATGGAGTGAGAAAGACAAAGAGAGAGAGAGAGAGTTATAGAGGGGAGAGAGGAGAGGTAGGGAGAGAGACGAAAGAGAGTGATACAAGGGGAGAGGGAGACATATAGAGGGAAAGAGTGAAAGAAGGAGAGTGAGAGGGGGGTAGCGAAAGAGAGAGAGAGAGGGGGGGAGAAAGATCGAGAGGGTGAGAGATGGAAAAGAGAGTGAGAAAGAGGAAAAGGCAGACAGAGAGAGGGGAACGACAGAAAGAGAGAGAGAGAGAAAGAATGGGAAAAGAGTGATGGCGAGAGATGGAGAGAGAGACGGAGTGAGAGAGAGAGACTCACCGTGTAGACACCGTCCCCTAACATGGCGCACTGTTTGATGCTGGAGTCGAACCCCAGACTTTTGTCAGTGGACTTACTGAACTCGTGATACTTGGTCTCGTTACAGCAGGTTGGCGGATACTAAATACGTTTGGAGGAAAAAACGAGGGCGTTTAAAATGGAAAATTTCAAGCAAAATTAAAGGCGCTTAACAAAAGATATTTTTATTTTTCAAAACAGTGATAGTGCTAACAGCCATTTTGACCAAATATATATATATAATTCTTTACTATATCACTTTGTTTCAATCTAAATAGTAACATTTTGATATTTTGAAACAGTACAAATTTTAGTTTGTGTCTGTAGAGAATTAAATGCCCTTCAATTTGATGTGTAACATAAGTTTCTACTATAAATAGGTCATTTTAGTGAATTGTTTTTTAAATAGGTCAGATTTGCGGTTTTTTTTTTTGGTCTCCCTGGATAAAAACCGTAAATCGTACGTATGCAACATGATTTTTACGTCGATATTTGTCTATTGCACCACATTCACGAAAAAAAAATGTGTATCTTCTCTACCAACTTTTGTGTTGGTAAACAAAGTAACTTGCTCATAACCAATGGATCTAGAGGTTTTGAGATAATGACTTCTAGAAATGGGGACTACATTGTGAGGTCGCAAAAGGTAACGCACTTATTTTAAAATTTCATAACTTTCTTGAAAAAAGACATGCAGTCATAACAATAAAATAATAATAATGGAGCTTGTATAGCGCATATCCCGGTGATGGCACTTCTATGCGCTGACGACAGTTACAGAATACAGACGAGTCAACGAGCAACAGATGAACATGTAAATAGGTATACGCAAATACTGCTAACGAAATAGGTGAGTCTTCAGCCGGTTCCTGAAGGTGTTGTAGCCAGGGCTCCGGTGAAGCTGTAGTGGGAGGTGATTCCGAGCGGACGGTCCCGCGTAGGAGAATGAATGTTGGCCAGCGGACAATAACCTCACTCGAAGGATCACCATTTGGTATTCAAAATTCTTAGAATAGCTTGAAAAATTAAAACAGGATATAGATCTAATGCTTATTATAAGTTGATTATATTTTATCTCATTTGTAATGAGATGTTCTTACGTTTAGTATAAGTCCTAGAATACCATATCGTTCTGCAGAATAAATCCAAATCACAATCCAAATTTTTCTTACGGCAACATCTTTTGGAAATAAAATGAAATTTAATCCCCTACATCCTTTCTTTCTCACAGTACAACCAGTAATACAGCGCACAGAATGTTTTGCTAGAAAATGAACGAATAGGACCGGAAGGGCTGGTACACTATGAACTTTTAGGTTCATCCTGCATTAAGAATTGTCCATTGATGATAACATTTGTAGATGACTGTAACATCAAAACAATGTAGATATCACTCTATCTATACTTTATTTAAATAGCCATGTGGGCCCTACTCACGGCTATTGGCGACCTGTCTTTGTCCTTTTTGGCTGAGAAACTTAAGGACATGTCCTGGAAGTCATACAGCTCCACAACACCACAGCAGTGGCCCTGTACACACAATCATATAGTGTGAATTAGCTTGTGTGTGTGTGTGTCTGGTTTATAAGAAATAGTCTCGCGGCCAGGCCCGGCGGATAGGCAGACGTGAAGACCGTTTGAATGGCGGGGGCAAAAAATGGGTCGGTAGGATACGCAGATGGACAGGTGGTTTGTATGGACCGCCGTTAAAGGACAGACAGACAAAATAAAAACACAGACAGAAAATGGAACAAGTAGGCTTATGAAAAGTTGTTTGGATAGATGGATAGATGTGTCGATAGATAGAGAAATAGATGTTAAAAAAGATAGATAGGTAGATAGATAGATTTAACACTGGATATAGTGTTAATATATACATATATATATATATTTAACATTGTATAGATAGGAATATATATTTGTGGATAGATACATAGGTTGATCGATAGTAATAATATAGGTCTAGATAAATGGGTAGACAGACAGACAGATAGATTGATGGATAGATAGGTTAGCTAGGATAGATAGGATGGATAGGATAGATACGATAGTTAGGATAGGATAGATAAGACAGATAGGATAGATAAGATAGATAGAAAAAAAAGGATAGATATGGTATATATGATAGATAGGATAGTTAGAATAGATACGATAGACAGGATAGATAGGATGGATAGGATAAATATAAATCAAATATACAAACAGACAGACAGAACACAACATTACCCATATAGCAAGGATATCATGTGTCACGGAAATGACGTTGCTGTCCTCCACGGCATAAGAACTATTGATTTTATTGGTCAGTTCAGTGGTGGCCTTCTTTATGGGGGCGGAAGTGGTGCTCATGTACACGTTGGCCGTATTAATCTCCATGATGACCACGATACCGGATATAAAGCAGACCACCGGAAGTGTGAAATGATTCCTGGGGAAAACATAAACAGTTTTCAAACTTCGGACCGCAACAGTCAAGCAGAAGTTAAGATGCAGTGAATAGCCACGAAGATATCCTGGGGTTCTCAAATAGTCTTAGCAAACGACGGTTAGTGGGGACCGGGGGGGGGCAATTATCTCTTGGCGCCCCTGATTTTGGTAAGTAACCGAAATCATAGTAAATTTTCTGGCCGCACTACGCTCTATCACGATTCCATTGAAATCAGGCATTCGTAGGCTACACGACTGGGAGTCTGGGAAGTCAGTTCCCATTCATCAATACGGGGACTCAACCGCCCGCTCAACCGCCGCTTATAAATTATGGGTTATTCAATCATCTCTCGGTTAAAAACAAAAAAAGAAAGGCTCTATTATAGTGAAAGCGTCTCTAATGATGTATTTCGAGAATGATGGTCATCCTCATTTAGGCCTTTATCGCGCATCTCACGATGCAATTGCATTCAACAATCCGTTATTGTTTTTTTCAAAAGTTAAGAACTAGTTGGTGTAGTGAACCCCTTTGTCACTCAAAGTCTAAGGGGTCTTCCATTAATTACGTCAACACATCAAGGGTAAGTTAAAATGGGTGATAGGAATGGAGGGGGGGGGGGATATAAGGACATATTGACCACAGCAGTGTTATCTTTGTAAAATACATTTTTTTTACAAACTATATTGTCATGTGTCATTATCATACAAGATTGAGATAACATACCATATCTTTATTAATGGAGTAACATAAATTGTTCTGGATTACTTATGATATTTAAACGTGTTTGGAAATTTTGTTTACCAAGAAAAGTAAAGTAATAAAATACACAATATAACAACAAAAAATATTATTATTTATTATGACACTTTGTAAGCACCCTTATTGAGCAATGTAAAAAAAACGTTATTGAGTAGCAGGGAGTACAACATGTTTTGACAAAATTGTATTAGTCCTTACAAAATTAATAGTTTTGATAAAGGATGAGGGGGAAAATGAGGAGGACACAAATTTGCCTAGATAGTGTTGACTCTATCAATGGACTTTGCGACTCTTCATCCCACCAACAAGTCCAGAGCCTTTACAAGCTTATGTGGCCCCCCAGGGCAAAAGTTTCAGCGCCGCCCCCCCCCCTTTCTTGCATACTGTAACTGCTTGTTTAGTGCTACATTTGCTATATTTAGACTACATTTGCCGCCCCCCCCATGGAAGTGCCGCCCCCGGGCAAATGCCCCCTTCTGCCCTCCCCTATGCGAAGGGCACTGCCAACAACTCCCCCCCCCCACTTTCCCACTACCCCAGTGGAGCATTCAGTATTGTCACTTCCACATGGCGGCAGATGAGATTTCAAAGATGGTAAGGGGGCGGGTCATTTTTAAGAATGCATTTCATTTTTTTTTTGTTTTACCTCTTAATAGGGGTAGGGCGGGATGCAAAAAAAAAAAGACCAATTAAAAAAAACAACCTAGTTGTAGATTGATAAATCTAGAAATCATTGTGAGACAGCTTGCTGCCAAAGCTATTCCAAGAAAACTGGCTCCTTTTTTTTTAATTATTTTGTTTCTTTTTTAATGTGTAAAGCGTCTAATCAATACACATGTTTTAGGAAACGCGGTGGTCTATTGACATAGCCTGAGCAAACGCTCCGAAGGGGGGGGGGGGGGTACAAATACGTTGTTGTTGTTTTTAAATCCCGAGATCTCAGAGGCGTAGATTGAGACAAACCCAGTGCTGGTGGGGTAACCAGGCTTCCGGTTGGCGGGAGTAATGTATAAAGTATTGCTCTGCAGGTCGAACATGTCAATTGAAAACAGGGAGAAAAATAAGGGGCCGTCCATAAAGTACGTCACGCTATTTTTGACCAGTTTTAACCCCCTCCCCCCTCCCTGTCACAAACTGTCACAAATCTCGGACCCCCCCCCCCCCCCCCCTAAAGTACGTCACACTTTCGATTTAAAAAAAAAAAATTAACACCTATTTAAAACGTAATCTAAAACACACTTCACTATAAAACAGTATAAAAATATAACAATTTCCACTTAAAAGAACTATCACATTATTAAAATGACTTAAATAGTAAAATAGTTAATTGTCAACAGTTGTCACAGTTATTCATTGAAGCAATAACTCAACCTATATTGAATTTGAAACTGCAAAAATGAGACTAGACAATTATATAATACACATCATTTATCTGCTGCTTTTTAGATAATCTTCCGATTATGCAATCTTTTTACACAGGATAAGAAGTAGAAATTAGCGAAACTTGACCTCACCCAGTGATTAAGTAATAAAAAGGAAAAAAAAAAAATTGACTATAAAGTCTGGATTGACAAATTATGTGCTATATTGAATCTGTTTATTATGGAACTATGAATTATGTTTAATAAAAAAATATCACTGGAAATCATCCATCCATTGTAAAGTGACTGGCATTATTCTTTCACCATCATCGTTTCCTTGAAGTATAATTGCAGACAGATAAACTTCATCCTCATCTAACCCCTCAACATCCTCTGAATGTGCATTTTTTTCTTCTGGCAATAACTGCTATGAGTTCTCTTTGCCTTCTAGCAGCGATTCTCCAAGGACGGATGCGCTTTATCTGAGTTGATTGTGGAACAGTTTGGGTTGGCACATTCTCCCGAGCCCGAGCTCTGTGTTGTCCTGCATGTTTCTTCAACATTGTTTGTGAGGCAAAGTATAAGTGACACTTTGCCAATTTGATAAAGTAAGCTGGTCTGCAAAGATGGACAATAAATATCATATGGTTGTACTTTGAAAACTCCTGTTGATCTCAACATAATGTCATCAAATTTAAGATTTTTTGTCACAAACAATGACGGAAATTTATGTGAATCTGCATCTACTCTTTCTGACGCTTTGAGTCCGTCAGTTGTTTGGTTGATTGGGATTGGAGGAGGAGAGAATCTCGAAGGTAAAACGTTGAATGATGAGCTTGGCTCAGTAATATAATTATGCAGCGGACAACATAGAAATAATAATACTTCCGGCATGACGAAAGCAAGGCTATATACATAAAATAAGGCTTCGCAACAGCATACTAGCGCTCCTAACGAGAGGAATCGTGAACAACACATAATTCAGGAGATAGGCCTACGCATTTCATGCTTTTTTGACATAAAACTAATTCAAATGTTTCACAAAATTTGCTATAATTTATTTTTAAAGCTATTAAATTCTACTAAAAAAAAGAAAATAAAATAGAAATAAAATAAAAAATAAATGTGTGACGTCACATATGGCCTGACCCCCCCCCCCTCCCCCCTGTCACAAACTGTCACACTTTCTTACACCCCCTCCCCCCCTCTGGAGCGTGACATACTTTATGGACAGCCCCTAACTAGTTCTCTGATATAAACTTTATACACACTTACCTGTGTAACTGAAAGCTCATGTACATCATAATACACACTATGTGAATAGCGTTCAGTATCATGAGCGCGTTGCCGAGGGTCTGAAAGACAAACGCAAACAAATAAGCATCAATGGATGCAAGCGTTTTTTTTACATTTTATTTAGCTAAGTGTATGTAACACCTGGTGTCCCATTGGTTTCATTTAGTGTTCCGTGCATCTACCGTAGTGCGGTATCACCCAGCGGGCACATCACGTCGTATCGACGGAGAAAAATCGTTGCTGAGTAGATACTTCAGTGTTCAATATTAGGCATATGATTCTTAATGTTTTAACGTTGTTTTTTTTAGTAATACCTAAACTACGGCAGTATTCCGTTTTTTTTTCTTTTGTAGTGTTCTGTACAATAGAGATCCGTTTGCTTTTGCTAGGACAATGTGTGTGTGTGTGTGGGTGGGGGGGGGGCAAGAGAGACCGTGGTGGCTGTTCGAATAGTATACAAAGCACTAACAATATAGTGTCATTAAATGAACGCCGATTCGGGCATCCTTTGCGACGCCACAGTGCATTTGCGAAGGCGGTCATTATTTTAAAACTGTTATCCAGATGCGGGCGTCTTACAGTGAGCGTTCGGTAGACGCGCCTATTTCTATGCATAAAAAGGGTGGTTGAAACTGGGGCTGTCCTGGGATCCGTGATGCGATTTAGATACAAATTTTCACACACAAAAAAAGTCTGTGGGTATTGAACGTTTTTACAAGCTTTTCTGGACATAATGCATAGCCTTTGACCAAAAGACTTTCCCCCCCCCCTCCCCCCCCCCCCCAGCCCCACGAATTTATTTAGATATAGTGCCGTATGCACTTTCTATGAACTCCGAATGCATAATATTGTATGCAAGAACATAATGATTTTTTTTACGTCCTTAGAATGTTACTGTAAACTTTCAATACACAGTCTTGGAAGTTCTGTTACAATTGTAATAAATGGGATGCTATGCTTAATAAATTGTTTCTTTTCTTTCCGTATATTAATTTAATGTTTAGTGGTCTCCTTTTTTTTTTTTGGTTAATCTAGTGAATTCTAGTGTTTCGTGCTACTTCAAAGATATATTATACGCTACTTAAGTGTTTCGTACGTTACTTCACGGTGATGTGTATGTTACTTTGTGCACCATAATATGCTACTTGAGTATTTCATATGGTTAATGTAATGCTGCGTTAGTGTTCAGTGTGTAATCCTGTCGCCTCACGCTCTATACCTTGTGCTAATTATGCCAACAGATGAAAAACGAAAAACATATTTAAATATATGAAAAACGAACCCTCTACAAATGTAAAAGTAAATAGGACTTTATGTTCTTTTTTTTAAATACTGTTTTAAACGCCATTAGAGAAAATCAATCAGTTTTGACAAAATCAATCGTAAATTAACTTTGCATTATAGATTTGCCTGAACGTTTTTGTTTTTAGACGCGAGACTTTAAATCTGAGACATTCAGTTTGGGGACATCCGTTTCGTGGACATTCTACCTAGATCAGCGATATGTAGTTTGGGATTATTATTTTTTCTTTGAATGGCATTCAGTTCGTGAAATATTATTTGTGACAAATTATATAGGCTGGTACATTCAATCAAAAAGAATTGTTGTGAAACATACAGTCAACTTGGAACAGTCGGTCTGGAAATGTCGGCCTGGCATTGTCAGTCTGAAATCGTCATTCTTGAGAGTCGATTTGGAACAGTTGGTCTGAAACAGTCGGTTTGTAATAGTCAATGTAGAAATCTAGAACATCCGGTCTGGGACTATCGGTCTGGAACTGTCGGCCTGCAACTGTAAGTCTGGAATAGGTTGCCTGGAATTGTCAGTCTGGAACTGTCGGCCTGCAACTGTAAGTCTGGAATATGTTGCCTGGAATTGTCAGTCTGGAACTGTCGGTCTGTAACTTTTAGTCTGGAACATTCAGTTTGGAACATTCGGTCAGGAGCATTCAGTCTGGAATATTTAGTCTGAAACATTCGGTCTGGAACATTCAGGCTGGAACATTCGGTCTGGAACATTCAGTCTGTAACTTTCAATCTTGAACATTCGGTCTGGAACATTCAGTCTAAATAATAGAAAAGTTAAATGATAGCAAAACACGATGAGCTTGTTAACCCACTAGTAACCATGAAAACTGGTTGCACCAATTGTGGTCTACCAAATAACCAGTAATAACAAATTTCTGTAAAAGCCATTTAATGTTTAGGAACCAACCTTGATTTTGTTTACTGCATTAAGTACTTACACTCATGATGGCTCTGATTATCTTTGGTAAAAGTTTAAACACTGAGTTAATACCTGAGTAATGTTGCCGAAATTTAACTCCCTTGGTGCCGACTTGAACGCCACAATCTTCTCGTATTCAGGATAGTAAGGGTTGCTCTTCACCGCGTTGATAACGATTGAGGTAAAGTGAAACCGCAGGACGACGCCGACAATGACAAGGACAAGGCAAGCCATCTGTGGGATTAGACATTGTCTTTATGAATTACAAGCTAAATTGCCCGGTGGAAAATAAAACTGGCCTGTATAAGCTACAGATAAAAAATGTTATAAACAACAATGAACAGAAAGCTGTAAATCCAATAATTAAATTTTTTTTTTATTACTGAAGACTATTAGGAAAGTAATTTAAAATAAATATTGTAATCGGGTAAAAAAAGGGACTTCTTTTTATTTAACAAAAATTAACTAATATGATTGGTTAAACACACAAACAATTTACTTTATATAAGCTTATAATATAGATTTTATGTTAGCGTCGATTTCGTTTTCCTTTGTGGCAGCCAGCGAAAAGCTTCAAATTCTCATTGACCCACTTACCGTCATCCTATCGAGCTAAACCTTGGCACATAGACTCGTTGGCGATGACATACACATTTTATCTAATTATATTCAGCCCCATCCACCACGCACCCCACAGACGCAAAAAGGGGAGATAATGAAGAAAATAGTTTTTGGGGTAAGTTAAGAAGTTGTGTACGGGTGGATTGTGTGGGGTTGGGATGAATGGACAGACAGACAATGCAAGCGAAACACAGAAAAGGAACAGACATGCGTAGAGATAGATAGATATATAGATAGAAAGACATGGATAGATAGACAAATACATAGGAATATAGATGGATAGATAAATAGATAGATAAATAGATAGGTATATACAGAGACAGGAGGTAGATATGTGGATAGATACGTTGTTAGTTAGAGGGGTAGTTTGGTGGAAAAAGAAATGAAAAAAATAGGATGATAATAAATAAATAGTTTCATAGATAGGTGGATAAATAAAGAAATAGATTGATATACAGTTAGATAAATAGATAGATAAACAGCTAGATTGATAGATAGAAAGATAGAGAGAGACAGATACAGAGACTTAGATAGATAGATAGATAGATAGATAGATAGATAGATAGATGGATAGATAGATAGTTAGATAGTTAGACAGAGTTTAAGATAGATAAACAGACATACAGTTAAAGAGATAGATAGACAGTTAGATAGATAGATAGACAGTTAGATAGATAGATATATAGATAGGTAGATAGACAGTTGGATAGATGGATAGATACATTGATAGATATGCCAATTAGCTTCACTCACCATTAACGATGAATGCCAGATAAAGAAGAATCGATCCAATGGTCTACTGAGGTAGTCCAAATCAAAGACATCACCTGACTCACCACTGTTCGGGTCTTCATCTTAGATATTTACAAAATTCCAAAACCTTTACAATGACCATTACACTGACCTTCACACTCACCTTTATTTGCCCTTTACACTGACCTTGGCATTGGTCTTTACAGTGACTTATACCGTAATCTTCGCATACGTAGAGCACGACTTCAATTCTAAGTGCATATTGATTAACAGAGCCGGGGGAGGGGGGTGGAATTATTTATTTGTGCAGAGTACTGCGGCGGTCAGGGTTCCTTCTATTTGGATTTTAAGATTGACCTATTTCTAATCGAATCCAATATATTTTCAGTTTATTTCTAGCATTTCTATTTTTAGAGTGAAGCAAAATATATTTTGGTGGCTCGTCTGTATACCTGCAATTTCACCCGGTAGCGCAGATGCCCAAACTATAGGTATGGGCATCCAGGCACCAGGGCGAGGTTCATATGGAAAATGCTGCGCTCATTGCTTCCTCCACACCGAGGCTTAAGTCTCTCGGTGGTAAAATGATTTCGGACGCGCAGTCCACCATGCGTTATAGCCAACCGGTGTGCTCTTGATGCAAGTGTACTGGTTGTTTCCACACTTCGCAGCTTTGAGGCCCATGGGTACCGAAGTGTTAAATATTATGTGATACATTCGCTAATTATTTATAGGCTTCAGGGAAAATCGACAACCCTCTACTCTAACATAAGACTATAATAAGATGGACCGCTTTAACCCTTCCCGTAACGACCTACTTCTATCTATGCTGCCTTCAGTTACGCTATAAACGCGCCCGGGACTGTAAGGGTTAATATTTCTGCTAATTGATGACTCGAATGGCTTCTTTTCGGAATTCCCAATTCCCTTTTGTATTGTACGCTTCCGTTTTATTTAATCGCTATGATTTTCTCAATAAAAAGTTAAAATCGAAAGTTGTATACAGCGGAAAACTTGAGTTAGAAGTAGTAGCGTATAAGTCATATCAGACCGAGTTATTGGATGCGCACGAAAAAACAACAACATCTAAGCTCTAAAAATAGAGCAAGCGGTCCATCTTATTATATTTAGTCCATGCTCTGACCAACTAATTCTCATCACCGTTTGTTTTAAAACATAAATATTAGACCAGCGTGCTGATTAGGGCCGTCCGTAAATAACGTCACGAACTTGCAGTGGTGTTTAACGTTTGTGACTGTATGTGAGAGGAGGTGAGGGGTGTAAAACTAATATGGCGCCACGCCAATAATTGTATTTTTTATATTTTAATTGTAATACTTATTACGAATATGATTAAAAAATGGACATAAAATGGTAGTGGTGTTTATATTTATTTGTTTTGATCGGGTACAGCGCTTTGTGACGTCATAATGACGAAGGGAGTCTTTCTTTTTTTCCACGACGTGTGACGATGAGGGGGGGGGACACGATTTAAAATTGGCAAAGATCGCGTGACGTCATTTGTGGACGGCCCCCTAACTACAAAAGACAAAGAGGAATATATAATTTTATACAGAAAAATAAAAGTAGTTACCGTCAGAATTGTCTTCGCTGGTGGCAGTGGCATTTTTATTTGTATCACTGTCATAGCGAACAATTCCGCTGGGAAAGCAACGGTCTCCTGGCGTGCCAGTTCGTGTGTCTCCAGATTCTAGTCTCTCACAGCCTCCTGCGTTCTGGGAAAACTCCGGAAGACTTGCAGCAGATCTGAAGCGGCCCTGATTATCACCCGTGAATGGAGGAGACAAGCTCATTTGTCTTTTGCTCAGAGGTTCTCAATGGTTTCCGGAATGTTTTTGACTCAATAGTCATTTTGAGCATTTCTCAAAATGTTGACGTACGGGTGGCCTTTAAGTCTTTGCATCCAGAGTTTTCAAATAATATATGCATCTTAAAATCTTTGCGATGATTGTAAAACACAGTATAGTTAATCTAATGATCCTTTTGACTTAAAGTGCGTCTTCATAGAATTAATCAAAGTAGGCTTATTAAATTATATTAAAAATAGGCCTACATCACGAATATCTAATAAAATGCGTAGAAAAACAAAGAGAGAAAAAAACACTTTTAAACAACCCTTTATAATAACAATTGTGTGGGTTTTAGGGAAATAGTTTTGGGGTATGTTTAAAAGTTTTGAACAAAAGCAAGAAATGCATTTATAGAACAATTCTTATAAAAATAAATGCTATTTTTAAACCTTGGATAAGCGTAGGACGCAATAGTGCATAAGCGTAAGACGTAATAGGCCGAATATTCACTACGCACGTCTGTAACACTTAACTCGGATAAGAAAGGCCTGCTGCAGTTTTACACATGTTAAACTGAATAATCAAAAACATAGACATACTCAGATATAAAAATGAAACTCTTTATGAAGTAAACAAAACTGTCATTTCACTTCAACATATCTTTTTACAGACGATCAGCAAAAATGATTTTGTTTTAAAACAACAAATACTGCTTTTGTTTTGCATTCTGGCTTACTATCCCGCCATCTTAGACGGAAGTATTTATAAAAGAAAAGCTGAGCATAAACCATTGGTTGTTTTATGGTGGATTTACAAAGTCTGCGCACCTTACTTAGATATAATTAGATATTAAATTATTATGTTAAAATTAATCATTTATTATTTGAATAAATTTGAGAATGTCCAAAGTCTAGGGGAAGTTGTGTAATCCGACAGTCCTCGTTGGACAATGATGGTATTGAAGCTTTGATTGCCTGAACTATACAGTAAAAATATCAACTGTTGCTCAGCCAACTATCCCTTTATATTCATGCCGCTGATTGTTCCAAACGAACTATAGATCTAATTGCCGATACAATTTTGGACTTTCGGCATCGCAGGAGTTTTGTAAAAATAGATAACGCGGTCACAAATGTCCCGTAAATCCTTCTCATGATCTTATTTCAGTGTTTACACCTCTTTGCCTTTCCCATGTAACGCAGCGGTGTTTAGAGTTTGGAGTTTCGCCCTTCTAGGTGAACTACTAGACCATCATTAGTTTACGAGTCGCCATCTGCCAGAAACCACTGGCTTTTAATGTGCCAGTGGCCCGCTTCGACCTCATTGCCTGTTAATAGTAAAACGTGGATCTGCCAGGTTTGGGAGCTTTGTTTGGAACAGGTTCCGGTTGGCGAGCGATATTAAGCCTTACCAGTGACACTGGTAATTATTTCCCACTCCCTTCTATAGACAATACCAACCATGGACACAAATTCTCGAAGCAGGTCTAGACTTAGACTCTATACCGTAAAAACGTCTTGCTTGAGCACTAACAATATATTTTAATGCTCTAGTTTGCAATCCTTCGTTTTTTAGTTGGTGTACAAAAATAGAAGGATTAAATATTTTCTAAACAGTAGCGTGACATTTTGAGGTGTGTAGGGGACGGCCGCCCAAGTTTTAATTAAAACAAACATTCTTAATAGGCGCAAATTTCACTGGTAGAAATCTCTTGGTTTTAAAACACTGACTTACACACTACAAAGACCCACCATTCCCGTTCTGTTCTGATTAGTGCAACAACCTTTGGTCAACAAAGGGCCTCTCAAACGCGCGGGCGCCGCACCTACCCGGGAAAATCAATAATACTGCCAATGATTTTTGTGATACATATTTTTTTCTTTTTAGAATAGAATGGTTCTAATCATGATTTACCATTTACCTGACCTTCGCTGACCACAGGCTAAGTGCCCTTGGTGACAATCGCGTGTACGATGCTTTAAGGTTAAGTACCGCTAATATAAACTCTAAAACTATTTAAGGGTTGCGCTCTGAACTCTAAACGATCTATTGAGCGTGAGATTTTAATTATCTGTACGCGTTTGGCTTTTTATAGCTCTGTTTGGGAGACAGACAGACAGATTGAGAATATTTCTTAATTGTAACCATCCCATCCCGCCTTCTTCAAAGCTTTTGTGGCGTCTGTGTGTAAATTTAGCACCCTCACCGGCCCTTAAGAATCACTCGACGGGCGACATCGGACGAGTGACAAGAATTTGACATTTAGCATGGCGGGTGGCGAGTTCCAGAAAACAACGCGATTATAATCGCTTTCCCTGGTTTGATTGAAACGGGCGACAGACGTGAGTTGGGGGGCGTGCGCCCTTCAAACCCTCCCCCCCCCCCCCTTATCGTGAAGACGTACCGGGGTAGTGAGCAGGCACAGAACAATGGGATCGCCCTTGCTTTATTTTTTGGAGAGGCGGTCGCGGGAAACACGGGACAGGAGTGCTCTCTTTAGTCAACAACGTCACGACAAGGGCGTTAATAGCAGCTTCAAGTAAAACGTCTGAAGAAACAGGTTGTGTCCCCTTAGTTTCTCGTCCCTCCACCTGACTTTTGAATATTATTATAACTAAACACTTGAAACTGCGCTCCAAACGGGGGTGGCATCACCCTCCCTTCCTCCTTTAAGGCGCTGATAATATGCTGTATTATTACCCTTTAGACAATTAAGCAAAGTGTTCCTATTACTTAAAAAATAAGTTGTTTTTTTTTTTAATCTATTTTTGTAATTTAAGAAACGTACAGTGTAATACATGAATTATTGTATTAAAAGATAAATTAGCAGTAAACCTAAAATTCAGAAGATAAAACAACAGGCAGGTCGAGGTAATGGCAATAAAAGTGGATGATGCAATTGTGGTTCGTTTCTCCACCTGCCTTCAGTCAAAGAGGATAAAAGCGATTGGGAATTAAGATGACCACATATACCTCTTTGAATTTGAATGTAATTCTTCTAAACGTCTGCTAAGACGCTGCGGACATTTTACTCTTATTCGTCTTGAATTTTTCAAATAGTGGCCCACCTTGTTGATGTTCCTGATAACCTAATGCCACTTTGGGAAGAAAATGAATTTCATGAATTTTGTTCATGCATATGGAGTAAGAAAGTCTTTTTATCTCTTTGCCTCTCTAAGTATTTGATTAATGTATTTTGTGGTAAACTTATTTCTGTACCTAAAGTTTAGACCCTCAATCACGAAATGAATCACTTTGCGCCTCGGGCTTTTTTTAGTTATAGCCGAAAATATGTCGTAAGAGTGTAAAATATGGATTTTGATAATTTCTATTAAAAAAAAATTAATTATAAATTATTTAAAAAATATTTTAAAAGTAAGAGCCTGCATTTTTTTCATGTGAAAGACCAAAAATTAAATATCCAGTAGTAAATTTGAAATTTCTCAAAATCAGTTTTCAGACATGAGCTACAGTAAAACATACATAGTTAAGAGACTATTTCTCCGATTTTTAAACAGGTTTCACCATGGAATTCAGCATTTAAATCAATATAAGGATAACTTTAAATGACTTTAAGGCACAATGCGCCTAATTTTGCAGTGGGGGGTCACAATTAATTGTTAAGTATTGATACTAGACCTACTTTGTTTTTAAATCCTAAAGTGTGTCTTTTAAAATAGTAATTTTACTAGTGGTGTTTACATTTCACACATTGCCAAGAAAACTGGCAACCATATCTACTTTGATAGTAAATGGACTCTCAAATAAATGAGCATGCTAAATTTGATGGCATGAATACAAGCGCAATATAAATAACCATTATTATTATTAAATTGTACAAATCAATCTGTAAACTGATTTATCAATATTTATGATTAGGGCTAGGCCAAGATAACAACAAAATAACTATAAAAAATATATATTTATTCCTGTAGCCAATGCCAAAGAAATGTGTATATTTTTACTTTGGATTTCTAGATAAACCAATTAATGTTTCATTTTTTGCAGATACTTTTTTTATATCAAATATGATAATCGACTTGTTTCCTGTACATTATAAATTGAAAATAAAACACCTGAACAGACATCATGAATTCTTTAAAATATTTTATTTAGTTATTTACAATTATTAATTTGTTAAAAATTAAAATTTGTATTTCAATACCAAATTTTCAAACCATATATTTTTATACTGAAATAAATTCAGTCACAAAAAAATATTAAAATAAAAAAAAAAAAATTTTAAATGTGAAGACCATAATTTATTAAAAGAATGCTTTTATGTGGCATAAGTTAAAACTAAATTTTGTAAGCTACTAATTATAAAAACATAAGTTACAACTTATTGATGAGTTTGTTTTGTATAAAATATGATGATATAAATATAATACAAGTCTCTTAAAAAGTTTGATTCAAACACTGGAAGTATATTATAGGGCCAACTAAAGTGAGATATTCCAAAAATTACTTTGGGAGCTTAGTTGGCGACAAAGATTCTCAGTATGGGTCAAAGCTAAAAACAACAACACAAGTTTAATTCTTTTGTTCAAGGCTTAGCGGTCTAACACTTTGAAGAAGTACTCAGCCTGAAATGGTCAAAAGGATGATGTTAATGATTAACTGAAATCTTTAAATAACTCTTAAATCATATCTAGAAATATCTCAAATATAAAATTTTCTTCAAGGCAAGAGGACTTGTGAAATATGAACTCATAAACTCACTTCCAGTCCAGCATCTTCAGGCAGATCTGTGCAGTGTACTGCATTCTGTACTTTATTCACACCGAAATTTGCTCTCAGTGTTCTGGGGCGAATGTGGCGAGCAATTTCCTTGAAGACAAAATATAGAGTAAGGGGATTTAATATTTATATCTATATATTATTTACTAGTTGAAGACAAAATATATAGTAAATTAAGGGGATTTAATATTTATATCTATATATTATTTACTAGTTGAAGACAAAATATAGAGTAAATTAAGGGGATTTAATATTTATATCTATATATTATTTACTAGTTGAAGACAAAATATAGAGTAAATTAAGGGGATTTAATATTTATATCTATATATTATTTACTAGTTGAAGACAAAATATAGAGTAAATTAAGGGGATTTAATATTTATATCTATATATTATTTACTAGTTGAAGACAAAATATAGAGTAAATTAAGGGGATTTAATATTTATATCTATATATTATTTACTAGTTGAAGACAAAATATAGAGTAAATTAAGGGGATTTAATATTTATATCTATATATTATTTACTAGTTGAAGACAAAATATAGAGTAAATTAAGGGGATTTAATATTTATATCTATATATTATTTACTAGTTGAAGACAAAATATAGAGTAAATTAAGGGGATTTAATATTTATATCTATATATTATTTACTAGTTGAAGACAAAATATAGAGTAAATTAAGGGGATTTAATATTTATATCTATATATTATTTACTAGTTGAAGACAAAATATAGAGTAAATTAAGGGGATTTAATATTTATATCTATATATTATTTACTAGTTGAAGACAAAATATAGAGTAAATTAAGGGGATTTAATATTTATATCTATATATTATTTACTAGTTGAAGACAAAATATAGAGTAAATTAAGGGGATTTAATATTTATATCTATATATTATTTACTAGTTGAAGACAAAATATAGAGTAAATTAAGGGGATTTAATATTTATATCTATATATTATTTACTAGTTGAAGACAAAATATAGAGTAAATTAAGGGGATTTAATATTTATATCTATATATTATTTACTAGTTGAAGACAAAATATAGAGTAAATTAAGGGGATTTAATATTTATATCTATATATTATTTACTAGTTGAAGACAAAATATAGAGTAAATTAAGGGGATTTAATATTTATATCTATATATTATTTACTAGTTGAAGACAAAATATAGAGTAAATTAAGGGGATTTAATATTTATATCTATATATTATTTACTAGTTGAAGACAAAATATAGAGTAAATTAAGGGGATTTAATATTTATATCTATATATTATTTACTAGTTGAAGACAAAATATAGAGTAAATTAAGGGGATTTAATATTTATATCTATATATTATTTACTAGTTGAAGACAAAATATAGAGTAAATTAAGGGGATTTAATATTTATATCTATATATTATTTACTAGTTGAAGACAAAATATAGAGTAAATTAAGGGGATTTAATATTTATATCTATATATTATTTACTAGTTGAAGACAAAATATAGAGTAAATTAAGGGGATTTAATATTTATATCTATATATTATTTACTAGTTGAAGACAAAATATAGAGTAAATTAAGGGGATTTAATATTTATATCTATATATTATTTACTAGTTGAAGACAAAATATAGAGTAAATTAAGGGGATTTAATATTTATATCTATATATTATTTACTAGTTGAAGACAAAATATAGAGTAAATTAAGGGGATTTAATATTTATATCTATATATTATTTACTAGTTGAAGACAAAATATAGAGTAAATTAAGGGGATTTAATATTTATATCTATATATTATTTACTAGTTGAAGACAAAATATAGAGTAAATTAAGGGGATTTAATATTTATATCTATATATTATTTACTAGTTGAAGACAAAATATAGAGTAAATTAAGGGGATTTAATATTTATATCTATATATTATTTACTAGTTGAAGACAAAATATAGAGTAAATTAAGGGGATTTAATATTTATATCTATATATTATTTACTAGTTGAAGACAAAATATAGAGTAAATTAAGGGGATTTAATATTTATATCTATATATTATTTACTAGTTGAAGACAAAATATAGAGTAAATTAAGGGGATTTAATATTTATATCTATATATTATTTACTAGTTGAAGACAAAATATAGAGTAAATTAAGGGGATTTAATATTTATATCTATATATTATTTACTAGTTGAAGACAAAATATAGAGTAAATTAAGGGGATTTAATATTTATATCTATATATTATTTACTAGTTGAAGACAAAATATAGAGTAAATTAAGGGGATTTAATATTTATATCTATATATTATTTACTAGTTGAAGACAAAATATAGAGTAAATTAAGGGGATTTAATATTTATATCTATATATTATTTACTAGTTGAAGACAAAATATAGAGTAAATTAAGGGGATTTAATATTTATATCTATATATTATTTACTAGTTGAAGACAAAATATAGAGTAAATTAAGGGGATTTAATATTTATATCTATATATTATTTACTAGTTGAAGACAAAATATAGAGTAAATTAAGGGGATTTAATATTTATATCTATATATTATTTACTAGTTGAAGACAAAATATAGAGTAAATTAAGGGGATTTAATATTTATATCTATATATTATTTACTAGTTGAAGACAAAATATAGAGTAAATTAAGGGGATTTAATATTTATATTTATATATTATTTACTAGTTGAAGACAAAATATAGAGTAAATTAAGGGGATTTAATATTTATATCTATATATTATTTACTAGTTGAAGACAAAATATAGAGTAAATTAAGGGGATTTAATATTTATATCTATATATTATTTACTAGTTGAAGACAAAATATAGAGTAAATTAAGGGGATTTAATATTTATATCTATATATTATTTACTAGTTGAAGACAAAATATAGAGTAAATTAAGGGGATTTAATATTTATATCTATATATTATTTACTAGTTGAAGACAAAATATAGAGTAAATTAAGGGGATTTAATATTTATATCTATATATTATTTACTAGTTGAAGACAAAATATAGAGTAAATTAAGGGGATTTAATATTTATATCTATATATTATTTACTAGTTGAAGACAAAATATAGAGTAAATTAAGGGGATTTAATATTTATATCTATATATTATTTACTAGTTGAAGACAAAATATAGAGTAAATTAAGGGGATTTAATATTTATATCTATATATTATTTACTAGTTGAAGACAAAATATAGAGTAAATTAAGGGGATTTAATATTTATATCTATATATTATTTACTAGTTGAAGACAAAATATAGAGTAAATTAAGGGGATTTAATATTTATATCTATATATTATTTACTAGTTGTTATGTCTATCAAAATTATTATTTTTTTTAATATAAGGTTAATCTGTATTTAATTTGCAAAAATTTATAAATTAAATGTTTGTCATTGTGAAAGTTCAGCCACGCCTCTCCTCCCCCGGGAACAAATTCTGGGTACATCCCTAGCAATGGGAAGAAAACAAAGCAAGAGCAACTCCAGTAGTCCTTAGAGTTTTTATGTATGTGCATGCGTTTATTTATATAAAATCAACTAATTCAACAGCATTAAACAGCCATTACAGGAAGTGTTTTTATCCAACACACTCAGCCGCAGTATATAACTACACATGCACATTTTTTCTAGCATTGGCTGATACTAAATGTTAAACAAACAAAAATTAATCTGGAAAGGTGATTGAAATCTTAAATTCTGTATTTTCATACCAATCCTCTACAAATTACATATTTATATAGCGCTGTTCATAACAAAGTCTTCGAATGCACTTTACATTTACCATGTGTTATTAAAATAAATTGAAAAAGTGTGTTTTTAATTTTGTTTTAAAGATGTCAATAGAGTCGGCTTGTTTAATTGTGTTCGGAAGTTTGTTCCACCACAGAGGTGCTAGGACTCTATATAGTATAACATAATAAAATAATTATAAAAAGTATGAAAAATTATCAATGCATCTTTTAACAGGTTTTCAAGGAAATTTTAAAATGTATTCCTAAATATTATAGCTATTGTCATTCCTGCATGAAAGCTCATACAATTATTACCCTAATTAGAAATCATCTTATATTTTAAAAAAATAATTTTTGAACTCACTGGATCCATGGGTCCACAGAACTCACGAAACGCTTCAGCTATATTGGCATTAGACCGGCTGATAATTTCCATGGCTATGACTGGTCCAGAATCAAGTTCGCTGACCATGCCAGGGTACTCATGCAGCACACCTTTGTAAACCTGTCATAGTCATAGATAAACATGTTGTTAAAATGTTAATGTAGACATAGTCATAGATAAACATGTTGTTAAAATGTTGATGTAGAGAAATAAACACTGTTCAAGTTTCGTATATGGAAGTGAAAATAACTCAAGCTCCCCAGTCTTTTTTTTTTATCTACAACAGTTAAAAGCATTCCATAAACAAGGATCTTTTAAAAAATGTAAATTAAACCCCCCCCCCCCCCAAAATATGCATTTGCCATGGCAAATAATTAGCACAGAAGTAGTTAACAAAATGAAAAAAAAAATGTTCTTCAATATATTTCATGTGACTCTAAATACTGATTTTGTTATATGTAAGTCTCTAATAAATGGACATTGGAAGGGGAAGTAATGGGGAGATTATCAAGAGAGTAACCTTTCCATATTATATTCTAGTGGTACTAGAATTAGGCAAATAGTACACCACAATGCTAATAACTCACACAATTTGTGTCATTACAAATATAATTGTGAAAAGAAAGCATGCTGATGACACAAAGTGCATGTTGTGATAATTGCTTGAACTGAATTTTTAGATTAAATATTTTATTCAAAGTTATTATGCAACGTTCTATTAATTATTGGTCATTTGCGAGAATTCATAACAGGATCAACTCCAGTTTATAAATTTATATTCCTTTTATTTTAAGTTTAACTTAGCTTGCACCCAAATATTTTGTTCATTTGATATACAGATAATAAAAACAAATTGCCATGTTTTTAGCAATTTTTTTTAGATTTATAAGATTAAGAAAGTTTTAGTTGACACACATTTTAAAAATATAAATATAAAGAAAATAAATTAATGTCGTCATCAAGTCTTGTGTAGTAGCTTAAGATCAAGTATTTTCTTTAAATAATAGTTGGGAAAAAGAATTAATTCCTGAAAAAAGGTTAAAAAATGTTTTCACAAAATAATAGAGGCATCATGTGTAATAGTGGCATCAAGGGTAATTTAGAGAATGGAACAATTGTGTCGTGTGTACCTCCAGAAACTCCTCAACATTAGCCTTCTCCATGTGGAACATTTGCACTGTGTTGAAACTGAAGCCAGCATCTTGTATAGCTGTAATGATTTTGCCAGCTATGCCTTAGAAGAAAAAAGCAATCTTAGAGAGGTGGAGTATGAGTTAGAGGCTATTAAATTCAGAATACGACCTTTGGCATCACTTCCTTTACGGAAAAATAGCTTAGACTTAAAGAATAGCTTTATTTATGAACTTCTAAATGATATAAAGAATGTCACTTTGTTTTATGGGTATCCAAGTTACTAACTATTTTATGCTCCAGCTATTTAAGAGGAAAACTTTATAACTATAGCTATCATGAGATACACTAGTCTGACCAATGAGGGTAAATAAGCTTATACCCTCCTACTAGTATAGTCCATTTTTGCTAATAACCTTCCAACCTCATAAGGCAGGGGTGTGCAACACTGTTCCTCACTGGGCTGTATAAAGTATTTGATACAACAAGATTGGTCACAAATTCAGAAAATTTATTTATATTTATAAATAGATCGCCATTATATACAATGTAAGGGTGGGGTACACTAAAAGGCTTAGCTGGCCATGGTGTGGCCTGTGGGCCACCTGTTGCACAACCATTTCATAGGGTTTCGTCCTGACAATAAACATAACACAGTTAAATGCAGTATTCACAGTATAATGTTTAAATGGAACTTACCAGTCAAAACAGAAAAAAAAAAAGGGGAACAGAAAATTGTCTGAATGAAATATGTTGTGGATTATTAAAAATTAAATTTCAGCTAAATAACTGCAGAGAGAGTATTGATTATCAATAGTTTTGTAAGTTTTATCAGAAAGCCCATTTGATGTTCACATGCTACAATGATCCTCAATGTTCATAATTTCTATTGGTCCTTTTTTTAAAATTTGGTTTAAAGTAGGTGTATTTAAAATGTGTGACCCTCACCAGCTTTGACAGCATGGGGCTTGATCAAGCAGAGCGTGCTGTTCTTGCCAGCCGCACAGTTTGAAAATTTGTTTTTACCGCAGGATGGGAAGAAGAACTCAAGCTCTCTGGCTGCGGCTGCGGGACTGTTGGAGGCGTGAAGTGTATTGCACAACAAATCTGAGGCAGAGTAAAATAAAAGGTGTATTAATAAAAGTCTAACCGCAGAACATTTGGGCTAAGGTCTTATGTATCATATATGTTCCAGTACTTTTTCATATTGACTTAAACTGTCTAAACACACACCCATAAATTTACATATATTTCAACAAAAGAACAGCTAAGTAAATAGCCCCAAGAAACAAAGTTTAGCTTATAAATCCTTTATATTCCTTGTTTATATAGCCTTCCAAAGATTTAGCCCTTTGTAACCCACATTGTAAGAAAACAACAAAGCAAAGTTAATATAAAGGGACATAATCAGGCAAATGAATGAAAATATCACTAAAACCTTTATGCAGAAGTGATACGATGCTATCAATAACAAAAACAAAAGAAACATATTGACTATATTATATAAAGAAAGAAATGCTAGAAGTAAATTGTAGTTGAAATAATAATATAATAATGACAGTAGATGGGATAAAGTTCCCTTCCATTTCTGAAAAAGACTCTGGCGATAACAAGAATGCTTCTAATCTTGGAATATACTAATGATACTAAAAGAAAGAGAAGTTAAATGGTAACATTTCGAAAATACCTTTCCCAAATCTTGCCCTCAATGAGGATGCTGCCTGTGACCTGGCCACTGATGGATCAGTGGGACCCACCAATTCAGTCCATCTTTGAATGGCATTCTCTCCAACAATTTCAAAAGCAACAATTGGCCCAGAGGTAATATGGTTGACCAGCTTGCTGTAAAGTACACACAAAAAAGTATTATTTATGGGATCGTTTGGCCAGTATAATGTGCAGTATTTTTGTATACCAAAGTAACATCAAATTTCCTTCAAGGAAGAGGTGGGGGAAGGTGCTCAAACAGAGCTTGGACATTCAGCAGAAGGTAGAATTCAGACCTAAGCATGCTTAGAAAATCTGGATTTTCAAAATAGTGATGCTGCATTAAACTGAAGCAGAGGCATGTATGACAATATCCTATGGATTTGTTGTCCTCAAAGGTCTACGCATAAATCAATCATGTCAGGTGCAAATCAGCCAAGTCCAAAAAAAAAAGTAAACTTTTTTAGGAGAAGCAAAGAAAATTGCATAGATTGTGTAAAAAAAGAATCAAGATGGCAGTTTTTTCACAATGAAATAGTAGATATTTTTAAACATCATACCTACAGAAGGTTTTGATATAAAACATTTTCAAAATTTCCAACTTGGCCACTAGGGCCTGACAAGGTCAATATATTCTTCTGTCATATTGTTAGAAATATATATTTCATATAGTGTGTGTGTGTTTTATTTTTGTCATCACTGCAGAAAGAGGCTGATTTACATGTACTTGACCCATTCTTAATATCTTTGGAGCTCATGATTGTCATTTGTTTTTTTCTTGTTTAGGACTTCACTCGGTCGTAAAATTTCATAGAATTACTTAACAGTACTGTGCCTACAATAGAACTATGAAAATGTCCATTGGTCTTCGGGGTCATAAAAATGGCCTTGACAGACTTAAGATTAAATTTTAACTTTTTATTTGCATGTACCCCATAAAGCTTTTGTTGCTGTGCTCCTCGTGGAATCTGTGAGCATCATTGTCATCAAGTTTGCAGAGTCTCAGTTTGGCTATGAGGAGACCACGGTCATAGATGGCCTGGACGATTTCCCCGAGTTTATCTACGGCGTCAGGTTTGATGTATCCAAGAGTTCTGAAGAAGGAAAAAAGAAAACAAAAATACTTCACCAATGCCCATTCTAAGAAAGGAGGAAAAAAAAAGGAAATGTGATCATAATTATGTTCTGGGAAGTCCTAGGAGTGATACTGTAGTACAGGGATAGAAAACTTTAAAAAACAGTGTGCCAAAGACGGATTGCTAATCCATTAAGTGTGCCAACAGCCTAAAAGTAATCCTGCTCTAGCACTCAATTTCTTGTACATGAGACTTGAATTGTCTTTTTGGGGGAGTCTTCCCTGTGCCATTAAAACATTAAAACATTGCTCTGTGTGCCGAGTCTGACATGCATGCCCTAGGTTGCTGAAACCTGCTGTAGTACTAAATAAGCTTTTAAAATCAAAGAATGTATCGACCAAAGTAATGTCTTGTGTTACCTCTCAAGCTTGCTCATGAGTTTTCTCTTTGTGAATTCATCTCCGTAATCAACTATTTTCAGCTGTCTGCCCAAGACATTGATGGATGAGCCGATGAATAAATCTTGAAGTTCTATAGGAGATGATGCTATGTTTGTTTTTAGAAACATTTTCCGAGTTTTAATGTCAAACTGAAAGGATATTTTTTTTCATCAATTTTAAAAAACAAGATGTCACAAAGAGAAAAAAAAGGTTATCGTGAAAAATGTTATTACAAAAATTGCGTTGTATAACCAACTAAAAGGCATTGGATACAAATCCAGGTAAAAATGTCAGGATTTTATTTAAAATCTGGAGGATTCCCAGAGCTCTGATGAATAACTTTTCATGAGTTGGGGAAAGAAAAAAATAGCTAGAAATGTGTAGGTCCAGTGGAATGTTTTTCCCCTCTCATTAATAGTATTGGCTCTATTGGTTCTATTTTATGCTATGCTAAAGGAATCCTGGACTGAACACTCATAATATTAATGATTTTAAACATTATTCTAACAGAAGAGGGGTAAAACAGTTTTTTAAAAATGAAATATAATTTATTTAAGACTGTTAAATAAGTAGGCCCTTTGTTAAAAAGTTTAATGCTTTACATTAGGATTGTAGTGGTATAATATTTCACATTTACATATATTGATTAAAACCTATAAAAAGATTTTTTTTTTTAATTTTCTGAAAAAAATCAACAAGATAACAAAGAAATTAACAATTATGTAGTGCCACTTTTTTTATTTACAGAGTGTATATCAATTTTCTAATTTTTATTAGGCTTAAAAAGAACATGTTAGTAACGGTATTTTTTTAAAGCGTCATTTAAACTATTGTAACTGGGATTAAGTTAAGATAGCTTTTGATCAATTTGTCTGCAGCTCAATGTTATATTTTACACAAAATAGTGAATGTAGTAATGATGATTCTTTACAATATATATTGTTTACATTCTTTCACTACACATATCCCAACTGCCCACTAGGTGACCCGGATTCTAACCCTGCCCGTTGACTATTCCCTGCCTTGAGGTTTGGGCAATGGATGGAATAATCTTCTTTCTAGAAGGAAAGTCTGTAAGTAATATAAGTCAAGCCTGTTTACCATTTCAATACTTTTACTGCTAGAATAGTAGAAAAATTGGAAGGTTCTAGTGCGGGCTGCAAGTTCTTCGTACCATTCAACAATGAATGCAAATCTGGCATCGTCGGCCTGTAAAGAAAAAAAGAATTAACAAAATAACATAAGACTGTCAATGAAAAAATATTAATAGAAAAACATATTTGTTACAGTTGGGTAAAAATTAACAGTCTAAAAGTAGTTCTGTTTCTTTAATTACCATAACCCTAAACAGAGATAAAATATATTTAGTACTTGTGCTGTTAAACAATCAAAGAGAAAAAAAATTCAATTATTAGTTTTACAGCAATGACCAGTTTTGAAATCATTTATTGGTGTTGCTGGAAGATTATCTTTTACCTCAAGTTGCCAACAATTTTATCACATCTGGCATACTAAAGTTTCTGGGTTCAAATCATGGTGAAGGCTAATATTTGTTCACGGGTCTGGAGGGTATCCCTGAGTCTACCCAGCTGTAATGGGTACCTGACTTTAGTTGGAGTAAAATAAAGGCGGTTGGGCACTGTGCTGGTCACAAAAACTGGTGAACACTGCTTCCCCAGCCCTAAAGATCAATTTAGTCCGACGGAATACTTTTTTTTTTTTACAGATTTGCATGCATCAAGTAATTAAATGTCTTGCAAATATTAATATAAAAAAAGAATAATAATGGTGCTTGTTTAGCGCATATCCTGTTGATGACAGTTCTATGCGCTGGCGACAGTTACAGACAATAAACAACAGACGAAAATGTAAATATGTATACACAAATACTGCTAATGAAATAGGTGAGTCTTCAGCCGGCTCCTGAAGGTGTTGAAGCTAGGGCTCTGGCGAAGCTGTAGTGGAAATGATTCCAAGTGGATGATCCCGCATAGGAGAATGCTCCTTGGCAAGCGGATACTAGCCTCACATGAGGGATCCACAGAGTAAGCACGTCAGAAGCCAAACAAAGTGGACAGGATTGTGTGTAATATGAATTTTTAAAAAAATTGGTTATCCCTTTTTATATAGCCATGGCCACCTTGGCTTTCCCAGCATGAAACATTGCAGACACTACAAGACTTTAAGATTACTAGGATGGACAAAATATGACTGTCTAAATTGACTATAAAGACTTTAAAATTGCTTATTGTCCTATATATTTATTAGTAATTAGTATTAGTAATATTATACACAGAAAATCTATATAGCAATTTGAAAATAAGTTGTGCTAGTAGGCAGAGAGCCTATAGACTATATAGGCAGTAAGATAGGTATATATTTATAATATAATATTAAATATAACATACAAATTAGGCCTATACTCAGCAGGCACACCATGTTGTAGGCCTATAGACGTGGAAGGGGGGGGGGAGTGGAAACCACGAAAGTAGATATGATGTGTGTGCCTAAGGCTTACATTTAGGAGGCTATTTTTTAATTAGGTCTATGTTCTATGCCTATATCAATATATATATTTATTTACATTTTTTCTGAAATATAACTTGAAATTGAACGCTTAATTATTTATCATAGGTATAATCATACCATCTTATCTTAAATATCGTATAGTTATAAGTTATAGGCCTAGTTATAGCACATTTATTATAATTTTGACTTGAAGAAATCAAAATGTTTCTCGTTTAGTTTAGGCCTAGGCTATATTACAGTTACAGTATATCTTTCAAAATTTAGTATGTACGATTTCATGTTGACGTTGATCTAATAATTATAATCAATCAATCAATATTATATTTATAGTATGCAGCTAAATAAGTTCCATTTATGACATTCAAGTCCATTGTCGACGTTTGTAGCAATAAAAAAATAATGTCAATTTATCAATTTAGGCCTAGATCTAGACCTAGGGCCTAATTGAAAGTGAAATCAAATATTTAGTAAATTCACAATTTTTATTTGAATTCGAAAAGTGAAAAGGAAATGTGAATGTGGTTTTTCATTATCATTAGGCAGGCTACTGGACGATAATAAAATTTCATTTGCCGTAAATTAAAACAGTTAGACCTATATCGGTAAACAATACGATCAAGTACTAAACATTACCATTTTCAAAAACTTTCCTAAAGAATTAAGTCTATAAAGTATGAAGGAAATCGAATGGCAGGATGTCGGGCAACGCTTGTTGTAGCAACAAGAGTGTGTAGGATTGGAGCCTAATCGATGGAAATACAGTTTCGCAATATTAGAAATATTAAAATCTTTTCGTTAAATTGTAATGCAACCTCATTTCCGGATTTAGCCCAAAAAGTAAACATTTGGTATGGAATTAAAAACACGTCATTAAAAATTGGGTTGTAGTTATGTAGTTGTTTTTTCCTTGCATTTATCTTCAATTTTATATGTAAGCCATAGTTCACACTGTACAATAGCTTTAGCAGAGTTTAGCTCTTTTCATTTGACTTGATTTTAGATTTTAGGGTACGGTATAGGCATAGGCCTAGACTAGGCCTACGGCATACGTACTTTTTTTTCAGAAGTAAGAACTTTAAGAAGTAAGTACTATATATAATATAACTAGATCTAGGTCTATATATATTTATTATATTGGGTCTATATTACTATATAATATATATAGGGCCTATATACTTTATAAGTATATAAGTAGGCCTATAGTATTATAGTATAGCCTATAGTATAGGGTAGGGTATAGAGTATAGGATAGGCCTAGACTCTTTTTATAGTCTTAGTTATATTATAGTCATAGGCCTGTTACTGTTAGTCGTTGAACCTGTAGGCCTACTTAGTAGGCTACTTACTTTTACTACTAGCCTACTTAATACTTATTAGTAACTAGTTAACTAGTTGGCTAGACAGTTCAGGTCTAGATCTAGATCTATTTATATTTAATATTTCTACTACTAGTAGTACTAGTGTTGAAAACAGCATGTACCTCAAGTGAACTCATATGATTAAAACAAACCATTAGTTCATTAGTATTAGGAACAGACAGATGAAATTCCTAGGACACATCTATGATCTATAGGCTAATCAATGGGAAAAATGGTATAGAAAGACTGGTTTTGTGTGGGAAAATATCTGGTAAGAGAGACTGAGGAAGACAACTTTAAAGGCTAACACTAACATATTATATTGTAGAAAGCCTGAACGAATGGGCCACGAACAACAACATAAGTAATAGGCCTAATAACTTCCTCCAAATAGCTAACAACAGGAAAGAATGGAGAATCATGAGTGCCTCATGACTCATGAGTCAGTCATGACCGCCGATGTCTGCTAAAGAAGAAGAAGTGTCTCGGAGTGTCTGCAGACTACACTAACTGAGACTGAGAAACTTACCTACAATCTATATACTATATATATACCAGCAGTGCCTGGGGGCGACACTTCCAGTGGGTTGGCAAATGTAGTCTAAATATAGCACTAAACAAGCAGTTACAGTATGCAAGGGGGCCGCGCTGAAACTTTTGCCCTGGGGCGCCACATAAGCTTGTAAAGGCACTGTATACCAGTACACATAATAATACATTATACATGACTACTAAATACTTTATCTAATCTAAACCTACTTTAGAGAATTAGGCTAATTAGGGCTAGGGCCTATTAAAATACTACTATATAACTTTTATATATATATTTTCTGTATATAGGCCTATCAGCATGTTCCGTTAATAAAATGTAGCAGAGAAGAGTGAACTTTTGTTTTTTAATAACAGTAGACCTCTTGTAAATGTAAAAGTAATTAGTAATTGGACCTACATTTTTAGTTTTGTTTCTTATTAGTTTATTAGACTTAATTTATATTGAATATTGCTTTGCCTTTATTCTTTGTTTTAAAACTTTAAATTAAAAAATTGCTATTAAATTTTAATTCAATTATAATGTGTGTCCATTGTCTTTGACATTCTATTTATTAGGGCCTATGTAGGGTTGCCATCCATCACGATATATCGGGACCATAACCGTTATGGACCATGCCATAACATCCCGACAAAACCCAATTTTGTTCTGTTTTTGCAAAATACTGTTACGAGCTTGGCTCAAGTAGCGCAATATGTAAATGCAGCCTCAGTTCATTTTATTTATTTCAACAAGCTTATGTTGACAAGGTTGTCTCACAGATGGCGTTGTATGTTGCGTATCCTGTATCGATAATGCAAGCACCTTCTACATTGGAGAAAATACCAGATTTCTTTTGTAGTACGGGGCTGGAGCTATATTATTTAAGCTGCGCCACGAAAAATATGGTGTACCAACTACTTCTGCCACAACAAGTTCCATGTAATTGTGTTCTAAATAAAAAGTAATTATATTAAATACATTTTTTACTTCATTTCTACACCCCCATCTCAGAGTGTCCTGACAAGGTCCCAGCTAGATATGGCAACCTTAGGCATACATTATCTTTTGTACTGTTATGGCACTTGACTGGTTTATTAAAGGTTTTAAAAGGCTATGTTTTTATTGTCTATAGTTGCTTTTATAAATGAACTTATAAATATATCAGTAAAATAATTACACCCTTGTGACAATATTTATTGGCTTTTGACGAACAACTGTTGTTGTTTATTTCAGAGAAATGTCAACATCATCCTCCAAGCATGGGTCTCGTGGTAAAGAAACAGTTCTCCTCGTTCAGGCAAAACCAAAATATAATTTTCAGAATGCTAGAAAATTACCAAAAGAGGCCAAGTTTATTAACATAGAAACTCCATTATCTGACACTGGATCTAAAAACAACAAGGTTGAAACTTTAACAGTGAATGAACCAGAGAAGCTTGAAATGTTGCACACACAGATAGCAACCGAACAAGGAAGTGGTTCTTTGAAGGCAAATGTTAGTCGTCCTGTTGCTGTTGTTGGAGCATCTAGATCCCATCAAGCTCAAGAGAGCGGTACCAATCCAAAATCATCTGATGCTGCTCCTTTAGCATTCGGTACTCAGTCTTTTAATTCCGCAGCGGCAAGGGTCAGCCAACTGCCAACACAAGAAAATGAGCCTATTGTGAAAAGTGGAGACTTTTCCAGTTCTTTGATTTCGGCATGTGACTCCTCCCACCATGCTGCAAATGTTAGCTTCGTTAAGGATACCCCTGCCAACTCTACTGTTGTCATGAGCCCAGTTATTTCTGATTTATCAACTACGGGTAGTACATTATTGAGGACACTGAGACAGGAAGAAATTGATATAAGGATCAAGTCCTTGGAACAAGAGAGGGATAGTCTGAAATCGGACCTGGAGGTGCAGTTTCAAGTGAATTCTGAGCTGAAGAGACTTTTGGTGGCATCTGTTGGGGAAGATTTATTTCATCGTGTTGAGAAGCTATGCAGGTCAGTCAATTATTTGTCTCCACAGTTTAGCAAATAAATTCACCTACAGAAAACTGTAAAAAAAAAATTTTTTAATCTTGTATTAGTTGCAAAACCAAAAATATTTATTTTATTTAGATTTAATTTCCATTTTGCATGTTAGCTTTTTTTTTTAATGGATATTTTTCTAGCCATTTTAAACTAAATCAATATCTATCATTTACATTGTATTACAGATATTTTAATTGCTTTAGAAAATGTTTATCAATGTTTTGTTTTTAATTAAGCCATAGAAATTCCTTAAATTAAAACAAAACTAGCACTACACTGTTTATAATAATTCCTATCATTGTATGCAGGGACAGGGCTCAGCTTTCTTTAGACATTGGAGGATTTAGTAAAAAGTTGTCAGAAGACTATGAAAATCTGGACAAAGTTTCTATTCAGGCCGACATGTGGAGAAGTAAATATCTGGCTTCACGGTAAGCATAAAAGTTAAGTCGTGCGTTCTGTCAATAATTCATTTTGGTTTAAATTGTACACCTCAGTTACTTGAAAGAATTTTTTTTTTTGTTAAAATAAGAAAAATGTTCAATTTATAGTTTCCTTTGTGATGTCTTATTTTCTTCAATGTATTCTTCCATAAACTTGTAAGTAAAGCACCCATCTGATCGAATTGATCATAGGGGCGGTGAAGCAGCGCTCACCAGTTTCAGTGGTCACGGCATACTAGGGGATGTGTGACCAGCACAGTGCCCAGTCGCCTTTACTTTACTCCACCCAATGTCAGGTACCCATCTGTGCTGAGTAGACTCGGGGACACCCTCGAGTCCAGGGAAAAAATCCTAGCCTTTGCCAGGATTCAAACCGAGGACCTTCGGTATGCCAGTCAAATGTGTTACCGCTTAGCCACCATGCCCCACACATAAACTTGTATATGAATATGAATGAATATGGTTGCCAGGCGGACAATTTGGCATTTATTAGTTTTTAAATACCAAACTTGTATAGCAATATACACAATTATCCTACTGGCGGGATGCCTGGGAGAGAAAGGATTGGAAGGTGTCCGGTATTTTCTGAAAAGGTTTTCTGGCAACCCTGCTTTTAAGATAAAAATCTTTTAAGATTATAATCAAAGTGTGGAATCTTATAAAATACTTCCTTTTAAAATCTTGAATAAAAAAACTTAACATAATATAAATATTATTACAATTTCATATTTATTTATTTATTAAGTAATTTCAATACATAAATCCAAACAGTATTGATTTTTTGTTGATTTTTTAGGTGGTTTTTATTAACATGTTTTTTTGGCAATTTTCATCAGGGTCATGATTGAGGAACTGGGCAATGCGCGGGCATACTACTCCCTTCAGTGCCATGAAACACAAGATGCCCTGCAGCAGCTCTTGAATGAAAGACATGAGCTGCGCACAAACTTGCTGGAGGCTTACAAGTATGTATTGATCAGTAGTTACTGATTTGTTGTATAAAATCATTCCCCAACATTGAATTTAAAAGTTTCTTGGGAATTTTACTATTGGTCTTGCTATTAAAACACTTTAAAAAGTATTTATATTGTTAGCACTTTAGAAATTTATCAAATTCTATTTGTAGAATTTTTTTTTCTTAGAAGAATGATTGTTCAGCTAGCTGACTGGGAAAACATCTAATTTCCAAAGAAAATATATGTATGTCACTTAAATGGCTTAAATATTCTTCTTTTGTCAAACCAGGCTAATGGTGTTGTCTTTCATATCTTTCAGGGTCCTTCAGCAGGTTAAGACTGCATTCGATCCTTTAAACTCGCACTGCTCGTCGTCCCTGAGGTGTACCAATGTCCTGGAACTGTCCCGGGCATGCCAGCAGCTGGCGGAGGCAATGAGGTTCAGGCTGCTCCCTGCTCACATTGCTGTTCAAGTAGAGATTGACGGTGATGACGACATCTGGGCCACCTCTGTGACCAGAGCCGAGCAGTTTGCACACGAGGTAGATAAATATGTTTAACAAGACAGTCTTCTTGTCTGTGTTAAAAAATTAAAGTATTCCTGTTAGGGTATTATCAATGGAGGTAAACTAGGGCAAGGGAAGACTTAGTGTTTGACCATTGATTTGGAGGCGGCGGTTGAATATTGACGTAGTAAGAGTTGACTGAAGACTTGGGAGTCCACAGGTCAAAATTGAGAGAAGAGGACCGTAGAATAAGAATGTGAATATTTAAGGCTGGACTAAGACTTCTTGGATGTTGTAGTTTTATGTCATGTAAATAAAGTTGAGGTTGTGTTGTTTTTTTAGCTGGAGTTTATTCATTTACAAGCCGTTATGTGCCCGATTCTTCGAACGGGCTTTTTTTTAGAATATGCTTGACACATTATAGTTTTTTAGTTTTGTTTTTGCAACATACATAAAGTAGTATGTTTTTTTTTTGTGGTCAGTATTTTTTAAATTTATTTTTGTTTTGCACACTTTATTATACACCAATTCAATATACAACTAAAAAGGAAAAACAAATAATAATAATTTTTTTTTATTTCTTGCTCAAAGTATGACCACTATGATTGAATTTTGTGAGTTTATTGGGTAATTAAACTCTTTCTGTAAAACAGAACTCACATGTCTTTTAAAAAGTACTGTTAATTCGAAAATGATTGTTTGATATATTTTTTTGCTACAACATTAGTCGTAGATCAATATTTTTTTTTTGTTTTTTTGTTTGTTTTTGTTGGTGTTATTTGAAATTTATTTATTGTTGCTTTGGAAGCAAACTAAAAATTAAATTTTAAATTCAACAGGAAAAACAATAACAACTGAAACCGATATGAATCATAGTTTATACAACGTATACGACATGAATCAAAACTTTAAAAAGTTGGTCCGGCAAATTTAAACATTGCCCGGCAAAATAAAAATTTCCCGCTACATAGTTTATAAGACGTATACGATACAATTTAAAACGTTGAGCTCGGCAATTTAAACATTGCCTGGCAATTGAAAAATGTCCCGCTACAAAGTTTATAAGACGTATACACAGAATAGGTATAGAACAGAATGCACAATCCCTATATACGCACTCACTAAAAGTTACCATTTTCCGCAATGCAGCGGTCGCTAGAGACGCTACTATAGTAAAATGAGAAATGATATCTACGTCTGCCATAAATATATACAATATATATAGGGCCTACATTATCTTTCATTATAGGCTTACTTTTATATAAATTTGACTTAATTACCCATTTTGTTTTGAACATTATATGATTAGGCCAATATGATGTAAAAATATTTATTACCCGGTACTGATTTGGAAAAAAAATGGCTTAGACGTAGCTCGGTACCGGTAACTAAATTGCTGCGGCTACCGGTACATAAATATATATACTTTTTAAACCAAAATAAACTTTTAAAATTATGAAGGGAAATAGGCATATAATTCATAATGAAATAATATGAGGCTTATGGAGTCAGGAAAGCCATGCAGTTTGACATGCTCTTTTTTACGATAATCAGTCGTTTTCGCATCATTGTTGTAGTTTATTACACAACCGTTTATGCACATTTTGCCTGAAATATTAGCTTTGGGTGTTCGAACTTGTAGATTTGAAGAAAAGGACGTTGTAGGCTAAATAAGCATAAATATAGAGTGTAACCAGGACCACTGCGTTTAAATAGGCTTAGTATGGCGTCGGTATTACTGCCCAAAACAGAAATAAAATGCGATTGCGCATTCTGTTTTATACCTATTCTGTGGACATATACAACACGAATAAAAACGTGAAGGAATTTTGTATTTGCCAGATTCAACGTAAGATACCCATTAAAACCATTAATCATTACCCATTATAACAATTTAAAAATATCCCGCTATAGATTACGACGCAAATTAAAACGTGAATATATTTTGTTCTATTCATTCATAAAGTACATTAGCAAAGGTTGAAGCAAAGTTAATTTTAAATGAATACGCAAAATTTGATGACGTCATAACGAAAAGCCGGCTAGCTATCTCTGCGCAAACTTTGATGACGTCATCCTTAAAAAAATCTCATCGCCATCCTTTTTTTTATTTTTTTAGCGCGATCGATCGAAAAACTATAAAAAGTTGGAACGGCAATTTTAACATGAACCCAAAATATGTCGTTTTATTCGCGTTTTTTGACCAAACTGACCACTGCGGTCATTTAAATTTTTTTTAAACCTTGACAGTGTTCACCGCCGTAACGCAAAGAATATTTGTAGCAAATTTCATGTTTTTATGTCCAGTATTTAAAAAGATTATGCGGTATGTACATACCCAGCCAGCCACATACATATTCCTTTTGAGATTTATATATATATATGATAATCATTACTGCAGTGAATATAAATATAATTTTTTTCACCCTGAGAGTCTAGAGTCGAGACATGTCACAAGTGGCACCCAAAGTGTCATAAGTGGCACCTACATGTCACAATAATTCTATCGAATCCTTGCTTACTTATCGGCAGCACTTTGCTAGTGTTCCGAAGGTCAAATCCTAGTAAAGGCTATGAATTCGTTAGCAGTCTGGAGGGTGCACCTGAGTCTACCCGCCTCTGATGGGTACCTGACATTAGTTAAGGCAAAGAAAAGGTGTCTCTACATTGTGCTGGCCATACAATCCACTAGTATACCAACCTACTAATAATTTGTGAACGCTGCTTCACATGCCCTTTGGATCAATTTGGTCTGATGGTTAAACTTTACTTTTTTTTACTTTTATATCTTTTATGCATGGCAATTTGATTTTTTGCTTTGTCTTGGCAGGTCCTCTCCCGACCAAGCGAACCTAAAGGTTCATTGCAGTCAGGGTCGTCTAGGCTCCTGCCCCTGACAGGGCCTCAGGAGATGCAGATCAAACGCTTTCATCCTCACACAAGACACGAGAATCTCACACTCAATTGCTGCGATAAATGCAAAG
The DNA here is from genome assembly GCA_949126835.1 of Anisus vortex. Taxonomy (NCBI): domain Eukaryota; kingdom Metazoa; phylum Mollusca; class Gastropoda; family Planorbidae; genus Anisus; species Anisus vortex. The sequence goes on from OX421508.1 coordinate 28,945,906, forward strand.
GGGAGATAGCAGTCATCTGATAATTGATCTGATAAGTCTTCCTTTTACTGGACATTGGTACCAAGCTGCTGATTATAAAAGCTCACTGTGAAATGTAAAGATATTAAACTTGTTTCTAAATGTTTTATTGTTGATATCGGAACCTGTTAAGCCATGATTGTTCATAATTTATCTCCTGAACATACAGGTATCTCGAAAAAGATTTTTAAAATTACTTAAGTCAGTTTAGTTTTGTGACATTACGATACATTCATTACTTATCAGCTCATCCTTTTTCACCTGATCACAGTAAAGACCATTACACATGACCTGTTTCAAGGAATGGCATTATCCAGAGATTAGAGGTTAACAATGTAGAAGAGCCGGTGAAATTCTTTTCATTAAAATAGACTAGACAAGATTATTACCAAAAATTTCTTTTTTAATTTGTCGACATTATTATGATATAAAAGAAAAGCTTGTTATTGTTATTATTAATAAATCAACAATTAAATTAATTTTTGCAACAACAACAAAAATGAATGAACCAGGCCTCTAAATTTCTTCTGATACTATTGTAAATGTTTAGTTTTTGTTACGTTATATTTGTAGGTAATAACATTAGTGCTCTTATGGCAAAAAGAAAAAGTATTTAAAAAAGCACCTATGTTTATACTACAAATACAACCTGGTAAACCAATATCATCCAAATGGTTGGTGAAGCAGAGTTACCAAGCCCTTGATGTTGAAGATAATTGTTTGTGAAAGTATGGTTGCTAAATTCTAAACTCTTCATGTAGCATACGTCTATATGATGCTTAAAAGATTTCAGAAATAATCATTGCCTTTTTATACTATCAATTATTGTAACATTTATACTTTACACTACCAATTATTGAAGCAATTTTGTGTACTGGTACACATTTTATGTCTAGTCTGTGGTGAATAATTCTACAAATATCATGTAGAAGATTCATGATGGTCCAAATCCTTTTGAAATATCAACTTCATTGCAAAAAGACATTCTGCTCTAACTGTGATGGAAAAAAATGACTTTAACTTTTTATGAAAAATACATATATTAAGGGTCTTTTTTTTTATATATATATATACATATTAATTTTTTCCTAGAGGTATTTAAATAGAAACTGTTTAGTATGCCCTGTGTCATGTCCATCGGCAACTTTATTTTAAATTTACAAAAAAAAAAAGAACTATGAAAAACAAAGAGCTTATTTCAATTATCTACCAATGTTGCAGATGATAGGGCTTTTCATTGAGTTAAAAACATAAATTTTCCTTAATTAATACGTACAAGTACAATACAGTAAAATATCTGCCAAAGACTATAATTACATTTGTTTTGCATTATTAAATTAAATGATTAATAGTAGTGCAATAACGAAGCTTTAAAACATATAATTATTTTAGTGGTTCTATTTGGTTAAGCAAGACTTTATATAATACCTTGGAGCCTCACTTATATCCTAGTCAGATGAATTCATTTATTGTACAAAAAAGCATGGGTAATCCTGGACCTTTCAGATTGTTATGTTTGATTATATGATCATGTTATATCTACATTATGTGAAATATCCAAGAATAACAAAACATTGTACAGTTTTAAATAACTAACTCATTTAAAAATTCATTAATTTTATGTAATACAATCTTAATCAAAATTAAATATTTATATTGTCGTCACATTCTTCTGTATCATCTCTAGTAAAATATTATAATGCACACTATAGTCTTCTTTTTTAAACTTTACAACAAATCTAAATCTATGAAGTTGACTCACAAATATAATAACCCAATCAGGTAAGTATCCCCTTTAGACCAATTTGATCCAGTGTTCACAAGTTCTGTTGCCAGGGCATTCAAGAGATTGTGTGGCTAGCTTAATTGCCCAGCCGCCTTACTTATTCATTGTTTAAAATATGCTGAAAGACAAAACATCTGTATATCAAGACAAATTTCCATTTGTTTGGATCAATAAAGAAATCTCATCCCCAACTACCGTCAGGTACCCATCACAGCCAGATAACTCAGGGTCTTCAGTAAAACACCCTCCAGATATTAATGGCATAAATTCTTGGAATTTCATATATTTGAACTTAATAATTCTTTAGTTTAATTAACTAACTGAGCTAGAAAATAACTCTTAAAAATTTTTGTTTGTGTTTAGTAAGTTGTTATGTTTACACACACAATTTCATTTCCATCTATTGTAAATAGTACTCAGTGTTTGTTTTTTTCTGATTTTGAACAGTTAACAAAAAGAATTTTGCTTAAGTGCCATCTATTTTTTTCTCCTTTGTTTTTTTTTGTTATTGAGTTGTTTAAACTTGAAATATCTCTCACTTAACAGAAGCTTTTATGAAATTAAATGTACACAAGAGGCACACTGGTTAGATCCATTGTATTTTGGCGCTATTTTTTAAGGAATTATACTTTTCAGAAACAAGATTGAAAAAAAAAGATTTCACCAATATATAATGTGGGTCACTGGTAGACCATTCTTATATCCAAGCAAAATTAAATATAAAGGGATGATTGTTGATTTTTAATATATTTTATAATGTAAAGGTGTGTGGTAAAAAATATTTTCCATAATCACGTATTGCTTTGTATTTTGTATCCATGATTAGTGGCCATTGTTATAAGTTAACATATGAAGACCACAGGGGAAAAAATGGCAGTAACATTTTGTCCCCTTTTGAGTTACAGCCCTTTGGCCTATATATAGTCATACATAGTATTTACTGAACTACTTTTCACATGAAAAAAACTGCAATAACCTTAAGACTACCTGGGGAGTATCATTGACCAGCAAGGAGGAACAGTTGCAGACGTCAAGGCAAGGATAGGCAAAGCAAGAGCCGCCTTCATCCAACTCAAGAATATATGGAACTCCAAAGAGCTGTCCCTAGATACAAAAATTAAACTGTTCAACTCTAATTTTAAGTCAGTCCTGTTGTATGGCGCGGAAACTTGGAGAATGACAAAAGCTACCACTGGCAAAGTCCAAACCTTCATCAACAGCTGCCTCAGAAGGATACTCCAGATCCGCTGGCCTGACACCATAAACAATACCGACCTCTGGCAAAGAACCTGCCAACGCCCTATAGAAGAGGATATCAGAAGAAGAAGATGGGGTTGGATAGGGCACACCCTGCGCAAGCCGCCAACCAACATCACCAGACAGGCACTCAAGTGGAACCCGCAAGGCAAGCGGAAAAGGGGCCGCCCAAGGAATACCTGGCGACGCGACCTTGAGTCAGACACAGAAAAGATGGGGTACAGCTGGACTCAATTGGAGAGAATGGCCCAGGACAGGGGACTCTGGAGATCTGTGGTTGGCGGCCTATACCCCAGCTGGGGTGACGGGCAATGATGATGAACCTTAAGAAACTTAGGAAAGAAAAAAGTTTGTACAATGGAAAAAATGTTGAAGAACTCTAAACTACAAAAGTGTGACTGCCGTTTTTTCATGTGTGGTCTTAATATATCATATGTTCACAAATAAGTTTATCTTTTGGCTTGAGGGAATTTTTTTTAAGTACAAAAAAAAGAAATTTAGACTTAAAAATGTAATTCTTTGAAAAAGATAACTTTGTCATATACATTTTATGGATTTAAAGCAAAATGAACTGGTACAAGATGTCAGCAAAACTGATTTCTCACAAAAAAAGTTGGAAAAAAAGGGTCCTAAGTCATTTTGAGATTTGGATTTATTTTTAATGTCATCTTATTTTCTACAGACACTGCTACTATTCCTATGATTATTGCTTCCTATGTTGGAATGCCTTAATTTACATCTGTACAATTTTCAAGCTAATGTTGTTTCTGGAAAATTACTTTAAAATGTATCATTTTAAAGCTTTTTAATAAAGCTCAGTAAAATGTCTTCTGGAGTAAAAAAATATTTAAAAGTCAATACTGTTTTTTGTTTTTTTAATATTTAACGCTTCCACAATTTGTGTATTTACTTATTGTAAATAAATGTTCAAAATTTCATGGCCTTCGATTAGTATTTATTCATCTGTTGCAAATCTTAAAGTGTTAAAAATTGGTACTGTTGTCTTCTTTCTTTTTCTCAAAAACCTTTCCTTTAACTTACTGTTTGTAATTTTCCATAACTGTTGACCCAATTGATCAATATTAGATTGTTTTCACCAGGTTGTTGATAGTTGATAAATGAATTAGTTTCCATAAAACTAAATATCATTTTTTTTTTGCCTACTTCAGTACCTTTCCGTGGCGTTGCTTGACATCTCAGTAAATATCAGCTACAAAATGCTAGTTGTTAAATTTGTTTATAACGCTTCTGTAATGTGGCCCCATTACCATTCAGGCTGTTTTATAAGTTTTGCAGACGTTCCTTCTAGATAGAAGATTATTACGTCCACTAGGACCAAAACTCCTGCAGGGCAGCAGGGATTGGTCGGAGCCAGGGGTTAGAACCCGCGACATGTAGGTTGACAGTCCAGTGAACTAACCACAGGACCAGCCGACCTCACATGTTGTTATAAGTCATACATTTATCTTGTCATTATGTTGATTAGAATGTTTAAAAATAAATTGTACGCATCCCAGCACATGTGGTCTTAAGACTTAAAATTTCTCCAATTTAAGCCTCAGTATAATTATACAGTTGTTCTCAGTTATTGAAACAATTGGCCCATTTGTGTCTATAAAATATATATCTTTGACGTACTTTATGGACGCCCCTAAATGGTGTTAAAATGTCCATGACCTTTTGGAATAGCCTCCTATATGTTTACTACATTTGGAAAAAAAAAATTATTTACATACCTGGTGGTTATTATGTAGGCCTAGATCTAAAAATGTTTAGTGAAGTAAGAACTAAAATTTAAATGTTTTCTCTTTCTGAAAATGTTTGTTATTGAAAAATATAATTTGGTGAATTCAAAAAATGTTTAGCATTGATTATTTGTTGTTTGTTTGTTGTTGTTGTTTTTTGTATTCCATTTATATTTATACTACACAAAACATTTTTTATCCAAAAGTAACAGCAAGTTTTTGTTCAGTTGCATTATAATAGGCCTATTTTTATAACCCTATAAAGATTAAAGACAAAAGACGTTGCCAAGCACAATTTATGTCACCCTCACTACAATGGTGGACTTTTTTTTTTTTGAACATTGTTTTTTTTCATGCCAATATATTTGCTTTAAATTTTTGTATGCAATAAAAAAAGGGGGCAAGTGGGGGGTTAGGGAATGAATGTTCACGATTCAGGTCATTACATGAACATTATCTTATCCATATTTTTGCTTTTCCCGCTTCCTGTTAGCCTCGTTTGGACGGCTTCTTAGCAATGATGGCGGACTATGCGAGTTGTAGAGCAACGAGATTTGACTTTTGAAACTTGAAAAACTAACATTTCACAGTACTTAAGTAATTATCTTTAATAAAATGCAATTAAATCGGTGCTGTCAATGAATTATGAAAATAATGTTTTTATACCTATTTTTCTATCTATATATTTCGAAAATCCTATAAAAAGTTGAAAAGTTTTTGAGCAGACGAAGAGAATACAAATTTATTACTCCCGAAAACAATCATAAATACTATTTAAAACAGTAGAAATAGACTAAACTAATAAACCTTCCCACGATAGTCATTGAAATGGAAACATTTTACTTTTTGAATGGAACTGAAATAGCTAAGTAAAAATTGCACTTCTCAATTCCTAAACAATTTAATGATTGTTAATAATAGTTAATATCTTTCCAAATCATAATCTGATTTTTACTGATAAATACTTATATTTTAAGTTATATTATACTAGTCTAGTTATACTACTTATACTGTCAATATAAATATAGGCCTACTCAGTAAGTAATACACATACAGTAATACTGTATCTGATAGTGATAGGCCTACTAAAGAAGTGACATTTTAGGCCTACTGTTTACAGCTTTACTCTTTACACTAGGCCCTAGTCAATAGTCAATCATAGTCATTAAGATTTTATTTAATAGTCGAGATAGTTTTAGTCTAAGTCTAAGTGACTCTAAGTTAGGACCGCCCACCGCAGTACTACTACTAACTCAACTAAGTATAAGGCTAAATTAAATGCTAGGCCTATCCTTTTCCTTTTGCCTTTTGATATTGACTACCAGTATTGACATTGACACTCAGTATCAGCATCAATGGTATTGACTATCATCAGTAGCCTATCAGTAAATAGTCTATTACTATTATTCATATTAATATTAAGATTATAGGACCTAATCAATTTCGACAATATAAATTATAATAAAATCATTTTTTAATTTTTATAGTAGTGATTAGTTATAGCGTAGGACGCAATAATCTTCTATATAGAAGGAGCGTCTGTAATGTATAAGATTTTAATAAGCTACCGTATATACTCTCGTATAAGTCGCACCGGTGTATAAGTCGCACCCCTAGTTTAAGATTTCTTTCCTTAAACATTGTCATTGACCCGCGCATAAGTCGCACCCCGACTTCCCGGGTTACACTGCCTTTTAATATCTCAAAAATGCATACCTTTTAAACATAAAAGTTACTAAATATTCCCCCTAATTTGGGAACTTTCCTTAAAAAATTGTTTTAATCGTGCATAAGGCAAACATAAATAAAGGCATATCCTATTAATTATACATAACTCCAATCAACTATAGGGGTTATGTAGGAAACTTTATGACAGAGTAGTGATGTTTTTCAAACTATTCAAAAACAGTATAAGTCGCACCCCTACTTTTTGTCGAAATATTCTGTAAAAAAAGTGCGACTTATACACGAGTATATACAGTACTTAAATTTACCACTACTACTACTAATTACCTTAGCCTTAATAATAATACTAGTAAATGGGTCATGACTCATGTGTTGACACGTTTTTGTTTTTTTATAATGTAATATTATTTTTTATATAAGAGGCATAGGCCTAATCACTCTACCTTGGTTAATTCAATGCCATAAAATCATCAAATAAGATTTCATGTGTGTCATTAAATTCATTAAAATAAAAGACTCTAAAAGACCTAGAATAGTCTACAATTGTTTACAACATAATTTCATCTTTACACATGTTGACATGTGTGACATTGTGTGGTTAAAAAATTTGTTACTTAGGCTTATGCAGGCTTCCTGGAGTAGGGCCTATAATAATAATTTAAATCAGACAAATAAAAATCATGTCAGTTAGCAATTATTTTATTTTTTTATTGTTCCAGAAGATGACTAAATTCCCACCATCCCATTCTGCAATTACATATTAGACCAGTTTGTCGAATTAAATCTTTTTTTGTTACAGTTAAATGCTAGAACATTATAATATGCTAGGTAGGCTAATACGATACACAAGTAGCTAGAAGTAAAATATTATTTTTATTACAATGACGACAATGTGATTAATCTTTTTAGTGGGCTTTAACTTTGAAAAAGACTATGATTTTTGGACAGCTTCAAGTATGTTTTATCCAAGTAAATGGAAAATAAAGAGCAACTTGTGTATTTGTGAAAAGTAGGCCCCACACTTGATCTACAATTGTTTTATATGCAAGTATTTGAGAAGTGAAAAATCCAGAATTCACTGGCAGCTGAAATGGCCTTAAAACCTGTGTTAAAGATTAAAGTTGACGAGCTGTTTCTACGATGGCTGAGCAACTCCGATGTGCAGGTACGATAGTTTATTGTGTTTAATTAAAGACTTTGATCCACCTGAACCATTTTTGTGTGCACACACTAGTTTTGATCTTAATGCATAAGCAGGATATATATATAAAAAAGAGGACCTTCCCAGAATGCATTGATTTACTTAGAACCAGTATAATAAGTGCATGCGCACAAAAGAAATTAAATTACTTTATCTGAGAATGTGAATAGAGTAAAATTAAAGGCAATAAAGATTGAGAGAAAGCATTAGTTGGGTAGTTGCACATCAACACTCATCCCTTGACTTGATGGTGTGCCAGTGATTATTGGTAGCCAATAAAATAGCCATTCAACAGACTGTCACACCTTTTGTTCTTATAGTATATTTATCTGTTCATCAAAAACTCCTTTATCACCTTTATACTCTTGCTTCATGAAACAAATAGTTCAGTAGCTTGTTTTAATTTAATTGAATTCTTCAGTGTATTATAGTGGTAATGGCTTTATCATAGCCCTTCTATCCAGCAGACATCAAGATATTCAAACAAAGACAAGCAGTCTGAATGAGATAGCAAGCACCATAGGTCTCAGGGTAAACAGACAGAAAACAAAGATAATGAGAAACAATAAGACTATCAACACCCTTGTCACAATAGATAAGATAAGATAAGATAAGATTTCTTTATTGATCCAAACAAATGGAAATTTGTCTTGATTACAGATGTTTTGTCCTTCAGCATATTTTAAACAAAATAAAATAATTATTTGTAATTTGTATACAAGCACAGAAATATACTTATAAAATAGACAAGCGCACACACATTCACACAATTTATCATAAAAGAAAAAAGTTCATTAGTAGTCATCCACTGTATTCTGGCTGACTGAAGTCTTGACGATATATTTCTTGTTACATAATAATATGGTAGATAGTATGGCCTGAGGCTGACGCTAGGGTGTCCCAAAAAAATGAATTTTTGAAATGTTCATGTCTCACCCCACAGAATATGTCTGTATGGTAACAGTAGTTAACCTGCAAAATTTCAGCTCATTTGGACAATGTTTAGAGGTCCCCCAAGAGGTTTAAAGTTCCAGATTTTGGTGTAAAATCATTCGCGGTCAAATCTAATACAGCGTTAATGTTGCATTATATGCGAAACTGATATATTAAGTAACAAATTAATGCTTAGTATTGTTTATAATATTAAATGAAACAAAATATATAAATCTTGAATGGTTTATATTTTTAAATTTTAAATTTAAGTAAAAAATTATGAAAAACAAAGTTTTATTCATTTTGTCAAGTTAATTCTTGAAAGAATGTCAATCTGCTTTGAAAAATAATAATAAGCAATGCAATTAAGCATTCCTAATATTTATCTTGTACTTTGTACTGTAGGGTAGACAAAAATTTTAAAAAGTTCTTCAAATTTAAATTTAAGCCAGCTGTTCACGATTACACTCTGCAAAATTTTTCCGATGTTTGGCAACCACTTGGAGCAAAAATTGTTTTTGTTCTTCGTCCTTGGTGATACTGTCATTGAAATTTTGTATCAATGCTACACCTCGCTCTGCAGAGTCATTGATACAAGCCAGATTCTTTACAAAATCTGCTGCAACTTTAAAAAAAGGTGGTGTATCTGACCATGCTTCAACAGGAACATCTAGAAAACTGGCATCAATGTTGGATGTTTCAAAAAATGTGGTAGAAGCATGTAAATCTACAACACTTTTTGGTAGTGTTTTTATTAGATGCGGTCCACGTTCTGATTGCATTGTCCGAACAAGGCCAGTTTTTTCTTTGTCCGACAAAAGGGTTGAAAATAACGCAAGCGTCGATAGTTCCGGACTCAAGTACCACGAGTGACGCACCATCATTTTCAATCCAGTCAATTGAAGAACAGCATCATCATATTCGTATAAACGCTGTATCAACAAGATATCATTCACAGGTGCATCCGCGGTGAGCCTGCATGAAAACCATGATTGAAGATAAACACCTATGGTAAACCGATTAAAGCGCTGAATACCTTGTAATTCTTGAGCTGTTAACTGAAAGATGGTTTCGTTGCCTGCAAACAATAGTTCGATTTTCAATGCATAGATTGCTTTCGCCATCCACCTTGCCCTATGTAGGGCACCAGGTCTGCCAATGCTGACATCAACCTCCAACCCAACCATTTGTGCAGCAAGCAGAAGAAGTTCCAAATAATCATCACGTGAATGACTGACCTCAAGTTGACATTTGATAAATTCTTTAATTGAATCGGACACGATTATCAAAGGGGCGGAACTGGCTTCGGGTGTGTGGTTTAATTCTGGCCATTTTTCTCGAAACCTTAAAAAACAAAATCTCTGGTCCAGTGGATGGTCCAAGACAAACATTGAATGCATCGGAAAGGAGTACTTCCAACATGCGATGACGGCATGCCATCCATAATAGATTAGGTTCCAGGGCTACTTCTAACAGAGTGCAAGCTCCATTGAGTCTTCCAGTATTGGAAGCCGTAGTGTCGAAGCACACCGATGACCATAGATTCGCACATCCACGAATTGATATGTTCATATACTGCATCAGCAGCTGCCCGTCCTGACCCGGACCCGGATGCTAACTTGTGAACACCAAGAAGCTTTGTAGTGCCATCGACAAATGATGAGAGCAGGACAGGTAATCGATCGACGTTGTTGGTAACCTCTCCGGTAACATCGGACAATAGCTCACCATCCCAATGAACAATTGATTTTGAGGGAATATAGTCTTCTTTTATACGTGCTGCAGTTTGTTGACGACGAAGCTTGCAATGACGATGCATTGTGCTCTTGGGAAATACTGTGTCAGATGTCGGAACACCAGCTTCGTTGAATGCGGATGCAAGTATCATTGTAGATTTTCTAATGCTGATGTTCGTTCTGTCCAGCACTGCAGCAACTTTTGGTGATATGATGCTTCGTCTGCGATGTCGTGTTGCAGAATTTGTTTTGCTTGAGGATGCTGATTGGATGACAAATTCTTCATCAGGTTCTGCATCGTCACTGGAATCCCGACAAATGGATGATGTCATTGAATGTGTGTCTGTGTCACTGTCAGAACCACCTACATCCAGTTGCTGTTCTATGTCTACTGCTGACTCTACACTTGAACCTGATGGTAACCCATGGTGATGGCACTGTGATGTAGCATCTTTTGCTGCATCACCAACATCCCTGATAAATTGTTTCTGACGCTCAGCAACTCGTTTTTCTTTAGCAGCAAGCTTTTTGTCCACAGATCCAATTGATCCTGTTCTTGATTCTCGTTGCAACTTCAAAAACTGTCTGTCTTCATCATTTTTTATCAGCTGTTCAGAGTTGGCATGGCTAATGTCAAAAAGATTACTCAACTTCTCGGTGTATTCTTTTTGGTTCATTTGATCGGTTGAGTTGTTACGCTTACGGTGCTTCATCAAACGAACTTGTTCTGCATACAGATCTTTGATCTTCTGTAGGATGTGCTGCTCTCGTCGTACAGGCAGTCGTGATTTCACCAAGAAGGGCAACAGTTGATCATGTACTTGCTGTGCAGCTTTATTGATGTTTAGCTTCTGTTGACGGTGACAATATACAAAATTTTTCATGACGTCGAGGCCCGAAGGGAGGCGAGCACCTGATATAGTTTCTAGCCTGACAATTTAGCATGCTTACTTTAAAACAATCAAATCTTCAAAAAATATGCACAAGTTTTGCACATTAGGTATTTTATTTGTTTTCTCGCATTTATTACATTTTCTAATTAAGAATCACACAATTTCAACTCTAGTTAATGGTAGCAATGAGGTAAATATAAGTATATTTAAACTTCATTTTATTCATATATGGCATGCAAAAACTGCAAGTTATTTGAGCCACGATTTGTCTGGATTTTTATGTTGGCCTAATACTGGAATTTTAAAAGCTCTTGGGGGACCTCTAAATGTTGTTCAAATGAGCTACAACTTCACCAATTCACTCATTGTACCCAAGAGACACATTTCAGGGGGTGAGACACCAAAGATTTAAAAAAAAAATTTTTTCGAGCATTTTTGGGACACCCTAGCTGACGCGCAATAATTCTTCGTCTGGTGTGCATATTCTTCTTTTGTTGTAAAACAGTTGGTATTGTAATATTGTTTGTTTATATAGATAGCCAGCCATCCAACTTTACTTTGCCACTGTTGACGGGTCTGTCTGAGCAAAGCAGATAAAATGTCCACAGTCATATTCCTCCTCTGCGGCCACATTTGTTTCGCCTTGTTGGTGTGAAGACATGTTTATTTGTTGTCATTTGTATCCAAGATGGCGGTTCGTTCATTAGTTTGGACACCAATGGTGTAAAATAGTTTCGTGTAAGGCGGTTCTGACATAAAAGTTGTAGGAACAATAGTTTCCGTTATACAAACTACTCACATACTTTAAGCATATACAAATTAATAAATTCTGGCTTGATAAGATGGTAGAAAAGCTGAAAAACGGCACATCGCAATCAGGTCGCCTGCAGCGCAGCGCCCCGGAAGTGCTATGAAGAAGAAATAGAGGATGTTAAGGAATTTACCTATCTAGGCAGTAAAATGACAACAAATGGCGACTGCGATATGGAAATCAACAGCTGAATCAGTAAGGCAAAACAGGCCTTTGCACTGCTCAGACCCATATGGAGGACGTCGAGCCTCTGCCTCCAAACAAAAATAAGGATATTTAAGAGCAATGTCCTCAGCGTCCTGCTGTATGGGTCGGAGTGCTGGAAAACCACTAATACCATAGAAAAGAAACTAGAGGTGTTCCAGACACAAAGCATTCGCCAAACACGATATAAAATGAGGACCTACGTGAGAAAACAGGAGTAATCCCTTTAGCAGAGAGCATCTCAGCAAGGAGATGGAGATGGATAGAACACGTCTGCAGAATGTCAGCTGCCTCCCTCCCCAGGACACCCCTGAGATGGACACCACAGGGAAAAAGTTAAAAGGCAGACCAAAGGAAACTTGGAGAAGGACGGCGGAGAGGGACTTAAAGGCTTCAGGCCTGAACTTTGAGAGAGCACCTCGAGCTGCAACAGATCGAGACAAATGATGATCCTTGGCTTCCGCCTCAAGCTTCAGCTGGCACTAAGAGGACCAAGAGAGAAAGAGATAGAGAGAATGGCTTTATCTAAAATGTCTAAGCGTATGGAAACCAAAACTGTTAAAATAGAAATTCTACCTTTATTTAATTATATGCTTTTACAAGTTGCATAATTTTAGGTCACATAATTAACAACCATTCCCTATGTCTTTATTATTTTTCAATCTAGTTTTCCGTTTCATGTTGTTTAGTAAACAAAAGTTGTCTGTCCTTAAATGGCTCCATTAAAGCCAGCATTTTACTTGAGATCTAATGACTAATGACAATTTCTTTTCATTATGCATTCATAGTATTCAAGCAGTCTGTTTATCTCTTCTAGGGTGAGAGTCGACTAAAGTCAACATCTAGGGTGGAGGGTGGCCAGCAACAGTATTGAGTATTGTCAACAAATATTGCCTAGCCATTCATTTGAGTGATGACTCTAGCAGAGATTGTGTTGTTGCTTTGCATTGACTTACTTCAACTGTGCATTCACGCTACATACTGTAGTCTAGCAAGCTCATTTCCATATGGGGATGGGGGTTCCTGTTTGAGCTGCTACATTGATAGTCAGCCTCTAATTATTCTGTGTACATGCTCCCAGTTATCTAAATCTTTTTGGTTTTGACAGAAAGCTATACAATTATAAAATTCTTCCATTGAAAATTAAAACTTCAATTTCTTAATTTGTAATAGATCAATGAAATGAAATGTTTTATTTTATTATTATGAGCATATTGTGTGTCTGTATTCGTCTAGGAAAACACTTTAAAGTTGTGTAGTTTTTCTGTAATAATTTTTTGATTAAAATGAACCATTCTTTTTAGATTTGTAAAAAAAATAAATGGCAATAAAATAACATTAGCACTTTTTTTTTAATTGCAGGTGTCTTTACGGGACAGTCTGTCGCAGCTGGTCAGGGGTGAAGTGGTTAGTGCACCCTCAAAAACCTCTGCGCATTCCGTGCGAGGGCACTCGCCCAGAGGGGGGTCAACATCTTTAGTCACCCCCACATCACCGAAACTTCCAAGCCCACATAGTCCCAGGAGACCACTACATGCAAAGAAACAAAATGGCAGTCTAGGAGACAACGTGAAGGTAAGTAACTTTTATTGAAATCCTGATCTAATTCTTTTCAGGGTTACGGTTCCTTTTTTCCCTCTTCTACCTTGATGCATTTGTTCCGCTTTGAGTCATTTAATATAACGCACACGCTTTAAACACACCCTAGACCAACGTTTTTCAACATACAATTGCAGCTATAGTTTTTAAGCGTTATATAGTTCTATGTAGTTTCTGGTGCATTTTGTACATTTTAACTATAATATGGACACATGTCTCAATTTGTGGCTTGCATTTGTACTCAACCTGCCTCATCAAAATCCCTCCTGCATGCAAGTAAAAAAAAAACTACACCTTGATTAGATCAAACTCTGTAGATTTTAAAGTATTTAATGATTTGTTAATTTTGGAATAAACATTTTATAAAGGCACACCCAAAAAAATAATAATTAATTTAAAATACATTCCAAAATGAATTAAACATTTCTTTTTACTAAAATATATCCTTTTTTTGTCTGAATGTAGCATGCAATTAGAATGGCAAAATTATTACCCGTACTTGAATTATTTTTTTAAAAATGAAGCCCGATCTCATTATTCATTATCACTATTTTATTACACACAATCCCTTTAAGGATAGTTCTCTCAATGAACACACGCTGTAAACATAAATATTCGAATGTTATTCAAAGGGAAATCATTCTATATTTAATTTTTTTAAGTTCGGTAGTATAAAAAGAAAAGAATAAGAAATTAACGAGAAAAACTAATCTCATACATCGATGCAGGAAATGTCAATGACATATAAGAAAAATAATCCTAATCTAAGGGTGCGACTTTTCCGCAAGTATATACGGTAATCACTATATAATACAGCAAGATTTGCAAAACATGAGAGAAAAAGGCTCATGCCCCTAAACTGAAGTCCTAAGAACAGGAATGATAATTTATTACTGACCTTTTCTTTTTTCTAAAACAAGTAATGAGTAATGCTATGCTTTATATTTTTTTTTTATAATCATTAGTTGAGCACTAAATATGCTTTTAAAAACATTTTGTCCATTTGTGGCCTTATTATAATATTGTCAGGTAGGCCCCTACGTGTAACAAAAAATAATGTCCTGAAATAAATTACTTGTGATTATTCAAATTTAATTTTAATTAAATGAGCGATGAATCAAAAGTATTATTGCATTGATGTAAAAAATACGAATTTTTGAATAATGAAACACAAAATATATAAACACAGTCTGAAAAGAAACTTTTTTCCCCTCTCTCACTTTGGCTGAACAGAAAATATGATCTGTGTTGTTATTGTAGCCTACATGTATGTGCTGTTGTTATATTTTATGATTCTACATGCAAACATATGTGGTATTAGCTTAGCTTACATAGAAAATACATGGGGTATTATCCTAGCCGAAAGACACAATATGTGAGTATTCATTATAGCCTGCATACAAAATATATGTGTTTTATCATAGACTACATATATAATATAAGGCCTGTATTTATATAATATGTTTTAGGCTGTATACCAGAGCCTATTATTTTTTTCACAGTTACTTCCCCTTATCATATTGCTAGTCTTCCTGTTATCAATTCATGGAACATGTTTTAGTGTCACAATAGCTACTTAATAAAATCTAACACACAGATTTGCATTCATGTTACTAATATTATTTTGTCTGGCTCTTCAATATACTCCAGTGATAGATTAATTTGTTGTGGTGCATAGATTATTTTTTTATTCAACACAAACAAAACTTATCCTTCCATCATAACTCATAATATAACAATATTTACAGTTTGAAACCATGGGCATTTTTTTTTTATGAGAACCAATATTCTCACTGTGAGCCAAATTGTTTATCCTAAAAAATGTATGTCTCTACTCACGATTCAGTGATTCAGCCTTCCTCCCTGTTTTGTGACCCCCATTCTTATGAGAAATGTGACCATTAGATGTACCGAACTCCCTCTTATCCCCACCGCACCACACAAATGAAAAAAAAAAGAACACCAACTGTTAAACCCTGGCCATGGAAACAAGATTACTCACTCACAGAGTGATCCCCCCACCCTTTTTTTAATAGTTAAAAATAAAAATAATAATTAATATTTTAATGACTCTATACTAAAGAGGGGTCTTTACCGTAGGCTTTAGTTCTTCCCCTGTAATGTACACACCCATTGCTTATGAAAGAGAAACAGGCGTAAACAAAATGTAATGGGAAGCGAGCATGTTGCGTAATTACTTCCCTTAGTTTGATCCAGACTACTTCTTCCCTCCCTTGATGGCAAATCTTGCTGCCATCGCTGGCTTTGTAGAAAGAAAAAAAAAGTATACGCACTGGTGTGCATGATGTTATAGAGGTTGTGGGTGTGTGTGTTGGGGTGTGGCGAATGGAAGGTGAGCGTGAAGTAGAAGAAAATAGACCAGATACAACGAAGGCAGCCAGCCTAACCCTGGTGTGGAGGGGGGGGGAGCGTGTGGCTTGGGAGAGATTGGTGGGCGGTAAGAGGCCAAGTTGGTTGGTTTTTAAGGGAGGAGGGAGGTGTTAACGGCCAACATTTGCTTTCTGGTGTTTTCCAAGCGGGTGAGGAGTTATCGACTAGCACGAGGAAGCTTCAACACTATCCCGGCAGCACCGTTCTGAGAAATCAAATCGAGAAATCGCTTACCTTTTTGTTTTTTACTAATGAATTTTGTTTGTTACTTTTCTCAATTGAGCTATATACACCCCCCCCCCCCAACCACCCTTCCATCTTGTTATCGTTTTCTATAATCCTGTAATTATGTATAGGCTATTATACCAAAGACTAATAGGATGGACCGCTTGCTTTGATATTTATTCTGCTATTTGATAACTTGAAACACTTAGTTTCGGAATTTCCGATCGCACTAAGTCCTCTTGACTTCCGGTTTAGTAATTTGCTATGGATTTTCTCAATGGAAAATTTAGATTAAAAGAAAAAAGCTTTATGGAGCGTAAACCTTCAATGCAATCGTAGGAGCGTAAAAGTAATTCAAGACAGCCTTATTAGTTGCGTACGGAAAAAAAGAACATATTATAAGCTTTAAAAATAGAGCAAGAGGTCCATCTCATTATAGTATTTTGTGTAACCTACATTCTGCACTGCATAATTCGCGCTACAGATGTTTGGGTTTTCCCATAGAAAAGAAAATAATAGCAAGATCAACAAAAAAGTAAGGGAAAAACAACACCGTACGTTATACCAGGGGTCGGCGACCTTTTGATAATAGTGTACCAAGGTGGGATTTCTAATTCGTTCAGCGTGCCTAACAGTCTACAAACCATCCTGCTGTAGCACTTTATTTTGTGTGGAAGATACTATTTTTTTGTTTGTTTTAAGGGGCGGGGGGGGGGGGGGAGTCTAATGGCGTATAGCAAAATAAACGAAAATAAAACCAATCTTTAAGTACACTATAGTCTACTATTGCCTGCATGCGTGTCAAACACACATTTAATTTAACTCTCGCTGTCTACACCGTCAATGGACACGTAAAAGCTAATTCCATGCCCAGGCGATAAGATGTGCCACCAGCTGTTAACGTAGGTCTTAACTCTTTCTTGATCATCGGTCCCGCCATCCACGTAGAATGTAAATACAGTTGCTTTTTTCTTTGGCAAACTGGCGATGCTCACACGGGCAATGAAATGCATGTCGCAATTTCACACTCGACGTGTTTCATCATGCCCGGTGGTTCCGTGTGGTGTTGGTACTCAACGGTGGATTAATGGACCTTCCTTCTTGGCTGTGGTGTTTGTGGGGGCGGGGGGGGGGGGGGGGTCAAGGATTTTCCTGGACATATAACCTTGTTTATCTCTCCGTTGCAATCTCCATTAGCTATGCATTTTATGTTTCTCTAAAATTACGTTCTCATGCTTCCTTACTCGCCCGGCAGGTGGCGCACTTGAGGTATTGTGTAAACAATGCGTTGCTATGATAGAGTTAAGGCGATCTACGGTGTAAACAAATCACTGTTATTATAAAGTTATAGGATAGTAATCTACGGTTTTTAAGTAAACAATTGTTGTTTATGCAACAAAATTAGGCAAAGCTACACAATTTGATTTTTAGAAAATATTGCTGAGATCTTTGCCAAAATATTACTAATTTTTCCATTTCCAGTCCACGGAGTTTTATATTAAGTAAATTAAACGTCATTTCTTTAATATTTCTTAGAAACCAGAATAAGCCCCAGCTATATGTGTCGCTATCCAGCAGGCAAAAGAGAACAACTATTACAAAAAAAATATAGGGCTTATTGATCTTTTTTTTAAATCTTTTTTTTAAGCCTTTTAAAAGTTTTTTAATTATCCGAAAATGTTTACAGGACTAGGCGTATTTATTATTTCTATATTTAAAAAAAAAGTAACATACGATTTGAATTATTAAAGCAAGATAAAACTATAATCTCATTTAGCACGTGACTGGATAGATTATTTTTATCACGTGTCTGACTACATTATCTTTATCAGAAATATTTCTTAAAGGTAGAAAACGTCATTATCCTTTTTTTTACCATCCCGCCCTCAATCGCCTGCTCGTCCTTTGATTTCACGCGCGATGAAGCGAGAACTCGGGTTTTAATGTTGCAGGTGATTTATTTTTCTTGTAGCGGAGAATCTGTGGAAGAGTTTGTGTTTGTTTATGTTGTGCTGTTCCTGGCACCACGCAATATGTTTTTGAAGAAGCCGTAGCTATTTCATCTTACCCCCCCCCCTCCCACCTCCCACACACAAATCCATCACATCCCTTATATCCAACCAAGACACCTTTTCCCGTGTCTCGAACGTTACGATCAGTGTGAATGTATCAGTGTTAAAAGTAACATTATAGGTAAAGTGCCTTTTAACAATTTTGTGTGTGGGGGAATCTCACTTGATCAGTTTTGTTGTTTTTGTTATTTTCGGCCACGGTGTACAAAAGGATTGTGTGGTAGGTGCAGTGCCAGGCCTTATCTTACAGGTTGCAGGCGCTCATGATTCTATGCAGAAGTGTGTTGTGTTCTACGCTTATCCGTGGTTTGTATCTAGTCCTGCATTTTGATTTTTTAAAAGGGTTTTTAAATGATTTTAAGTTGTAGGTTACCTGGTTTAGCTCAGGCAACCCATTTTGTGCCCGAAAGGCATTCGAGAAGACAGTGAACTTGTACGACTGTGTCCCTGTCAATGTAACGATAACATCAGTTGTTTTTTTTGTTTTTTTTAAATCAATTTGTCCTTTTTACTGTACCACATGATTTATAAGAATTAAAAGTTTTGTGTGTTACAACTTTGCTGTTCGACTTCCTTTCGTAAAGTCATTCTAAATATTAAATACACTATACATGTAGTTAGTCGTGTTACACTTGTTAGGTGGCAACATTCATTTTCCATTAACTTTACATCTCTTATACTTATATATGAATTTGTTCCAGCTTTTAAAATAAAAAAAACAACAACATTCTTTAGTTTTACTTGATGTGTTTGAGACAGAAGTCATTATTACTTTTTCCTACTGGTTACAGGTAGATAATCAGAAGGCAACACCAACGAGATGACGGGAAGTTTTTTTTTTTAAATTCCCGAGGCTCACCTGGATCTGATCACGAGATCTCTACAATGGCCTTCCGACTAACGCGCTCCATTTTAATACTACAGATAATAATAATAATAATAATTGCTTTCCAATAGGGCTTCTATCATGCTATTTTAGCATGCTCAGTGCGCTCTAGTAGACTATTACGTCCACTAGGCCCAAAACTCCTGCAGGGCGACTGGGATCGGTAGGCGGCAGGGAGAGACTCTTTTGTCTCAGATTATCTCAGTGTCTGAGGCAAGCTGTTCCATATAGAAGGCGTCACAGATTCAAATGATCGCCCCTATGTACTTCTTTTTTTTTTTTTTCAACCACAACCACACTGTGAATCACATTAATTGTTAAATAGATATAAACATACTAGCATATGCGTTTTGGATGCAAATCTAATACTTAACGGGGAAAATATACTAGGGTCTATATATACATTTTGAAATAAACACAATTTCAAATAAAGCTAATTATGGATAGTTAATGTCTCGATTGTATTTTAAGTAGGCAAAGTTAACTCCGTCAATTTTGTTGCATCTTTTTGTTTCGAACTGGCCACTCTTCCCTCATGGTTATGCCGTGACTACAAAAACCAGGTATTCACCTGCAGTATAATCCACTGTACGTTCTTTGAACGACGGGATGTCCTTGTGCCGTGTTGTTGTTTTTTTCTTCCTTTTAATCAGGTGTGTAATCGGTCAGTCTAGCCAAGCGGCCACAACACCTCCAATCCCGTTCACACGAATTCCATTCAGTTTTCCCCTCAAAGCCTTTGTGAGCGTACGATGCACAACGATTAGACGTCTTACAGTAGAGTTGAGTAGAGCCGCGTGTAGGCACCTGGGGGGAAAAGGTGAGCGGCTGGAGAGTTCCTCCCACCCCCCCCCCCCTGTTTCTTCCTCCTTCTTTTTTCTTTCTTGCATCTGTTCTTTCCCATAATTTTTTATTGTCGATGAAGGCTGCTTCCTAAAAGAAAAGTGTGTTAAAAATAGACAAATGTGTTCAAAGCTTTCACATGGTAACATTTGATAATCATAAGTTGTTATTTGTTGGTTTTTTCTTCTTTTTCGTTTGAACGTGTGTGTGTATTTTCAGTGCTAATGGATGGATAGTTCCATATTGGCTTGGAATATACACGTGTTTTCCGTGTAGCTGTAGCCGTGGTGGAGGTTTTGGTAGTTTTTCTGAGCAGTGATAACTTTATGTTCAAGTTGTGTTTGGGATTTTTATTTTCTATATTTCATGTTTTTGTTATTTTTTAGTGTTTTATATTTTAATTGTTTTTTTTTGTTTTTGTTTTAATGATGTTCATGAAACCCCACGATATGATGATGTATTAAGCCGTGTGGAGTTCGTCTTCTCAGCCCGAGCCATGTGCCGAGTTGCTTGACAATTGTGCGGATGATAAGAGTTTACGATGATTAATTAATTTGCCACGTATATATTTTTTTAAGACGTTGACGGTGTGGCTTTGTTGTTATACTTATCACTCGCCGTTTGTGTGCGTGGTTCCCCTTAATCTTATAAGTAAATCACCGACCTATACATTAATTTAGTTTGTTGTAAGTTTTTGTTTGTTTCTTTGGGAACTTTCTCGTTCATCGCCCATAGTCCTGCATGGGTTAAATCAACCGGGTGAGTTTGTTTTTTTAAAGTCGTTCCTTGATTCCCCTTGTTGTGTAGGGATTATTCCCTAATTTTCACTGTGAATGTTTTTAAATGCTATGATTGGCAGAAAGCTGCAAACAATATTAAAGGAGGGATTACTTTGGTATAAAATGGAATGATCAGCTGAGTGAAAACAGCTGGACGCTGACTGAAGAAAAATATACAAGCCTTGGGGAAGGGGATGGGAGAATAACAATTTTTACATTGTACATTTGTTTTCACCTTCCGTTTTGCTTTTTTAGCCTGACGTGTTTTTTTAGAGACATTTATTTTTTTAGATAAATACTCTCCTACACTTTGACGGTGGCGCGTTCGGCTGCCGTACCGAAGGTCCTGTGTTCGAATCCAGGTGCTGGCTAGGATTTTTCCCGGGTCTGTAGGGTGTCCCAGCGTCTACCCAGCAATGATGGGTACCTGACCTTAGTTGGCTGTACACAGTGCTGGCCATACAATCACCTAGTATGCCGTGGCCGCAGAAGCTGATGAACGCTGCTTCACCGGCCCTATGATCAAGTTGGTCCGAACGGTACTTTACTTTTTCTTCTGACGTTTATAAAGACATTTCATTTTGTAGATAAATACTCGCCTACACTTTGATGACTGCAAATTTACTTGGATAGTAGGGCCTACCAAATTTTTTTGACCATGTTCTATTATATATTATATAGTTCTATATTTGTTTGTAAAATATTGTTTCGTTGGAATAGCCTGCGACTCATACACGTTATTGAATGTAAGAACTGGCGTTAGAAACGCCCCAAGTGATGTCTAAAAATATGTTTATTTCTTATTCTAGTTTCAATTAGTTAGCACTGTAAACATTTCATTTATATGGAGCGATTTAAAAGTTGGTCATTTTGGTTTCTGTTACCACTTGCTAAAGTTTCAAACAAAATGTGTCTGTAGGCACAACAGTGAAAATAAATACATTTTAATAATGTGTTATTGTTACGCGTTTATATATTTTGATTATACTATCTCCAGTCTCTCTTCAGAGGTAAACACGAACTGACACAACTGCTGCGTCATATAGTAGATGACGTTGTTTTATTACATTCACATAAACAATAGGATACATTACAATAAAGTAATTCCTTCTATTATTCTTCATAAATTTTTTGTAGAATAAGTGTACATCGTTATACGATCTATATATATATATATATATATATATATATATATATATATATATATATATTATGTCACACTGAACAACTCCTCACTGAACACATCTTTTAAAATATTAAGTCCACATGTCTTGTACTAAAAAAACTTTTACTAGATCTACCTCTACTTAGAGTGTCCGTATCATAACTACCCAAAACCTCTCCTTACTGCCCCTTGTTAACTTCTTAACAACACTTTACAACACTCAGGACACAATCAAGCTTTACACACTTGTCTCTGTCTCCCATTTCTCTCGCTCATTCATTGACCTTCATACATACGTAACTATGTAACCTGTAACAATAACAATGCCTGTCTGGCTGTAGAGGTTTCCGCCCATCTGCCCCGTACGTCTGTACATATTTCTATACAGTAATATCTCTATCTCTCTCTGTGTATGCATGTATAGCGTATGAAGGCTAATGCGATCTCTATACTCGCTATTACAGCCATCTTTTTCTACCTTTATTGCTTACTAGATGTATGTGCTGGCAACCCAAACCAGTATACACAACACACACATACATAAAGAAATATTTATGTATTACTATTTTTATTATTATTATTATAGTGTGACTACATTCGCGAGGCATAGATTGTATTGTGCGCAGTTTCTCATCGTTGTGAGTGAAAGGTACGATATAGAATCTGTGTACTACATTTTTTAGTGTGTTTTTTTATGTTCCCAAATGTGCAATTACTGAACTGTTGGATGTTTTTGTACGCAGATGTCAAAATGTAACACAAGTTTAGCTCTCGTTACTCGTTTGCATCAGAAGCTTTTACCCATCTATGTGTCTGTTTCTCTCCCTTCCTTCACACTCTCCACATCTATGTGTCTGTTTCTCTCCCTTCCTTCACACTCTCCACATCTATGTGTCTGTTTCTCTCCCTTCCTTCACACTCTCCACATCTATGTGTCTGTTTCTCTCCCTTCCTTCACACTCTCCACATCTATGTGTCTGTTTCTCTCCCTTCCTTCACACTCTCCACATCTATGTGTCTGTTTCTCTCCCTTCCTTCACACTCTCCACATCTATGTGTCTGTTTCTCTCCCTTCCTTCACACTCTCCACATCTATGTGTCTGTTTCTCTCCCTTCCTTCACACTCTCCACATCTATGTGTCTGTTTCTCTCCCTTCCTTCCTTCACACTCTCCACATCTATGTGTCTGTTTCTCTCCCTTCCTTCACACTCTCCACATCTATGTGTCTGTTTCTCTCCCTTCCTTCACACTCTCCACATCTATGTGTCTGTTTCTCTCCCTTCCTTCACACTCTCCACATCTATGTGTCTGTTTCTCTCCCTTCCTTCACACTCTCCACATCTATGTGTCTGTTTCTCTCCCTTCCTTCACACTCTCCACATCTATGTGTCTGTTTCTCTCCCTTCCTTCACACTCTCCACATCTATGTGTCTGTTTCTCTCCCTTCCTTCACACTCTCCACATCTATGTGTCTGTTTCTCTCCCTTCCTTCACACTCTCCACATCTATGTGTCTGTTTCTCTCCCTTCCTTCCTTCACACTCTCCACATCTATGTGTCTGTTTCTCTCCCTTCCTTCACACTCTCCACATCTATGTGTCTGTTTCTCTCCCTTCCTTCACACTCTCCACATCTATGTGTCTGTTTCTCTCCCTTCCTTCACACTCTCCACATCTATGTGTCTGTTTCTCTCCCTTCCTTCACACTCTCCACATCTATGTGTCTGTTTCTCTCCCTTCCTTCACACTCTCCACATCTATGTGTCTGTTTCTCTCCCTTCCTTCACACTCTCCACATCTATGTGTCTGTTTCTCTCCCTTCCTTCACACTCTCCACATCTATGTGTCTGTTTCTCTCCCTTCCTTCACACTCTCCACATCTATGTGTCTGTTTCTCTCCCTTCCTTCACACTCTCCACATCTATGTGTCTGTTTCTCTCCCTTCCTTCACACTCTCCACATCTATGTGTCTGTTTCTCTCCCTTCCTTCACACTCTCCACATCTATGTGTCTGTTTCTCTCCCTTCCTTCACACTCTTCACATCTATGTGTCTGTTTCTCTCCCTTCCTTCACACTCTCCACATCTATGTGTCTGTTTCTCTCCCTTCCTTCACACTCTCCACATCTATGTGTCTGTTTCTCTCCCTTCCTTCACACTCTCCACATCTATGTGTCTGTTTCTCTCCCTTCCTTCACACTCTCCACATCTATGTGTCTGTTTCTCTCCCTTCCTTCACACTCTCCACATCTATGTGTCTGTTTCTCTCCCTTCCTTCACACTCTCCACTTTACCGTACATTTGGACAGTTTTCTAATATAATAATTTTGCAAGGAAAAAGAAAAGCACATTAAAAAAAAATGGTTGAGATATAATATCTATCTAGAGTAAAGTAGTTTTGCCCTAAGTTAAGCTTTGTGTGCCCACAATACTTAATAAATATACTTGGGGCACGGTGGACTAGCGGCGGCGCGCCGAGTGGTATACCGAAAGTCCCGGTTTCGAATCATGGTGAAGGCTAGCAGGCTCTGTTCCCTGGTCCGGAGGGTGGTGTACCATAGTCTACCTGTCTCGACATGGGTGCCTTGACCGTAGTTGGGGATAAATAAATGCTGGTCACACGATCCCCTCGTACGCTGTGGCCACTATGCCGTACGCTGTTTCTCTTGTCCCATAGATCAACTGGATCCGAAAGGGATTCTTACTTTACTTCCTATACTTTATTCCACCCCCACCCCCCACCCCCACACACACACACACACTTTTTTTCTCCACTATCTGAATCTCGGCTCTTTCCATCACTGACATCTGTCCTTTTTATTTTTAGCTTGTTCCAACGCTACCTCCTCCCAATACATTTCATTCTATCCAGGTGACCCCGTGCTCTGCCCGCTTGCCGATGCTTACCCACAGCTTCTTTGTTTTAAAAGGAACGTTGCACACGTTGTTGTTTCTTTTTCTCCATAGACAGTTTTCTTGGCTGAAAGGTTATGATTACTTTTTTTTTTCTTCAAATATCTGGCTGTGTGGTCAATGAGATAGGCTCCACTTGGTGGAGTAGCTTTCGTGAATTTGCGTACATAGACTAATTTATTATTTACTTAAATACTTCCTATCCTGCCTAGTATTAAGAGTGCATTGTTATCTGGTATTTTGTACCCATTAATCTATAAGCATAGCGCCGCGTTGTTATTCCGCTGGGTTTCTGGTCGAATCCTGTAAATGATGGTATATTTTCAACCATCATCGTTTAATGCCTACCCATGTTTGTTCATCAGTGCTTAATTTAGTCTGGAAACACGGTTACGGTGTGCATTTATTCCCCAGCTCTACATTGTTTGCTGTGGCTCTTGAGTCTCAATCCGCGATAGACATGTCCAGCTGTGTCTCCTGTAAGTCCAGCTTATATTGGATACCCGGGGAAAGTAAAGTGTGTCGGCCACGCAGTCCACAGTGTGTATGCCATGTTGAATGGCGAACTCTACTCCAGAGTCGGCAACCTTTCGGTATTAGGGAGCCAAAGTAGAAGTTCTTATTCATTTAGCATGCCGAGAGACCAAAATGTATGCTGCTCTAGCACTCAAAGACTTGAATCGCCTTTCTGGTGGTCTGCGGTGTAGTGCTCGGTAAATTTGGCAAGGGCATTTTCGGCAACGGTATTTTCGGCAACGGTATTTTCGGCAAGGTATATTCGGCACAGGTAAATTCGACCTGTAAACTTTCTAGGTCTCTAAAGGAAACTTTACTTTGGTCTCTTATTGGCTAATCATTTTGCGAATCTGTCTCCGCGCAACGGCCAGAATGATATAAATATATCAAATAGAGCAAGTTGGCCTGATCGGGATAAAAGAGCACGGTGCATACAAAGACTTTGGCTCGTCTGTAAGGCTTGTTCCTAACTATAAATATTTGCTTACTTGGACGTTTTCTTTCATTATAAAATGTTGTCAATGGATTAGTAGCCTTAATATTTGGCATTGTTTGTTTGCAATATTAATAGTAGAGCACAGAAGAACTTACATAAATACACTAGTGCTGGGGTCGGCAACCTATTGGCACGCGTGCCAGACTTGGCACGCAGAACGATTTTCAATGGCACGCGGTAGACACATAAAACAAACTATTCAAGTATCTTCTATTAGAAATTGAGTGTTATAAGTGTGGTGACTTTGAAGGCTGTTGGCGCGCTGAATGAATTAGAAATCCCACTTTGGCACACTATTATCAAAAGGTTGCCGACCCTTGCACTAGTGGATGAAACCGTATTTGTTTACTTATCAACATGTTCGGATACTTTATTTTTATTTTTTTTAATTGTTTAGAGAGTGTGCATATTTTTACATAAATATAAAATTACAGTATGCGGTAACTCTACCCCTACATCCTGCCCCCATACCCCCCATCCCCCACCTACACGCCTTCACTAGGGCTTACCTGCGTCCCGTGCGACGCCCCCCACTTTACGTGGTAAAGCCACCCCGCGTGGATTGGGCGAGTCGTCTCCTGTGCCCCCGACTCTCGCTTGCCGTGTACATGCTGTGTTTCTTTCCTGTAGCACGGTGTGTTAACCGTATGCACTCACACACAAGCACGAGCTCTTCTAAACCTCACACAAATAAAAGATCAGTTTTATTTATTTTTTGTCCATCCTTCTCTCATCTAGAATTTAGTAGTAAGTAGAGCATCCACTTTTGGCAGTAACTGTCCATTCGGGTGAAGAGCATTTCATATTTTATGATTATGCCAAGTGTACATTATTTTGTGTGTGTTTAATTAAACGTATAGATCTAAATATGTTTTATGTTTGATCTTCAAATGAAATGGCATTTAAAATGTAGGCCTATGTTGAAAAACAGCTTTTCTTGAGCTTCAGCATCAAGATAAATGAGAAATGAAGGGAAATGTTCTTTTATCCGAATTCATCAAACACTAAACCGATTTTGTTTTATACAATGATTAGCTTATAGCCTAGACTTCATTAAAGTGGTCTGTTATGGTTTAAATTGGAATCTTCGATAACACGTTACCACGTGATATAAGCTATATATAAGGCCGGCGTGGTATAAGCTAGATATACGCCCGTTATGATATAAGTCACACATAGGGCCGTCGTGATTTAAGCTAGATATAGGCCCGATTTAATCCATGCTTGACATAGGCCCGGTATGATACAAAATACAAACTTAAAGGTCGGCGTGATCTAAGCCAGCTAACGGCTCGGTTTGATCTAAGCTAGATATAGGCCCCAGTGAGATTGATATAAGCTAGATATAGCCCCGGTGTGATTTAGGCTAGTTATAGGCCCGGCGTGAAATAAGCTAGATAAAGGCCCGCCGTGTAGATAAAATGATTTTTAGAGTAAAGGGCCATGGAAGAATAACATTGCTCACGCCCCCTAGCGGACACCATAGTTCGAGAATGGATGTGCACACTGCGCACATTGTTTCGTTTTATTTACAAATCATACATCCAACACTTTTGTGGTGTATAAGCCTAACACGTGACTCGCCCACTCCCTACACATTTTGTTTATCTACATTTATCTTAATCCGCCCTTCGGGGACCATGTCGTGTAGTTCTTGCAGTAGTGGCTCACAGTGATGCGCCCCTCTTCCCCACCCAGTGAATAGGTGATATATCAGATCATATTTCTATTCTGCGCTCCCTTACCCATATCTCGTGGAAGCCCCCCACCGACGCCCCACACCCCTGCATTTTGTACATGCCTCCTTTTAAAAAAATGTTTTTAACTTTTGAGACTTTGTTCATCAGCATTGAACAAGGAAGGAGGGGCAAGGGGGGGGGGGGCGAAATTCCGAATTACTTAGTCACAATTGGGGGGAGGGTTGATCCGTATGCAAGCTCATGCGTGTGTGTGTGTGTGTGTGTGTTATTGTTGACGGGGGGAGGGGGTGTGTTCGAAGCGCTCGCCCGAGCAAGTCATTGCGTTGATAAGAAAGTCATAAGGGCCGGTGCTGGAGTCTCTACTACAGCAGCACAACCCCCCTCCCCCCTTTCCTTACGTTTGATTCCGTTGTTGAGATCTTGTTCCTTGCTTTCTCGAGTGTTGCCGTCCGTTGTTGTCGTTGTAGTTGTAGTTTTTTTAGTTGTTCCTACAGAATACAGAGTAGTAGTCTACCTTCTTGGAAAGTTTTCATTTCATGGTACCCCTGCATACTTAACGTGGGATTCGGTATAATGGATTATGTGACTTTTTTTTTTAAAGCGTCTTATATTGTGAGCCGTGGCTGGGCTACTGAGCGGTGCCTGCATGTTATTACGATACGAGTGTATGTTATGAATTGTATTCAATTAAAAATAACAATGAACAAAAATTACGGATGTCAATTTCTTTATCCGAGCGGATTACACTGATCAGTGATTACACCCCACCCCATCCCGAAAAAAACACAACTGTTACTATCTACTGGAAAATTATATATATATATGAAGTAGACTGTGTGTCTGAATTCCGATATCCATTGGCTAATTTAAAGACACGTAACCTTATTGTCTCATATTTTTCTTTTGCTATCTTGCTTCCGGTATGTGTCCTCCCTAGCTGAGTGGTTAGCGTATCCGACTGCCATGCGTGCGACCTGGGTTCGATTCCCCACTGATATTTTTTTTCTTTTTTTAAATTTCCATTAATATTATTTTAAAAAAAAAATTTTTAAATAATTTCAGGACTTAAAGCTTTCCTAAAAAATTTTCAGTAAGTAAAATCTAATGATTATATTTTAGACGCATGCGGGAGACGGGTGTCAGAGTGTTCGAATCTCATGCAGGGATAGTGCTAACTTTTTGTTAAATAAAAAGACATTCTTTTTTTTTTCACAACATGTATTTTTAAATTACTTTCTTGGTGAAAATTGCCCCCCCCCCCCCCCCCCCCCCCCCCCGGGGCTTGTAAGAGATATAGTTTACCTGGTCAATGTCAGGGTCGTTTTTTTTTTCTACTTTAACCTGTGATCATATCCGATTTAAAAAAAATGGGGCGCAATCTATTGTTAGAGAAGGGTGTAGGCCTATTTTTAGACCCAGTCCCATACACTACGCCCTCAATATATCTATGTTTCGTTTTTTTAAATATTCTTGTAACGTGTCTTCTCGTCAATTGATCTAATGGTCCAGTAAATGTAACCCGTTGTTTCTTTCAAGTGAAACGTGGACTGTTGTCATGTGTGGACACGCGGCGGTGGTTTACTCCCCCAATACCCTAGCGTAGAAATAAATCATAATAATAATACACATTCATTACAAGACTTCGGTTTGGATAAGTGTATGGCCTCGTCAGAGTTGAACTGGGGGCTTTCTTTTCAATTCTTTCCTGTTCATAGTGTCATCGGCCAGTGTGTGGTGTGCTTTTTGGATACGGTTTGTTGTTTTGGTGTTTAAAATTTTGAGAGCGCTGTGCTGGTTCATTGATTACACGTGGAGGATATCTTAAGTAATGGTTTCACCTGGCTCGGAATTAGTTTATTTTCAATGACGATATTATTTTCACACAAATAAGTTTGGATGTACACGTAAATCTAGCTATGTTGTTTCAATATTTGGACAATATCGAAATATTCACGATAATTCTTATCTTGTGATTGGACATATAGGACTTATGGTTTTGCATAACTATACGTTTTATCTTGTGAGTATCTAAAACCATCAGTAGTATACATACTGTATACATGTAGGCTACTTGGAATTTAGTTTTTATCACGGCCAAGGGGCCGCGCGTTCAGCTGGCGTACCGAAGGCCCTGGGTTCGAATTCAGGGTGAAGTCTAGAATTTGTTTCCGTGTCTGGGGGGGGGGGGGGGGGGGAGGTACCCGAGTCTACCCAGCTCTGACTGGGTACCTGACTTGGTTTGGGGTAAAGTAAAGGCGACTGGGCATTGTGCAGGCCACACAATCCCCAAGTATGTCGTGGCCACGGAAACCGGTTAGCGCTGCTTCAACGGCCCCATGGATCAATTTGGTCCGACGGGATACACTACTACCTTTTAACTTACTAGTCCTTAGTTTAGATTAATGTGTGTGTGTGTGTGCGGAGTGGAGGGGGGGGGGGGGGGGTCCAGTGCTCGTGTTATAATGCATCGCGGTCCTTGTTCCTGTAACATCAAACCGTTGATTAAAAAAAACTTAACTGGATCTTGTGTCCTGCTCGTGATCATGTCTTGACAAGTGGGAAGAATGCTGTCGTTGTGATGGATTGACCGGCCGTGTCGTTCAGTGCTGTGGACAGGTCGTACAAGCGTCACATTGGCGGTCTTCATTAAAATTGTGAAGGGGGCGAGTTGACTTAAAAATTATTTCTTTTTTTTGTGGTAAAGATGTAACGGTTTGTCCCCATAGCATTCAACCAGGGTCCTGGGGGTATGCAAGTGCGCCTCTGAGAACCAAACGGCCAAAATAAGTCCTGCTAGTTGCGACTCCGATTGTGCAAACCAATAAACAGTATTATTTTTTTAAGTATTTGACGCATTTTATTTGCCCAAAAAATTGCATAGTGCATGAATATGATTTAAAGATAATATGTGTATATTTAGTTGATTACAAACTACACTAGCCTGAACATATTGAAATTAACTTTAAACATTTTAACCTAACCCTATGTTTTGAATGTTTCCTAAAAGTTACTTTTTACTTCCTGTAAGAATTGACCATTTTTTTGGTAACATTTTTAAGTTGCCTGACTTCATATTGTTAAATGTCATTCAAATTGACAACGTTGTGTGTTGTAACCCCCAAGTAAAAATGCTATTTTGTTTCTCTTAAGCAGAGGTTCTCAACTCTCAACCTTTTTCGGCTCACCGCCCCCCCCCCCCCCAACTTAATTTTAATTAAAACATAAATATAATTAATTCTCAAATATTTTTTTTTTGTATTGTTAATTGAGAAATTTAAGAGACTAATTTAATAGCATGTACTTTCTGTTATTATTGTTTAAAATATATCAAAACAATTAATGCAGGAAATGTTTATTTACAACTGTTTAACGTAAATTATTTTAATTCTCGAATAATTAAACACTGTTACGAATACCATAATGTTGAATGTATATAAAGAAATAATAATAATCAGTAATATTTGCTATATTACAAAACAGAACTTGTTCGGCATCACTATTGAATCAAATGTGAATACATTTGTTAATTAAAGGGAGATAATTAAACCGTTTCATTTGAGTTAAAATTTATGTGTTTGTTTCTTTTATAAAAAAAAATGGCTTACATTTATAGCTTTAAAATGATCAAACTGTAAAAGGTATTTGAAAATTATATAAATTTTATATGACTAAAGAATTTATATGTATATTTTCAAGCATTACAATAACTACCCAGTTTGTATGATTACTACGTATCCATTCCGCCTAACGATAGTATTTGTCAAAAGTTGTGTAGAACTGGAAGGATTCAAATATCATTAATGCCAGCATTTATTAGAGCGGCAGTGATCGGTCAGCAGGGTTGACGACAGTCCGGTGAACCAACCACAGATACAGCCGGCCGCACACCATAATTGCCTAATACTGACCCCTACTTCATCGAAAAGTCAATGCGATAACAATTTCTTATTAGTTTAATAATATGTATGCCTATTGTTGGGGGGTATCAGATATTTAGCAGCACTTGCGTTTACATCATATTTCAACCAAAAACTAAAAGATTCAAATAGCTGAGGTGTTCAAATTATATCAGGTATGTTTGTTTCCCTTCATCGCCCCCAATCGCCCCCGGGAATGTCAGCGCCACCCTAAAGCCTCTCACCGCCCCGTTGAGAACCTTGCTCTAAAGAATACTAAATATCGGCAATAGGGGGGGCTCCCAGTGACCTGATGCTTGCCCCTCCCTCCCCACCTTCCTGAATAGAACATTGTAAGTATTTTCCTGTCTTCCGTGGAACGCCTCCCTTTCGATTCGGTACCATGTAATATGTAAGATAAAGACTGTATGAAAGAAACCAAGGATAAGCTTAAAATCTAGTGCGTTATAATCTTCTGGAATTTACGGAGCGTAGTATACGAGTTTATGCCAAAAAAGTTAATTATTTGTACATTCTAAAGAAATGCAGAGCTACTTTAAGGGCGATAATGTCACACTCACACATACTGCAGATGTAAAAATGATACAAATCTATATATATAAAGTAGACTGTGTGTTCAATCAATCATATTAGTTGATTGAAAGACACGTGATCTATTGTCTCATATTGTATGATTTAGATTTTTGTTATATAAAAAAGATTTGCCCATTTTTTTTTACCCAATTACATTTTTTTTTTTTTTTAAATTACTTTCCCAAAAGTCAAGTTATGTTATAGTGAAGCGTATTCATTAAGTAAAATGACATCCAAGTGTCAGAGCCATACGATTGCACTTATCTCCATTGCACTTATCTCGTCTACAGGTAAGAGAACCACTATGGTTATAAAATTTAATTCATATATATTTATTATAATGGTTTCATTAGGGTAACATGGAGAGGGAAGTTTTTTTTTTAGTTTCAAGTACTTACAGGAACACTTTATTTGACCAGGCTTTAAAACTCTTGTTTGATTAGATTCTGTTCGCTACATTTCTTTTGCCATGGCAATAAGCCGAACTATAATGTAATTTTGTCGGGAAGGCTAAGGATCATACACTTGTGAATGTTTATGTGTAATGCAGCAGTCGAAGTTGTCTCTTGACGGAAGCTTGTATGGTCTTGGCTTAGTATTATAGTACTAGTTGCCACATTGCGCCCCTTAAAAAAAACAACCTCCCGACTCTCAGCCCTTCTCATTGCGTAGCACAGCTTTACGCCTTGATGTTGTCCTCCCATCGTTTCCTTTGTCTTCCTCTTTTTCTCTCCCCTCTGGTGGACCCCTTAAGAATAGTCTTGGTTCTTGTTATGTGGCCGTATCATTCTAGCTTTCTCTTTTCTTGACTGTGGCCAGCAGGTAGTTGTGTTTAGAGGTCGACCGAAACCATTTTTTTGTGTTTCGACCGAAAACGAAACCGTACCGAAAGTTATAAATTGACGATCGGTCGAAACCAAATGCTAACTTTTCAGCTTTAGCTGAAACTACACCGAAAGAGGCCATTTGCCTACTTTCGGTAACGCCGAAAGAGGCCATTTGCCTACTTTTGGTAACGAAACCGAATTTCGGTCGGCCTCTAGTTGTATTGTCCAATTTCCTGGAGTATCCGTTTTTCGTATCTGCTCATTGGAGATGCGGTCTTAAGAGCAGATGCCAAGAAGGTTTCTAAAGGAATCAACCTTCTCATCTCCTCGACACTGATCTTCCTTTCTAGCTCAGCTGTTAATGTCCGGGACTCATAAGCATATTAGAAAATAAATGTTTGATGATTTCCCTTAAAAAAAAAAACAAGTTGTTGTTGTTTTTGATGTACTCTGTCTTGTCAAAGATCTTTTCTGTGATTGTCCATAAAACCATTGTCCCTTTTTTCTATTTAGTTGAGCTCCCCCCCCCCTCCCCGTCCTAAGGATTTCTCACACTAGATCTAGCCGCTATCATTACACGAAGACAATCCCAGCGGAGGAAATAAAATCTTAGACCTCAATAGCAACTTGTTCTCTACCTTTTGTTACTTCAATAGACCCTCGCCCCCCCCCCCCCCCCCCCCCCCGCCCCGACTCTGTAGCCACACTTGCCTTATAAGTCATAAGGCCACCCCATCCCAAACTGCATGTTTAAACAAAAAAATACTTACTGTTTGGTGTTGTTTGCAAATTACCAAACTATGTTATGTTTGCTGCCCCTTCCCCACTTTTTCAATCGGTCTGCTGGGCAAGGCCACCCCCCCCCCCCCCCCCCACCCCCCCCCCCCCCCCCACGTAACACGAAACGCTCCACTTGCTATGCGTACCACGGGTTGAGATTCTATAGTGTTGTTGAAGTCTTGCGTTTGTTGTCGCCCACGCTCATCACACACATGCTGGTGTTGTTGTTGTTTTTATATACGTTGACTACATTACTTATTGCCACTTTGTTTTGTTTTTTTGTCTTGTTGATATTGTATTTTTTGGTGATGATAGTAAGAGTCTACTTGTCATTGTACCTCACCGTGAGACATTCATCTAACCACACTCTCCGGTCCTCCGATTTCACTAGTCTAGATTTTTTTGGGGTTCGTGTTTGGTTTCAAATCATCTAGACCAAGGGTCGGCAACCTACGGCACGCGCGCCCAGACTTGGCACGCAGAGCTATTTTTGATGGCACGCTCTCGAAAAGGCGATGTGTGCCTTTTTTTTTTTATATATATATTTTTTTACAAGAAATTGAGTAGTAGAACAGGATGACTATTAAGCTGATGGCGCGCCAGAATGTGTTGAGATATGAAG
This sequence comes from Anisus vortex, assembly GCA_949126835.1. Taxonomy (NCBI): domain Eukaryota; kingdom Metazoa; phylum Mollusca; class Gastropoda; family Planorbidae; genus Anisus; species Anisus vortex. Next base: position 28,980,478 of record OX421508.1, read on the forward strand.
GTCCGTATATGTATCCTTACAACCGAATTCATTAGAGCCCAGTGTTCTGGACACGGGTTTCTTTTTTTTTTTTTATTGTGATGGACATTGACAGTGAATTGACACACGGAGAAGTCTAGTTGAAACGAAATTGCCATAATAGCTTTACTTTCCATTCACATTCAATACACTATTGGCAATAGTTTCTTCGGGGAAAGTATTGTGGTGGTTGTTTTAAAGCCTGTGATCAAATGGCCCACAAACACATAGTCCCTCGCTATTTTAGTAGTTAGTTAGTAGTTGCTTGGTTGAAAATTATTTTTGTGGCGAGGGTCAATTATTTTATTACTTTGTTGAAATTTGTCATGCGACATTTAACAAAATCATCAAATTTTGGAAATACTTCATTTTTTTTTGGGGGGGGGGGGGGCTATTTTATTTGGTGGAGTAATTCTCTTTTGTCTTTTAGTGCTTCTCTGACAACTATCGTCTGGCGCCCAGATAGAGACAGCGGCTGGCTGTTCCCTTCCCCCAGAATGTATTATAAACACGTTCAGTGTTTGCGGTTTACAGTTTACCGTGGGTTCAACTCTGGTATAAAAAAAAACAACCTATGACGCACGTGAGTCAGTGCACCCTGCGCCTGCTCCTAGCGTGGCTGTTCTCCTCACTTTTGGGTTCTATGTATGAGTCGTCTTACGTCAGATGTCGACCTGCAAACCCCCACCAAGTCTAAAAAACAAAACTTAGTAAACTAACTTCGCCAGTCTGTTGGCTTTTGTTGTTATTTTTTTCTTCTTCGTCTTCTTCTAATACTTTTTTTTGGGGGTGTTGTTGTTGAAGATGGATAAATCAAGGGGGGGGGGGGACCTGTTGAAGCAAGGTTGTCAATCTCGGCCCCCCCCCCCCCCCCCCCTCTTTTCTGTTAATACTGTAAACATCTGAAAAACTGATTTTCTTATTTTTTTAATTTTTTTTTTTAGTTGACTCAGCGAATTTATATACTGAAAATGTTTTAGTATTTTAGTTGTTTTACATATAAATGAGATATAGCCTGTTTTTTTGTTGTGGAGGGCGAGTTCAAGTCGTTACCGGAGAAGCAATTTCTGCCAGGGATCGGCAACCTACGAAACGCTTGCCAGACCTGGCTCGCGGAATGATTTTCAATGGCACGAGGAAGGCTCTCGAAAAAGCAATTCTTCTACAATAGAGTTCTGTAACGTGATTACTTTTAAGCTGTAGGCGCGCTGAATATATTTGAAGTCCTACTTCGAAACACCGTTATCAAAAGGTTGCCGACCCCTGGTCTTTGGAACAGTCGATACGTGTGTGTATTGCTTCGTTGGCCAGCTTTCCTTGTTTGGGTGGCCGAGCGGCAGCGCGTTCGCGTCTTGGGTTCGAATCCTGGTGAATTAGGATTTTTTTTTCTTCTGGAATCGAGGGCGTCCTTAAGTCTACTCAGCTCTGATGGGTGCCTGACATTATTTTGTTAAAGTAAATGCGGCCGTGGCCTCAGAAACTGGTGAATGTTGTCCTATGATCAGTTTGGTCCGACGGGATAGTTCACTTACTTACAGTTATGCCGTGTTTTTGGCTCTATTATTCCAGAAGTTCAGGTCATAATTTAGTCGTAAGGTCACATTTACAGCGGTCTCTGTAATTATACGTTGGTGGCCCCGGTGCCCTCGAGACCAATTTGAAGCTCTCCACCTGGATTGTCTTTAGGTGTGGGACCGCTCTGCAAGTGGCCTAATGTTTCCAAGCCGTCATGCTTTGTGACACAATAGTGAGCACGTACACGCGTACGGGAGTTACCTGCTTAAACATATTTATTTAGATCAATGCTCAGTGGAGCTGATGCTAATAAAACATGTTATGATATAGCGGCAGGTGGAAGGTATTCGTTAGGTTGCAGTGACACACAAAGTAATCAGTTGATTAATTACACATGAATTTGTTTATATTAATTAACTCGCAGATACTGTTGCGTGTGTTTTTCAAAGGGGGCTTTCTTTTATGAAATGGTTTCCTCCATCATAGGGATTTGTTCTATTATAAAGTTTTCTTTCATCATAGGGATCTTTTCCATCATAGGGATTTCTTCCATCATGGGAATTTCTTCCATCATAGGAAATTCCTCCATCATAGGGATTTCTTCCATAATAGACATTTCTTCCATCATAGAGATTTCTTCCATCATAGGGATCTCTTCCATCATAGAGATTTCTTCCATCATAGGGATCTCTTCCATCATAGAGATTTCTTCCATCATAGGGATCTCTTCCATCATAGAGATTTCTTCCATCAAAGAGATTTCTTCCATCATAGAGATTTCTTCCTTGTGAATCAGTCACAGACGCAATATATTGTCTAGAACACTTAAGAGAAAATAACATTTGGATAGTTATTTTGAAAAGATTTCACCTGTTTCTGCTTGTTCTGATGTCGTGTTGGTTTATTGTTAAATAATTACCCTTCGCAACCTTTTTAGCATCTTAACTTACCTGGAAATTCAAAAGATACAAAGATATAGCATCTTTTTTTGCCTTTTAGTTGTTGTTTCTTTCTTCAAATTATTGGCAGATATCTTGTTTGAAAAAATTCCAAGCTATAAGAATTATAAAGGTCTGAGACTTTACAATATTTTTGAAGGGTCAAATGCTTTAGTCTTTTTTTTTATGAAATGGTTCCTCTGTGATGTTAATAAACAACCCGTACTGAGTCTGGATTCGAGAAGAATACATAGGTGTCTCTTTAAGTGGGGACTCGCAGTATACTTATTTAGTGGCCAGCTACACCTTTCTTTGACGTGGACTCTTTCATTTCCGTTCTACTGGGGCTGGAGATTTATGAAATAAAACGACGGACGTGTTAAGCTCGTAATTAGAACGACCCTGCGCGCGTGTATGTGTGTGTGTTTGTGTATGTGTGTTTGTATATGTGTGTACGGCGTTTGCTTGGTTGGAATGTTTGTACTCGTGTGTATGCTTGTGTGTGTGTAATTTGTATCTGTGAGTGTGTTTGCGCGCGTGTTGGTTTACATGATGTTTTTTGAGGTGTGAGTGTTTGGGGGCGTTGTACTTGGGAGTGAATCATGTACTACTACATCGAGTGGCGCTGAGGGGGGCGCGCAGCCAGAGAAAGAAATGGGGGGGGGGGGTCCGAAATTATCGCGGCTCTTTTCATGTCTTGATGACCGGCCCAACACGTTCGCCTCTCTCTTCGTTTGGACAAGAAAACTTTTTTTTTCCGAAAGCTGTCATTAGAAGTTCTCTCTGATCTATTCAATTAAAGGTCCGACACCATTCTAATTGTATAGAAATATGTTGTTGTTTTTATTTCGTTGAGTGCTTCTTCGTTTTTTAATCAGTTTATTCACATATTTCGTGTATACTTACGTTGACTCGTGTATTTTAAACCAATATTTGTATGTATTTTAAATATGTTTATGTATTTAATTCCTATAGATTTGACAGTGGGATCTTGTGTATATTAATTAAGTTACCTTACAGGGCGTACACAAATACAAATGGTAATACACGTCATATTTATTATCTTTGCGACCACTGTTACTGTGAAGTGTTAATTGGATAATTCCTCTCGTATACAGGGATTTCAATATTTCCTACGCCATAACTGTGAACATTTTCTGGTAAAATCGGAAAATCTTTTATTAGTAGCTTTTTAAAACGGCTTCATGGTTTAAGGAAAAACAATTCCTCAGGCAGGATTTAGAACGCTTACTTGGAAGGCCAGAAGAGGCCCGCCGGTTTGAACATTGAGACTTTGAATGACTCGAGAGAAGCAGGTCGGCATGAAAAGGGGCGCCGGGAGCGGCAACGCCTGCCCTTCCTACGTCCACTCGCGCATCACTCTTTACCACGCCAGCAAAATCGACCTGCGCTACTGCAGGTCGCTCCACAGCTGCGAAGGGTGCACGCTGGGGCGCGTGGACTACCCGTGCGGCGCCATCCACTATGGGGTGTGCGCCGCTGTGCCCATGCCGTCGGCCAAGCTCCGGAAGGGGTCGTCGGCGTCTTCTCCGGCGTCGACCCCTTCTGGGCCGTCATCGCCGGTGCCTTCCATGCCGGGGAGTCCTTCCGGAAGGGGTGCCGCCGCCGGCTCCCCGAACGTCTTCTACAGCAGCGCCAACATTACAAGCACGGGGCGTAAAGACGCGCCCAGGAGTCGCAGCCTGGCTATCCTGAGGGAAGGCCACGAGCTGGCCCCTTGGTCGGGCGCTAACCAGCCCGGGGTAGTTCGACTGCAGCCTCAGAGACATGTCATTGTTCAAGGTCAGAACATTCGTATCGGCACCGGAGCCGCGGGGTACCCAGGTCAGGATGTTGTCGCCTCTGCCCACGGTGGCGGCGGTGGTGGTGCTGGTGGGGTGGCGATAACCTTCCAGCGCGGACAGACCAATATCACCAGCAGCGGCAACACGGACATCAAGATTCAGGGACAAGGCCACGAGATTCACATTCAGGGAAGTGGGGGGCAGAACATCCGCGTCCACCCGGCCGTGAACGCCGGAGGGCGCACCGGGCACGTCATCCGCATTCACGGCGGTCAAGGGCACGCCGGCAACGTCCAGTACCAGAGTCTCAGCCCAGATCGACCAGCGCAGCCGCCGGCGTCTCCGTTGGACCTGACGGACTCCAGCACGACGCCACCGTTCCCAGTGGCCAGGCACTACTCGTCCACGAAGCAGATCATTGCCCAGAAGCCCACTGCACGCGTGGCGCCCGCCCCTTCTCAGACCCTCGTCCCGTCCCAGACCTACCTGTCCATCCCGGAGTCCATGCCGTGCTCCCCGCCGCCCTTGATCGTGCCGCCACCACCCTTAAGCCCGAGCTCGGGCTCGCCGACCCCGCCCTTCCCCGTCTCGCCACCGCCGGCCCCTTCTTTGGCAGTGACGCCCGGCAGTTCGCCTCCAGTCTCCCCGACCTCGAGTGCAGCGCATTCGCCAGCGGCAGCAGTGACGCCAACTACCATCAAGCAGGTGAGTTCTGCATGAACACGATAGCTTGACTAAATCCTCTCATATAGTAGGAGTCTTCACTTCTATTGGTGTGGTTATTTTTATTCAATATGAAAAATGGATCTTTCTTTTAAATATTCACAACTTGATTAACACTGTTGCCAAAAATGATGTTTAAATACCTCATGACAAACTTAAAAATACAATACAAATATTTTAATAAATTAATTAATTTAAGATGCAAAGCTTTATGTCAGAAAAATATAGATCTAGTTTTATAAAATGTTACTTCTTATTACTTTCCCCCCAATTAACACTACCAAAGGGAAGCTATCCCCCAAAAAATTGTGGGAAAATTAAAATATTCACAGTTACATCCCTTTGACCATAAAATTTAAAATCTTCCAGTATCGTCAATAATTTTCAATAAGTTTATGTGTTGAATGCGGTTTTTGTGGAGAGAGAAATGATACTTCACCATTGCTTGGCCGAGCCGAGTGAATGAGTTGTAATGAAAAGAAAGAGACATTGGGGAAATCAATTCAAGCTGTTATCTCCATCATACAGTTTAGTTTTAGCTTTGCCTGCCTAATTCAACTTGACAAAATCTGTAGTCGGAGTGGATAAACTATTTTGAAGTAGCATCGAAATGACCTTACTGCTATATTTTTATTTACAAAGTATATTTTGTTATTATTTTTGAATACGATAACACACATTTTTTTATATTCTGTTTCATATTTTCAGCATGTATAATATTTTTTGTTAGTTCTTGTCTTGTTTGTCTGTTGTCGGTTGTTGAAATATTTACACATTAATATAAGTTATAAAGTTGAGCGTAGGACGCAATAATCTTCTTTAAAGAAGGAGCGTCTGCAATATATAAGATAAGATAACCGAACTTTAAGTTGTAAACGACTGTTTAAAAAAAACATTTTAGCTAGCTACATTAAGAGAGTAAATTATCCCCGTCTGACCAAATTGATCATGATCCATCAGGCCAATAGTGCAACTTTCACGAGTTTCCTTGGCCATGGCATACGAGGTGATTGTGTGGCCAGCAAAAATGGCCCAGCCGCCTTTTACTTTGATTCGGCTAATTTCAGGTGCCTCGTGTTTGACTCATGGACACCCTCCAGACTCGGGGGAAAAAAATTATTCCCAGGATACGAACCCTGGACCTTCGGTACGGCAATCGGGTAAACGTTTTCGACATAACTTAATTAGGGGAGACCTTAAAAAAGTGGCATTTGTTGACAATGGGGGGGGGGGGGTAGGGGAATGGCCCGGGGGGGGGGGGGGTGCATAAAGGTGTTAATTAATTGATGGACTAATCCAAAGTAAGGCTAAATAAGTAAAGTACCCTTCGGACCAAACTGATTCACCAGTTTCAGTGGCTACGGCAAACTAGGGGGATGTGTGGCCAGGACAATGGGTAGACTCAGTGACACCCATCAAGTCACGGGAAAAAATCCTCGCCTGCATCAGGATTCGAAGCATAACCTTTTGATATGCCAGTCGAACGCGCTGCCACTCGGCCTTGTGTGCCCCATAAAGTAAGGCTCTATATATTATTTAAAATAGGGTTCAATATTCAAGAAAGTTTTCAAATATCAAATATCCTGTCATTGACGCAATCTTGTGGGAATGCTCTGGCTCTTGTCGATATTTGAAGTTTTGAACATACCTGCACCGGAGGGTGGACACAACGAAGGTCGGAGCTAGCGACTGTTCGTTGTCTTTAAAACAAGTTGCAGCGCTATGTTAAACAATCATTGGCGATCCGTGTGAAAAATTAACCATATAGATCAGTGAGTGGGGGAGCCGCTGCCTCCAGTGAGTGGGGGAGCCTCTGCCTCCACTTGACATTACAATAAAAAGGAGAAAGTGTAATCAACAAGGTAGAGAGAGTTGCCCTTCACTCACCCCCCAAAGCAATAGCACTCTGATTGAAGTGGGAAGGTATGGGTTCAAATACGTTTTGACCTCTTCACACCTGTGAGTGTATGTGTATAAATATAGTTATATAGAGCGTGGTGTGTAGGCAGAGTGCTGGTTTGCCATTTCCATTGTCCGCGTTACCTTGAGTCTACCAGGCTATTATTGGGGACCTGACACCCAGTAAGGATAAACTAGAACGTTTGAGCATTGTGCTGGCCACACAATCCTTCGGCATGAAACCGCGATGTAAAAACAACGGGTGAACTCTGCCTCGCTAGTCCTATGAACCAAAATCTTACCATGACACGTTACTTAATCTACATCTATTATTTATTTTGTATGTTTGTCTGTATGTGGCTTATACTGCGGAAAACTGTGATGGGTTTTTTTTAAACCCTTCCCGTACCGACCTACTTCTATCTATGCTGCCTTCAGTTCCGCTATATACGCGCCCGGGAGTGTAAGGGTTAAAAATAGAAATGTATTGTAGCTGTAGGCATTTTGTTTTAAAACATCGCATTAACGGTGGTCGAGAGGCGTCGCGTTCGGCTGGCGTACCAAAGGTCCTGGGCTCGAATCCTGATGCAGGCTAGGCCTTTTTTTTCCCCGGGTCTGGAGGGTGTCCCCTGAGTCTACCCAGCTCTGACGGGGTACCTGACCTTAGTTGGGGTAAAGTAAAGGCGGCTGTGCATTGTGCTGGCCACACAATCGCCTAGTATGCCGTGGCCACAGAAACTGGTGAACGGGATACTTTACTTGTTCCTCTAATAAGTTTCTATGGAATGACCATGGATGATGGAATACACCACAGATTCATTTTTCTTAGTTTCTTAAAAAAATGATTCCAGAATCGCCCGATTCTAGCCGCATCACTCGGCGGCCTTGAACTGGGAGTGCGAAAAAGTTAATCACTAAAGACTTGCTTTTAAAGTGGATCTAGAACTGAAGTGATTTTTTTTTTTTAGATTTTCACGTAGACTTTAATTATAATGGGGAGAAAAGTGTATTTGGTCAAGATGATTGAAGATGCTTCTCTGTGGGATTACCGCCACTTTTAGAAATTGCAGTTTTATATTCCTTTTTAGAACCGATCAGTATTTTTTTAAAATTCTAGAATAGAGTGTATTTCATTCCTGATTTAAGAGTTGGCTTGCATCACATAAAAAGGCATACAGTTTAAATGGGAAATGAAGTCAACGGGGGGTTGTGGAGTTTCATGTCCTGCTTGAGACCCACCATGTCTTCTTTAGTATACTTGGTTCTGCATCAGTCATTGGTCAAGACCAAGTCTCACGGGTATACCTCTTTATGTATCTGCTATAATATATTGGACATTATATTTGGCTTTTATCCCAACAAAATTCGTTTAAACATTACCCATTTCAGGGACGTGCTAACTTTTATGTATAGTAGACCAGGGTTTCTGTGGGTTGGGAAAAGTTAGTAAAAAAAGTTTTAAGGGTGGGGTAGTTAGTAAAATCTTAAACAACTTGCGGTACTTAAGTTTGTTTAGTATGTTCTAATTACCGCGTACACTACTTTCGTATAACCTGAAATGTGTTAAAAATCTATCTTTCATTATAACGTGTTTTAAGTTTGAACGATTTACTTTTAAATACCTTTTTTTAAAAAATCAAGTCATTATAAACTAATCAAAGCCACTGAATCACTGAATAAATACGCTGTTATGAGCCTAATCCCATTATAGACACTAATGAAGTCAGACCCTAATGGGATAATCAAACTCATACACTAGATATTATCAGGTTCTAGTCTAGCGATGCTATTTTTAGTATTGACATTTTTTTTGGTGGTAAAATATTTTGTGTTCAGAAAAGTCTTAAAAGCCGCCAATGATTGGTTGAGCAAGATAGTTTGTTTGTCGTTGATTAATCGAAAGTCTTTACTGTGGAATCCATTAACATGTCTGTCGTTAAAAGTTTTACAGCAATTTTATTAATATTCTTTCATATATTTTTTTTTTAATGATCGAGTTTTCGCCGAACAAAAATACAAATCTCTGTGTTTAACTTTAACGTTGAGTTATTCCCCACTTTCATACGTTGTATCCTTTGGGTGAGAATACTTAGACACGATCATTAGGATAAGCAAGATGATGTTTTTTGTATGTAGAACACCAATGCTTGGTCATTTAGATCAGGGGTTGGCAACCTAAGGCACGCGTGCTAAACTTGGCACGCAGAGCTATTTTCAATGGCACGCGAAAGACCTCCAAGAAAGGTTTTTTATTGATTTAAAAAAAAACAAAAACATTTCCAGTTCAAAATTAGGAAAACTGTTGAAGCCGAATTTTCTGAATGACATAGCGACACATTTCAGTGAGTTGAACACATTTACAAGCACCACTGGGATGGATTTGCATTGAAACTGGACATATCTTGCCGTGAAATCAATTTCAAAACATTTATCTGATAGTAAGGCATATATTAATATTGAAAGTTGGACTCATTTGTTTCATACCACATCAAGCCCAACTGGTTTGATATTATTACAACCTTTTTAGATGTAGATCTTTTTTTAAAGTGGATGAATATTGACGCTTTTAAAATGCAGCAGTTGGAATTTTAAACATTTAAAAAATGGGCATCCAAATTTGCCCATTTGCGGAACAAATCTGGAAGGAAGCTGCTTAGGAAAGTCATCTGCTTTTCTCAACTGCTAGGCATTGATTCTTTTATTTTCAGCTTTTGTTTGAACTTATTCTTGTAAACAGATCTTATCACACTTGAAAGCTGTTTTAAGCATACAAGGAGGTCACTTACAATGACCGCTCATTAATTAATACAGACTAATTACATTTAACATAGTTTTTATGCTAATCTTCTTTAATTAAACATAATTATAAGTAATTCTAAAGCAAATTTATTTGAATAATTAATTTGATAAATATATAAGAGACTTATTTAATAGCAATGTATTATGTAAATTTTGTAATTATTAATGTTTAAAATAAAATAAACTCCTTAAATGGACATAAAACTAATGCAGGCAATGTTTATTTACAACAGCTTAACGTAAATTATTTTAATAATTAATATTGTAATGAATACCATAATGGTGGATTATATAAAGAGATAATAATTAGTCAGTAATAATTTTTATAATACAAAGTATACCTTTTTTCCAACACTATCGAATTAAATGCGGAAAAGTGTTTTAATTAAAGGAAGATAATTAACTAGTTTTATTTAGTTAATATTTCTGATGTTTCTTTTTTTTTTCTTTACTTATGGAATAAATGGCTTACAATTTATAACTTTGAAATTATCAAACTGTAAAAAGAGTTTGAAAAATATATACAAATTATATGACTAAAGAATTTATATGTATATTTTCAAACATTACATTAACTACTCAGTTTGTATGATTACAACGTATCTATTCCGCTTAACAATAGCACAAATCCATGGATTTTCAAATGAATCGAAAAACATTAAAAGAGATCTCGGTTAAACTGAGATTAAATTATAGGCTAATTAATTAATATTAGCAGGTGTTAGTTAGATCCTCGTCTTGACTAGTAACTGATAATGTTAAGACAATAATAACCATACAGTTTTTATGTGAATGTTTGGTAATAAAATATTGTATTGTATTTAAAATCCAAATAAAGAGGAAGATAATCAACTTAATTTTGCATTAAATATAAAACTTTGTAACGATTAATTTTAGGCTGTTGGCACGCTGAATGATTTAGAAATTTGGTACACTGTTAGCAAAAGGTTGCCGAGCCCTGATTTAGATTATCCTTACACAAAACTCTGTTTGGGGGTAGAAGACCAAGACTTTTGTCATTTAGAAGATCCTTAAGAAATAGAAGACCCCAAGACAGATAATCCATTGAGATAATCCTTACAATTATCCCGTTTGAGCAGTGGGTGAATAACGGTACCAATACTTCCACACACACATAAAAAATTATACTATCTTTTTTGTACTACCAGACATTAATATAGTTCACACAAACCAAAGACTATATTAAGATGGACTGCTTGCTCTATTCTCAGAGCTTGTATGTTCTTTTTTCCGTGCGCATCCAATAACGCTGTCTTAAATGACTTCTAGCTCCAACGTTTGCCCAAATGTTTCCGCTATATACACATTACGATTTTCATTGAGAAAATCATAGCGATTAAATAAAACGAAACTACACATTACAAAAGGGAATCGGGAATTCCGAAATGAAGTCATTCGAGTCATCAAATTGCAGAAATATTAAAGCAAGCGGTCCACCTTATTATAGTCTTTGCACAAACTGATATAAATATTCTGTAAATCTTGGGGAATGTTCTGGAAAAGTTTGGTAATTTTAAAATGATTTTAGAGTTTAAAAACAACAACTCTGTTCAAACAAAAGCCAAATTGAGCTCGAATATCTTTCTCGTATATTGTTTTCTACTTTTGTCACAGAGTGCCATATCGCTTAGAGATCCTTACTTACTTACTTGCTCATGACATAGGTCAACGGTTCTCAAACAACATTGTTTTGACTCCCAGTGAATGTCGGACAATTTTCCAACAAGTATTCCTTGACCTGCAAACAACATTCTCATTCTCACAGCGAAAAGGCGAAGAACTTTTGTTTGCTTTTTTCTCCCCTGTGTTTCGGCAATCTATAAATATCTTCTCAGGTTGTTGGTGTAAGGAGTAAAAAAAAAATTCACCTGAGGGATTTCACAAAATATCTTACCTGTTGAGGTAGCAGCTATAACCTGTTGAGGTAGCAGCTATAACCTGTTGAGGTAGCAGCTATAACCTGTTGAGCGATGACGTGGCAATGGCTTTTTTTTTGTTTTTTTTTGTTGTTGTTTTTTTACACGACTTCGCATGGAACTTGGGCTATCAGTCTGCAGCCAAAGACGAAAAAAAGGTCAAGTTTGACATGGACCGTTGTTGTCTGTTTCCGCTTCTTTCATTTCCCACGGCAGTGACTTGATACCCGGATGACACCAGAATCAGGAACTTTGGAACATTTCATTCCATTCCTTTAATGTTTCACCTTTTTTTTTTTAATCAATCAACCACCTTGTTTAATTTTGTCTTGAGATCATCATCATTACAATGCAAACGATATAATTTGGTGCTCATCAATTCAATTTTTTATTTCCTCGCAGAATGTCTTCAAAAATGCAAGATATTGGTGTTACATCAAATTTATGTTGGCACTTTGATGAGTTAATGCTCTTAGCTTGCACTTCATTCATTCATACCATTAGTCTTTAGTGATTGGCCTCTACAGTTTGATGTGTAATATATAACACTTTCCTTATCCCTTAAGCGAGGACAAATGCATATAAGTGCTCTTTCTTCCCGAGTGGCATTCAGCATGGAATGGGTTGCCTGAACAAACCAGAAAAAAGACAGTAACTTAACATCATTTAAAACATTAATAAAGATGCAAGACTAGACTCGGACCACGGATGAGCGTAGGACGCAATAATCTTCTGTATAGAAGGCGCGTCTGTAATATATAATATAAGGAAGATAAGATATATTTTATGCCGTTGAGGTTTTCCGAAATTGGCACCATTTTGATTGAAAGTAGTCAAATTTGCACTTATATTTAGCAAACACGGTGGCCCACTGGCAGCGCGTTCGGCTGGCGTACCTAAGGTCCTGGGTTCGGATCCCGGTGAAGGCTGAGATTGTTTCCCAGGACTGAAGGGTGTCCCTGAATCTACCCAGCTCTGAAGGGTACCTGACATTAGTTGGGGTAAAGTTAATTTCTACTGTATTGACGTAGCCACTGAAAGAAGAAGACTCGAAATTCTAGAATTTTAGTTTTGGAATTGATTGAAACAAAACCCGTTTGCAGTTGATTTGGGTTTTTTCTGTATTGGTAATATGTGCCAATGTATTGCGTCATCATCGGGAAACCCCCGGGGAGCATCTTGTTTCTTTGCCTGACGGTGCCCTGATTGACCTTCGGGTTGAAGGCGTCTGCGGCGCCGCAAGAGGGCTGTGAACCCCACGAGGGGAGTAATGAGCCGGTTTTTTTTCTTCAAAACATTCGCTTCCAGTCACCTTCCAGTTCAAAAGAAACAATTGTTGGAAGCCCTGGGGTGAACTTAGAGCCAATCTAGTTTAACTTTTTGATCGTTAAAAGAGTTCTTGTTGGTGTTTAAAAAAAAATTGCATACGACCACGAGTGGATTAGTTGTTCAAAATTCTTCCTCCCGGTTGTACAGATACACACATAGACCCTCACTACCGCTGTGTACTTAGCTCGGCTGTGGACTGGTTGAAACCAAAGACTATAATAAGATGGACGCATGTTCTATTTTTAGAGCTTAAGTGTTGTGGGTTTTTGCGTACGCTGTTCTAAATGACTCCCTAAACGTGCCTAAAGACTTCCGCTGTATACAACTTTAGATTTTAATCTTAATTTCCCATTGAGAAAATAATAGCGAATTACTATGCCGGAAGTCTAGAGCAGGGGTCGGCAACGTACATCACGCGCGCTAGACTTGGCACGCGAGGGATTTTCAATTTCACGCGGATGACGCCTTAAATGTCTATTCAAGTGACTTCTACAAGAAATTTAGTGCTACAGCAGAATTTCTTTTAGGCTGTAGGCACGCTGAATGAATTTAAACTCATACTTTGGCACACTATTTTTAAAAGGTTGCCGACCCCTGGTCTAGGGGACTGGGTGAGATCGGACATTCCGAAAGTAGGCTAAGTGTTTCAAGTTATCAAATAGCAGAAATATCAAAGCAAGCGGTCCATCTTATTCTAGTCTTTGGTGAAAGTTACTTCACTTAGTTCTGTGTGTTTAAAATCAATTGTCAGATTACAATAATTAAAATAATGTTTTTATTTTAAGAGATTTCCACAAGATGTTCGTTCCAGAACAACGCTTAAAACGCTTAAGACTTAAAACTTTTACAGGGTTACTTGAATGTCATATTTTTTTTTTTTTTACTTTTCAACAATTAGACTAAGTTTGCTAGATTGCAACAACAAAAATTTACATTTCAACAAATAAGTTTGCTAGATTGCAACAATACTTTTTTACATTTCAACAAATAAGTTTTCTAGATTGCAACAATATTTTCATTTTACATTGCATCGATTAAGTTTCTTAGATTGCAACAATATTTTTGTATAGTTAAAAAATAGGTTTGCAATATTGCAAAAATAATAATTTTTTTTTACATTTTAACAATTAATTAAAGAAGACTAAATAACAGGTCAATTGCAAGACTATGATTGTCCGGTTTGCTTGCGGACCGGAAGCGTTATGAATGTGAACTACATCATCTGTTTTACAACTTTATAAACTTTGGGGATCAACATAAAAATAAACTTTTTACCCCCAAAACTGAATCTCACGACGTCTATTTTTAATGTTCTATTCCTGAACTTTTTGATTGATAATCAACTTGAATCTTTTTATTTTTTTTTGTTTGTTCTTTTTGTTTCTAGTGTCCTAACGCGGTCCTCAGTTCATGACATAGGCGATGTATCATCCACATTATCATTCATATCAATTTCCTCGTCTTCCGTCTCGCGATATATTTGCTTCATCAGTAGAGTGTGTGTATGTGAGAAATAGTGGAGCACCTGTAGGAAACTTGGTTGTTGTTTTTTTATATCTTTTTCGCTAAAATTTCTTTTTTTCGCTATTTCTTATCTTCTCTAGAAAAAAAAATCCCTTTTCTTACATTTTTTGTTTCTTTTTTCCACCATCATCGTTCACTGTCATTTTTTTTTTACTATCTCTCAATCACTCACATTGTGCAACACCTTGTCGGGTCTACATTTTATTTATTCCTTTATTATTTTTTTTCTCTTTGTTCTTTCTTTCTAAATCTCTTTCTCTCTTTCTATCACTATGTTACTATCTCTCTCCCTCTCTCATTCTCTCGATTTCTTTCTCTTTTTCTTGCACTCTCTCTCTCCCTCTCTCTCCCTCTCTCTCTCTATCTCTCTTGTGCTTTTTTGCTATCTGTCTCTTTATCTCACTCATTCTTTCTATTACTCTCTCTCTCTCTCTCTTACGCACCCCTCTCTCTCTCTCTCTCTCTTACGCACCCCTCTCTCTCTCTCTTACGCACCCCCCTCTCTCTCTCTCTTATGCACCCCTCTCTCTCTCTCTTATGCACCCCTCTCTCTCTCTCTTATGCACCCCTCTCACTCTCTCTCTCTCTTACGCACCCCTCTCTCTCTCTCTCTTACGCACCCCTCTCTCTCTCTCTTATGCACCCCTCTCTCTCTCTCTCTTATGCACCCCTCTCTCTCTCTCTCTTACGCACCCCTCTCTCTCTCTCTCTTATGCACCCCTCTCTCTCTCTCTCTCTTATGCACCCCTCTCTCTCTCTCTCTCTTATGCACCCCTCTCTCTCTCTCTCTTATGCACCCCTCTCTCTCTCTCTCTTACGCACCCCTCTCTCTCTCTCTTACGCACCCCTCTCTTTCTCTCTTATGCACCCCTCTCTCTCTCTCTCTTATGCACCCCTCTCTCTCTCTCTCTCTTACGCACCCCTCTCTCTCTCTCTCTTACGCACCCCTCTCTCTCTCTCTCTTATGCACCCCTCTCTCTCTCTCTCTTATGCACCCCTCTCTCTCTCTCTCTCTCTCTTACGCACCCCTCTCTCTCTCTTACGCACCCCTCTCTCTCTCTCTCTCTTATGCACCCCTCTCTCTCTCTCTCTCTTACGCACCCCTCTCTCTCTCTCTCTTACGCACCCCTCTCTCTCTCTCTCTTATGCACCCCTCTCTCTCTCTCTCTTATGCACCCCTCTCTCTCTCTTACGCACCCCTCTCTCTCTCTCTCTTATGCACCCCTCTCTCTCTCTCTCTCACTCTGTCTCGGCTCTCACTTTTTTTCATCAACATGTTCACCCCAAACACTTTTCATTAAAGTCTAAGACTAAGTGGCACCCTAATGCACTTCAGTCTTCTCTCTCCCTTTTAATCATGAATGGTTTTCAGCAGGCATCTCTCTACTTCCCCCCCCCCCCCCCCCCCCCCCCCATAGTGTGAGGAGGAAGCCATCTGATAAACATTTTTATAACCGCAGATTTCTTTCATAAGGCTTGGTCTGTTTGAACAGCTGACTTGACGCTCGCTGTGAACCAAGTTATGACTGGGCGCCCGGATGGCATTTTTTCACTAATAACTGACTGAGTATCTACTTCACAAAGCCCGTTCGTTCGCCAAAGAAAATATAGCAACCCCCCCACCCCCCACCCCATACACGCACCCACACACACTACAGTAGGGCATTGGTAAGAAATAGAGAGAGAGAAAACCCCGTGTATTAGGGGGTTAACATTCTGTGCTGCATTTAGATCTGATAGTGTCAACCCCAGGTTTACGTTGGCTTTGGTTTTCAATGGTTTCCGTGTGTCGTCCATTTTATTTTACTTTAAAAAATGTGTCTCGGGGTATTCTTCGATTGCCTCGGTTTGCGTCGTCTCTGAAGTGCCAATAAAGTATAACCAGAAGACAAGCGACCCTAAATTGTTGCCTCGATACTTAGGTTCTTTTTTAGGAGGATTGGCAAGCATGATACTGATTATGCATGCATGGTGAACCTTAAAAGGTCGATGTATTCCAACACTTACGGTCCTGTTCGGTCATTTACTAAATTACTAACAAAACATGTCGCCTATGTGAAGCGTTGCTGGTTGTACTGGGATTGAGAAAAGATGTAGGGGATTACATTTTATTTCATTTCCAAAAGACGTTGCCGAAAGAAAACTGTTACGAATAAAGGTTATAAATGAATGACCGTCCAGGACATTGACCTTTCATAAGTGCGTATTAGATATTAAAGGAGAGTGGAAGGTTTGACCTTAAATTAATTAGTGCAGATTGAACTAAATACTTCGTCTACCCAATGGAAATTGAAAGTTAGCTCCTCAATCGCAGTAATCCTATGTCGCAGTTTGAATTGTGATGCGCTTATGGACCCCCGTGGAAAGTTTGATTTTAGTTTACATCGTAAAGTCCCCTATCTAATTTAATCAGTTAAGTCTGAGATCGTGTAGAGAGCAGATTGCTATATTTTGTTAGTTGTACATATTGTATGGATCTCCAGTTTTCTCGCCTATTTGTTTTATATATTACAATTGATTACGTTTAAAATTTAAATTAAAGAGTCTACAATTTAAATAAAATAGTTTATTCAACAACTGAAGTTATTTCATCTATCATTGATGAATGCAAGTAGTTGAAAGAATTAATCAGAATATTACAGCGGCAACCTGTTCCGTCAAGTGACCCCTAGCCCTGACTCCAGCAAGCAGAATCTAGAGGCTTCTGATAATAATACAATTTTATTGAATCGATTGAACGAGTCTTAACAAAACGATGGACTGTGAACGTCAGACGTGAGGAATCACTTTTTTTTTAATTTTAGATTGTTTTTGCAATTAATTTAAAGGGGGTTGCCGGAAGTAAACTGGAAGTTCATATTGTATTGACATAGTGACGTATAGTGTAGGATAAAACTAAAAAAAAAATGTAATTTAATTTAACGCTACTAACGCGTCGACTACTAATTATCGCATACTCACTTTTGATGCTAAAAACTCCAAACTTATTTTGTAGCCTTAGTATATTTCTAAAAGACCAGAATTGGACGTCGAGGTTGAAATAAATTGTCAAACTCCAGCAAAAGCTATACATAGCAAGCCGAAAATATAATTTTAAGTGTGTTCCGGAAGTAAACCGGAAGTTCATGAATGCATTGAAACTAACCAAAAAGCCTCATAAAAAACTGTCAATTTTCCTCCCCCCCCCCCCCCCAATGTACCTTTACCTCTCCCTCCCCTTCACGAAGTGGTCGACCTGTATTGTCCTGTATCGCTAATGCAGTCCGATATACACTGGTTCAATATGCCCCCCGCGTGCTGAAGTCTGTCTGCAGTCTATCATCTTCATCGGGTCCCTCAACTTGAAGAGTTTACATTGAAGAAGGTAGAATGTAAGGGATGAAGGTGGGGTGAGCTTTAGGCTTGTCTACATCTGCACTAAAAGTCTTCGTTGACGATCCACAGACACTGGAATAACTCAAAGTCGCTAAACCTCATGGCTTGATAATTTTATAGACCATTAACATCTTTTTTTTATAGGCTACGTGTATTTATTTTGTTTTTAGTTTCTTTTTCTTCAGCTGTCAACTAGAAACAATGTTTTTCGTTTTAGTAAATTTCCCTTTTCTTTAAAGTCAGCATGCCCAGTGAGAGAAGCTCGACCCAAAGGCTGTCATTTGTGTTGTTGTTTTTTTAAAGTATTCCTCTATAACAGCGGTTCCCAAAGTGGAGGTTGAACGACCATTTCACGGGGGTCGCCTAAGACCATAGGAAAATACATATTTTCACTGGTCTTAGGAACCGAGAGACCTTTTTTTGTTTTTTGCTGCTTTCTTTGAGTAGCATGTCATTAAACCAGACATATTGATTTCGGTGATAAATTCTCTGAAAGAACACTTGCGATTTCAAAGTAGCGACGAAAATAATTTTATGGTTGGGGGTCACCACAGCATTAGGAGCTGTTTTAAAGGGGTCGCGGCATTATCAAGGTTGGGAACCACTGCACTATAAGGTATTGAATGTGATGTTTTACTTCCAGCACCCTTTTCTCTCTCTCTCTCTCTCTCTTTCCCTCCTTCCCTTAATCCTCACTTAATGCTTTTATTTGGCGTCTTCGCTCATTAAGTCTCCACACTCCACTGTCTTGACGTGTTCCCCACTGACAAGTGTTTTGTTTCTTTTTCTATTGTCTCCATCCATTAATATTTGGTTTGTTTGTTCAAATTCCTCGATGACGTGAATGCAAAAGTACAAACTACAAGAACAAATAATTAAATTACAAAATAAATAAATATAAAATAAAATCACGCTCATTTTGTCCCCACTGTACAAAATGCTCGATTCATCTATTTCTAGATATTATTTTTGGTTGCCTTTATTGTACTTGTGTACTCTGTGGGAAAATAAACATTGTTCATTGTTCAACGAATCTATTAAGTGTTGAACGTAGGTAAAGTACAGCAGTATGTACTTGTAAAATGGACTATAGACTACATTTGGTTAATGGAGGAAATTGTTGTTGTTGTTTTACCTATTCCAGAAACTGTAATAGATCATTGGTTTTCAACTGTTAGCTCGCTGGTCGCTTGTATTGCGTCGTTATGTTATACTTACATACAGTATACATATCTTCGGTTGTGGTTATAGTAGTAGAATTGGTCACTGCTTGTTTTACGTCACTAGTGAAAACTACAAGAGTGAGAAATAAATGTGCGTTATTGTCGTTGAGGGGAAGGGGGTGCCACTGTGGCCGAGCGGCTGCGCGTTCGACTAGCGTGCCGAAGGTGATGTGTTCGAATCCCGGTGAAGGCCCTGGCCCAGCTCTGATGGGTCCATGACATTAGTTGGGGTGAAGTAAAGGCGACTGTGCATTGTGCTGGCCACACATCCTCTATTATGCCGTTTCCTACTGAAATTAATGAACGCTGCTTCACCGGCCCTATGGATCAATTTGGTTCGACGGGATACTTTACTATTGTCGTATTACATGTGGATTTCATCGGAGGTGGCTAACATATTCCAGCCTCCGCCACTCGTTTTTTTTTATTCTTAAGAAGACCGATGTTTAAGTTGACATGTTTCTAATCTAATTATAACAGTGGTACCACCCGTAGAACAAACTTTATTCTTTCCGGCAGCCCGTTCGTTCTACGAAACTCGGATTATCCATAGACTTGTATGGGGAACGGTTTTATTCTTTCCAAGCTCGATCGGTCTGGCCTTCAGTAGACTAGCCTTGAGTAGAAAAAAACAAATCTGGCTTAAAAACCGGATTTAACCATTAGACAAAATAAGCATGCGCTTAGGTCATCATGGTAATGGGGAGCACCACAGACATTTTTCCACGAATTTACCAGGAACTTTGGTTTATATGGACAAACGGTGCAGCTGAACCAGGATTTGTATTTTTTTTTTAAAAGGGGGGGGGAGGGGGGTCTAACATTAAATTACCATAATTTTCTATCTCACTGTAAGTTTTGTTTAATGGCAATAAATAAAATTAATTACTTATAACACCAAAAGAAACGTGAACATATAGTTCACAAATCCCTTCGAATAAACAATGTTGTTGTTTTTTCACAACAAGAGGAAGTAGCCTACTGTTATATACTTTTAAGGCCAATTATTTTAAATACTAATATTATCTCTCCAGCGGGTGTTTTGAGGAGAAAAAATGGGGGTGGGGGGTCAAGGAGAACTGAAAACTTTGCTGCAGACCTTTCACACACGTTGTCATTTCATTCAAAATGGTTTTTTTTTTAGCTTGACCCCAGCTGTGAAAGAGTTAATTAGTGCATATATCTATTTCTTCCCTCGATACATGTCTCGGCAGTACGAAAGTATAATATTTAACGAGACATTGTCACGATGCTTGCATCACATGTCCCATTTTTCCAACATTGTTTTTGCACCCATGTCGTGTTTGCAGGCAGTTTATTGAGCGGAGTGTTGCGTATACAGGCAGTAAATGCCATCCAATGCTACATTCTCTTATTTGAACAGCTTTCAGATTGGACACACAAATAATAACACCTGCCCAGGTGCACTTCCCTTTTTTAAGCAAAGTAGTTTTCTTTTGGTTTGCCAAAGAAATATTTGTTTTTACACTGGTAACTTGGTTATTTTTTGGTGTTTTTGTTTAGTTTTTTTTTTTTTAATCCATTTTCACAAAATCAACCTGGTTATAAGATAAGATAAGATAAGATTGCTTTATTGATCCAAATGAATGGAAAATTGACTTGATTACATAAATTCCTTTTTTCAGCATACCTAAAACAATATTAAAGAACCATTTGTACTCAAACACAATAGACATTCACGCACACTATCATACCTTTTATCATACAAGAAAAAAGTAGGCCTATTATTTAGGAGTCAGCTATTGAGCCATCGTATTTCCTGGCTGAAAGGTGATTCTTTTGAAAGAGTCTTACTGACAGTGGAACAAAAGAGTTCTTAAATCTCTCTGTTCTTGCCCTTATAGAAAGAAGCCGACCACTTCGACTAGATATTATGTAGCTATCATGAAGCGGGTGTGCATGATCTTGGAGGATTTTATCAATCATAGACAGGCACCTTGAACTGAAAATATCCGCAAGAGATGGTAATTCTGTCTGTGTAGTACGAGAGGCTTTGTTTATTAGGCGGTCTATCCGATGTTTGTTCAATGTGGTTGTATTACCATACCAGCAGGTGATTGCAAAGGTTATGATGCTACCAACAGTCGCCGAGTAAAATAGATTCATAATGGTTTTCTCTATGTGAAATATTTTTAGTTTATTAAGACAGAAAAGTCGTTGGTGCATTTTCTTACAAAGGATTTGGCAGTGGTCAGACCATGTCAGTTTGTCAGTAATTGTGACGCCAAGATATTTATATTGCGAGACTTGATCTATTATTTGGTTGTTTATGTGCAAATCAGTCAGCTTGCGTTTCTCCTTCCGGAAGTCTACAATCATTTCTTTCGTTTTTGTGATGTTCAATAATGTTAAATACATTAAGTCTTTCTTGTGGCTTGTTGTGTGCATTGAGCTGTCATTGAATAATGATGTTTGTTTATTCGTTCATGTACCTGTTTAGCCATTGATGATTTACTACTTACTTGATGCTGTGTAGAGTTCGATTCCGTCCTTGGCCATACTAGGCGCGTTGTTGTTCTTGTTCTTCTACTCGACCACCCTATCTCTCGCAGCGATCTCAAGCTATAGATAGAGGTGTTGGGGGCACGGTCACCGAGCGGCAGCGCGTTCAGCTGGCGAACCGAAGGTCCTGCGTTCGAATCCTGGTGGAGACTAGGATTTTTCCCCGGGTTTGGAGGGTGTCCCTAAGTCTACCCAGCTCTGATGGGTACCTGACCTTAGTTGGGGTTAAATAAAGGCGGATGTGCATAGTGCTAATCACCTAGTATTCCGTGGCCACAGAAGCTGGTGAACGCTCCTTCACGGGCTCTATGGATCAATTTGGTCCGACGGGATACTTTACTTGTATAGATAGAGAGGTGGTAGCTGGGAGAAAGAAGAAGATATTGAAATTGTGTACAAGGATAGATTTTAAAAGCATTTATTGTTCAACCGTGTAAGTAAAAAGTAAAGTACCCTTCGGACCAAGCTGATCATAGGGCTGGTGAAGCAGCGTTTACCAGTTTCTGTGGCCACTAGGGGATGTGTGGCCAGCACAATGCCCAGCCGCCTTTACTTTACCCCAACTAATGTCAGGTACCCATCAGAGCTGGGTAGACTCAGGGACACCCTTCCTAGCCTCCACCAGGATTCGAATCCAGCACCTTCGGATCCCCAGTCGAACGCGCTGCCTGCTCGGCTACCGTGTCCCATGTTAAACAGTGCAGCGTACATTTCTTGTTGTTGTTTAAATGTATCTATTGAGTATTGCGTGGTGTCATGGTTGCACTTGGTAATGTCATGCTTAGTGTTTTTGGAATGCTTTCTTTTTTTTCTAGTTTCCTTTCTGACTTGCCGGTTTGTTTTGTTTGGCTTAGAGTTCCCGGATGCTGTAGTTTCTGTTACAGTTTTTTTTCGGACTTAGTCGACGGGCGAGCTGATGACTAACGCTGAATCAAACATTTTGTCTGAGCTGATCTATCCAGCAAAGCAACGGTTCGAACATGTTGAATCATTCACTTATCGCTCACTTTGACACACACCGACGAGTTTTGTTGTTTTGTTTTTTTGTTTTTTTTTACGCGTGCTGCAGCAGCCACGCGGAATCTAAAGCTGTTTTGGCGTGAGTCAATGTTGGAGGAGGTGGTCTCAAATTATCTTCACAAGGCACACAGACACACACAAACTATTTTGATGTTGTTTAGAACGGATTAGTTTTAAGTAGTGTTTAGTTGTAGTAAAGAGATGAACCTTATGAAACCTTATTTACAATCGTAAACCTTATAGTTACTTTATGGTAAATTTGTATTGAAATGTGACACAATTTAAATAATGCACTTATAAAAAATGATAAGAAGATTTTTATTGAGGGGAAAAGTTTATATTATATAGTTAGCCTTCCATAAAGCATATAAACGTTATAAATCAGTGGTTCCCAAAGCGCCCTGGCGGCAAACTGGGGAGCAATGATTGTATCTACAGGGGCGCCGGGAGTATTGCAAAGGCTTTCATAATAATATTGTTCTTGCCTTTGTTTTCGATTTAATGTGGTTAAATGTGACAGCTAGGCGTTTGACTTAAGGAAGGGCGCCACGGGGAAAATCTTTCCTTTTAAAAAGGGCGCCGTGAGTGGAAAAGGTTTAGGGACCACTGTTATACTGATTATAAGTATTCAATAATATGTATCTACTTTATTTACCTAATATTGTAGGGTATTAGTAACCCAGTGTATATGTTAAGCCGTGTATATATTTAGACGTGGTAGAGTATTCTATTAGCTGTTAGTTGAAACGCAAATATTTCCCAGTTCTTCATAGCGTGTTTATTTTACTTTGTTTTTTTCCTTCTCACAACTTTGTCTCCATGTTGTACACGGTGAAATCTAGTAACTAGTATCTCTTGTTCTGATAAACACTGGTGTTTGATTGCGTGATGCCACGATCTGCCAAAACCTGGTTCTCTCTCTCTCTTTTTTCCACTTTCCCCCTCTTTTCCCACCTGTTTCCAACCCGTCTTGTCATGTTTTTAGATATTCACGCTAGGGTTAAAATGTCAGGTGAAGTTTGGTGCTGAGGGCTTAGCTCGGAAGCACCGCCATGACAGGAAAGGACAGAACCTTTGATTTGTTTTCAAAGAAAGCAAAGGTTTTGAAGAGAAACACTTGCTTTCGATACTTGTGCGGTGTCTGCATTTAGAACGCTCCGAGCATGAATGTGATATCAATGATAAACGCCCTGTGCAACTGACCACCATTGACATTGTCCCAAGCAGAGTTGTGACTGGTTGACCTATTGACATATCATTTAACCTCAAATTGAAACTTAGGATTGAGTTGTTGGATGTTGGGAATTTCCGAGGTATGAATTGCGAAGTCTTCTTTTTTCTCCTTAATGGTTGTTAAAGTATAGTTCCTCACCGCCATCATACTTTCGCCTCTCACCACTGCTGAAGGATCCCCGAAAAAGACTTTCAAACGGAATATTCTTACACAACTCTTGGGGAAAGTAAATACACTCACACACATATACAAATATACACAAACACAAATATATACATAGTCTATACACACACACAATGCCTTCTGAACCGATCAGTATTCCAAAGGTTCTTTTTAACAAAAACAACTAATTGAAACACGTGGGTTGCAAGAACTTGTTTACAATTTAGAATGCACTCAAGTTGATTCCTTCTGCTGGGTGGCTTCTGGGCGCATTGATTTTGTTTTGTTTCTTGTCAATTTCGGTTTTATTTATTTCATCCCCAGAAAAGGTTGAGGGAAGCTGTAATAGAAGAGACAATTCCTTGCCGAAATAAAAATGGGGTTTTTAAGCTGGCAGTATTTCGACAAATAATTATTAGCGTTCCGCCAGTGAAGAGCTGCTACGGGTGGAGAAAGTTCTAAGTTTACTTGTTTTTTTAATATTATTATTAATACCATGACCCCCGGTGGCCTCAAATGGTGTTCCGTGACTTTTGAAAATACTCTTAAAACCTCCGGTTCAACCTGTTCTCAATGTTCTGGTGTGAAGAAAAAATAGGTTTCTGAGGAAATATTACTAACCTGACATTGCCTGAGAGAGAGAGAGAGAGAGAGAGAAACATTTCTTATCTGTTAACGTATTCCTAGAACCGAATGCATTTATGTGTGTGTGTTATTGTTTATTCCATTTCCTTTCTTTCTTATCATTTTGACTGTGTCTGGATTTAGCAGAGATTGTTGAGATGTACTTTGAGGACTAACACCTGAGGAGATCGTGCAGATTATATTTTTAACCACATTGTTTCCATCGTGTCGACTTTTACACAAACACACACACAAAACCGCTACGTTTGACTGTTGTTGTTTTTGTGTGTGTGTGGCTATTTTAAAGACGAAAATGTGTAGCTTAGCACAATGGTGGGCAAATGGCGGCGCGTTCAGATTGCAATAGAGAAGGTCTCGGGTTCGAATCCAGTTTAAAAGTCAGGTTGTTTTTTTTTTTCTCCGTGGGACAAGGTGGCCGAGCGGCATCGCGTTCGGCTGGCGTACCGAAGGTCATGGGTTCGAATCCTGGCTGTGTGTCCTTGAGTCTAACCAGCTCTGATGGATACCTGCTCTGATGAATACTTGACTTTATTTAGGCGGCTGGGCATTGTGCTAGCCAAACAATCGCATGGTATGTTTGGTGAACGCTGCTTCACCGGCCCTATGAATCAGTTTGGTCCCACGGAATACTTTACTTTTGTTTTCTCCCCGGGACTGGAAGGAATCACTGAGCCTAGCCAGACTATATGTACATGACACTAGTTGGGGTGAAAAGCAAAGATGACTAATCATTGTACAGGCCACATTATCTCCTTGTTTTTTGTTGTGGTCACTGAAGTTGGTGAATGCTGTTATGTAAAAACGGAAACTGAGAGGAATAGTTTGTTTTATAATTTTTTTTTTTTTTTTTTTTTATTGTTTTTTTTTTACAATAATGTGTATCTGTCAAATGTAGCCATTACATGAAGTTGTATCTAAGTGTGTTACGTTCCCCGTGTTGCCAGGTGAGAATGCTGGCTCGTTGTGTTGGTCTCCCCGGGACATCAGGCCATCAACGCTTACCTGCAAGCGATATGGCTGATATGCCAAAGACCCCTCCCCTACCCGCCAAAACTACCACCACACTGAGGTGCTTTCACGCTCATGGCAGGCATCGCGCATGGCCGGAAAAAAAAGGCAAGGCGCCAACAACGTGTTTTGTTGTTGTTTTCCAATAGGGTTACAAATCGATACGAATAGTGTCATTTATTGGGGATTGGAAGGAGAAAGGAGTTTTAGGAATGTTTCGAGATCTCGTTCTAAGCACGAATTAGCTGTTGAGTAATTTTTTTTTTTGGGGGGGGGGGGGGTGCAAGAAATCCGCCACTTTTAAAACTCCAAAACTGGGAGATATACAACGACTAATAAACTAATGACGAATGTTTTCACTGAGCTAATACAAGTGGGAGACTGGTGTTTCGAAAAGTGACTTGAAGATGGAAAGGAGACCTCAACAAATTCTCTCAAACCAGTTCTTTATTATGAGAAGTGGGTGGTGTAAAGAAGAGCTTTGGATTCATATTCACGGTGGGGGTCTTGGGTTCCAATCCGTTAAATTTAATGTCGATATGTGGGGCATGCTGTAAGGTGAATTACTTTTTAATGGACGCATCGTTATAGACCGAAGTGGCTTTTCTTGATAACGCTGATAAGTATGCAACTTTTAAAACAATACAATCGAATTTGTGTGTGTCTAACGTTGGAATCATTACAGCCAAAGAAGAACCAACTGTTATGCAACTGCTCTCGCTCTCCATGCTATCTTTTACATGTGCAACGTTCATGTATTCGTCTCGCTCTCTCCTTTTCTCTCTCTCTCTCTCTCTCTATCACTCTGTCTCTCCTTCTCGCTCTTTCTTCCTTTCATCGCTCGTTCAGATATGACGTCATGCATGTCTTATCGGCCTGTATCAACTCGGACACCACTCAAGATGGGTGAGCACGCATTGATAAGCTGCTGCTGACTGGAATTTCACGCGGAGAAAGAAGAGATAAAGAAAGTGAAAACAAAAAGTGGGTTTAGTCTAGAATGCAAGTTTGAATCTGTAGCCGGCCTGCCTGCACGTTTGTACAATAGGTGAAGCTTGACATCTGCGTAACACTCAGTACAAAACATTGTTGAAGTATTCCTAGACATAACAACAAAATGAAAACAATGTTGTAAAAGAAAAACTCTGAACAGCTGAACAATTTTTTTTTATGTGTAGCTCACTTTAAATAGTCGTTTTGTTTGGTGTGCCTGCATTGAATAAAAGTAAAAACGTTCTTAGCTGTTAAGCGCTTAGTGTATTCCTAAGTGTTATTTACCATTAAAAAATGTTTGAACTGTAACCGTCTGGTTACCATACGTGACCCACTATTGTATAAAAAACATAATATTGTTATCTTATTGACTGTTCGTTTTTTTTAACATTCCCATTCTACTATTGTGTTGTTGTTGTTTTGTTATAGCGTTTGATGCGAGCTAGTAGGTCAATTGCAAAAGGCTCTTGGAAGTCAGTTTAAAACTAACTTTAAACACTCACTCAAACACTTGTTGTCAAATTGTTTGTTTGTAATTTATTTAAGTATACACAAGTATTTATTTTTAAATTACTGGATTGATGTGAAAAAGGTCGTAACTCTTTCGTACTGACCGGTAAAAACAACATTGAGATATATTATAAAGAATTTAAGTCGCACCTCTAATGCTGGTATAAGTGAGTTGTTAATATCGAAGAATAAATTTAAAATCGGAACTTTCCGTTGGCTATTTTTGTTCAGCGTCTCCAAATCCCTCTGTCTTTCTCTTTCTGGCTCTCCGTGTTACATCTTGAGAGTGTATTTTATCTGTGTTTCCTTTATGTATATAAACACTTCCATGTTATCAGCGCACTGGGAGCCATTCTGATAAAATTAAACTAAAAAAGAAGGAAACAACACCCACACAAACACCGCCACACATCCTCCTCTTCCCCGGGGAAAAAACTTTTAGCGCGACTTTGAAATTACGATATGTAACTATCAGGTAAAATATACCCCCTCTTCCCCCCCCCCCCCCCAATGTGCGTGTGTATGTGTGCGCGTGAGTTCGGGATGGATCTCTCTTACATTCCTCGTTCTACTACCACCAGTGCCTCAACGGCTGTGGACGTGGTGTTGTTGTTGTTCACATCTCCTCCATTGATCTCTCGAGTGTGCCGCGGGGTGTCAGTTCTTCTTCTTCTTTCCTTACAGTGGAACTGTTAGCACGTACAATGTGAACAACTCCTTTTTTTTTAATTCATACAGTGTTTGTTGCTCTTTTTTTTTTCTCTTTTGCACAAAATTGGATTATTCTTCACATTCGGTGGATATATGGATATCATCGTGGATTATTCTTTTAATAGCTTTACGGAAAACTTTCGTGGATTAGTTAAAACATAAGACAGTGTTAGAAAACGTCGTTGATTGTTTTCGGGGTGCTCAGATTTAAAACCGTAGACTCTATAGTTCTTGGAATGTTGGTGTATTTTGTTGTTTTCTAGTTGCTGGAATGTTGGTGTGTCATTTGTAATAGTTGTTGGTTTGGTAATTCTTTACCTGCGTAAGCCCACGAGTTTTTTTGGTTCTCTGTGAAAGATATTAAAAGATACATGCCGAATTCGGACTAATCAAGTCATTAAATGTCTCGCAAACGATATTTAGACTTAGAAAAAAGAATATTTTTAAACGCTTTTTTTTCTTATTAATATAGCATAAAATATAGCATTTCGGCCATCGACATCACGGGGTTTCCATCCCTAACCTATATAAACTAACCGATACTAACCAAGCACTATTAAAATTTCATTTATTTTAATAGCACATGGTTAGTATCGGTTAGTTTATATAGGTTATGAATGGTAACTCTTCTCCTGTGAAGTCACAAGCCAAAATGGCGCTGTTTATGTGAAATTAACAATAAAAAAAACTAAATAATCGCGTTTCAAAATATTGTTTTTCTTTTTTTTTCTAAGCCTAAAAATCATTTGAAAGACATTTCATGACTTGATTCGTGCGAATTAGGCATGGATATTTGAAAATCGTTCCTATAACATCCCAAAACTCGTGGGCTATCGCAGGTAAAGAAGTACCGTTGTTTTCTGTGTGTTGTGTATCGTACGAATTATTTGGGCATTTTAAAACAAATTGTGTGATTTGTTGTCCTAACGCTGTCATTTTGTGGGTGGCATTAGTGGGATTGTGTTTTCAATGGACTCGATCGTTTGATCTCACTCCCTACGACTTCAATTTGTGTAGCCGTCTAGTTTATGTGTTCCCGATATGCGGATAGACAATGTCACTACTGCATTGCATATTATAAAGCGTTCGAAACGTTAATTATTTTTTCTTTGGGATTGTGTATACTTTCCTAATTGGGATTGTGTATAATTTCTTAAATGTTATTGTTTAAAGTTTTCAAATTGTTATTATGTATCTTTTCTTATTTGGGATTGTGTATAATTTCCCTAATTGGGATTGTGTATAATTTCCCTAAGTGGGATTCTTTCTAATTTTCTAAATGTTATTGTCTATAGTCTATAGTTTCCAAATTGTTATTGTGTATACTTTCCTAATTTTGATTGTGTATGATTTTCTAATCATTGTGATTACGCATAATAAAATTTATTTTGGGGCAGTTCAACAATTGTAACATGTGATGTTCATCTAATGCTATGGGAAACATTTTGTAGGCACGTGTGTGCGCGCGTGCGTGTGTACACGTGCGTGCCAGCTAAAAGTTTGGGGTTCCGGTCTCCCCTTGTTCCATACTGTAGATCAAAACCGATTTTCAACCTTCCTTCTCCCATATAAAACAACATGCATCCAGACCATATTAACTTTTTTATGCCATAGATTCGACACGCTGTGAGTGAGGTGTGTTTCATTACACTAAGACGGTCTATATATATATATTAGGATCAAAAGACACAACAGTTGAAGACAGTTCTAAACAAGCCCTGCTTAATAAATACACTCACTCTCTGATATGGAACGCTGAAAGAAAAAAAAAAGAAAAAAACTCGAAAACTCCGTAGAAATAATTGGTTCCTTTTAAAACCAGCTTTTAAAACACAGAATCCAGGATTCTTATGAGTAGGATTAAGTTTTTTGTTGTTGCTTTTTTCTTATTGCTTCACTGGTTATTGTTTATAGCGATCCCTTAAACGGTTTCTCCCAAAACGTTTTGTTTACCCACGTAATTCTCCAGGGGAAAACGTATTCCTTGGGTGTTAGCTTCATTTTACGTTTGCATTGAACACTAATCAGAGGGGAGGGGTGGGAGGAATCATTGCTAAGTTTTGTTTACAGTGTGTCATGTTTCTTAAAGGTTCTCAGGTGCAAAATGATCTTTTCTTCTTCTCCTTATCTTATACATTACAGACGCTCCTTCTATAAAGAAGATAATTGCGTCCTACGCTCATCCGTGGTCCGAGTCTAGTCTAGCATTTTTTTTATATGTTTTAATTATGGTGGTGTTGGAGTTTTATATATATATATATATCTTTCTCTCTATCTATCTGTCGTTTCTCAATGTTTAGTTATTTAAAATAGATAAGAGGCTGATTATAGAGGAATTACTTTTTTTTTTTAAACTGTTATCTCCCTCTCTAACTTGATATCAACCCACGCATCGACTGTTTTTTTTTACTACGTTCTAAGATATGCTGTTATCAAACCTTTTGAGTCAGAAACTGCGAGCTCTTTGGCTTTATTGTTCACCCATGGGAGTGCTAGTTCAGTTGGCAAAATAATTTTAATATTCATTTTTTTCTTTAGAATACTTTTTTTATGCATTAAAAATATAACAGTTCCGTGAAGATATAAAAAAAAGTTTTATTTTGTTAGAGTGTACAAACATATTCTTTCCCCCCCCCCCCCCCCCCCCCCCCCATCCTTTAACCTGATAACAACATATTTTTGTTTGCCACATAGCCACATAGTACATAAGTACAATTAAGGAAATCATAGTCAAAGACATATATACAAATAAATAAGTAAACCGTGTCTAATTGATCCCTTAAGTTGAACTAGGCTCTATTCTTTAACATGAATAAAATTTGTAAATAAAAATCTATATATACATACATAAAGCTCTGTTTGTGTGTTTAACCAATCAAATTGGTTTATTTAAAGACACGAGACCTTATTGCCTCATAATTTTACCTTTGCAATTTGACTTAGCTTATGGTGTCCTGTAAGCTGAGTGGATAACGTATCGGACTGCCATGCGGTCGACCCTGGTTCGATTCTCCAGTTAGTCTATACCTTTGTATTTTTTTTTAAATTTGGTTATTTCAATTCATATTATTTTTTTAAAAAAGATTGTAAGCCTACGGGCAACACCGGGCAATATAGCTGTTTGTTAAATAAAAAGACTTGTCTATTTTTAACCCGATTACAATATTTATTTTAAGTTACTTGCCTAAATGTCTTCAGTAAAAAAAAAATTTAATTTTCAATTTATTAGATCTATAGTTTTCTGTTCACTGTAGTTTATAATTTTGTTTAAACTCTAGCTTATGCAGACCTGTTTTATTCCCCCTCTCCCCCCGGGCAACGCCGGAATATTTAGCTTGTATAAAATATGAAATACGTGTGTGCTATAACAGAAGAAATGTTGTACATGGGATCAGTCGTGTAAAGAAATCAATGCTATGGCAAAATGTTGCGTGTCAGTTGGTGGTTTTGTTGCGTGCCTTGTCAAAACTGAACAGTCTCTACCCCGACGCACCGCTCCGCATTACACACGTAAAGCAGGTTTAGACCGGGGGGGAGGGGGGCATATCTCCTTGAAATATGGGAGGAGCGAAATATCGAGTTGTCTTATGTATTTTTTTTTATTAGGTTTCTTCTGAGATTTACTCACGGGGCGTGGGTCGGAAATGTTTAAGTGGATGGGGCGACGTTGTTAAGGCTAGGTATCACACCGCTGATATTGAGATAGAGAGAATTCTCTCTGCATTGGCAACACACTGGTGAGGTTTACTTGGCAACGTAATTATATTTTGTCGCTGATCTTTTCAATACTTTGTTCCTTTCTAGTCTTATAGTGGATTAAAAGTATTTATAAACTAAAAGCTCACAATAAGTTAAAACTTATATCACAACCAGACTGGACGTTCCCTTATCATTTCTACTTCTGGATTCTCTCCTAAATTTTATAGAAAGAAAAATAATAGGTCAAATGCAATCGAGGTCACGTAAGCTAGACAAGAATCTGGGTTATTACTTTTCTAAAGAGCATCTTTTTTTTTTTTTTTTTTGTTTTTTTTTTTTTTTTTTTTTTTTTTTTTATTTTTTTTTTTTTTTTTTTTTTTTTTTTTACGCCTTTTTGTTACATGGCTTCTTTGATATTAGAAGTTTTAAACTGACTCCCACTGTTCTTGACTGTCTTTGAAGTATTGTCATCTTTTTTTTGTCTCTATTGGCTGCTTAAATCTGGTCCCCCTACAATCTACATTCTACATGCTAGGCGTGGCCTATCAAGGTCGGCTAGCTGGTGACTTTTAAAAGAGCCTGATCAGTTGCTATTTATAGTAACAGGTATCCACTCCAGCCCTTCCTATCACAGGTTGTGAATGTCTGAATGTTTGTATCGAGGAGAAGAGGAAGGAGTGAAGACATGACCCAATGTGTTGGACAGACTTGAAGAGGAGGTGGAGATGAGCTAAAGAAATACGTCTTTATCTACCTACGTGAATATCTACTCCACAGGATATGTTTGCCTCTTTACTTTATTTTTTCTTAATAGTAAGTGTGTCTGATAAATTGGTAATCTGAAGAACCTTGATACATGTATCTAAATCTAAATGATGCCGTGACTTCTCGGGAATGTATTTCTTTAAGTCTCGTGAGTGTCGTGAGCCATGAAATGTAGTGTACTAATTAATTGGGATATTTTACATTTGGCTTTTTTTTGTTATTGTTGTTTGTTTTTTTGTTTTTTTTTGCAGTTTAGAAAGATGGTTAAAGTATTATTGGCGTACCTTGTGTACCTTACGGCAGCTTCCTTTAATTGAGACTTCACTGTTCTTACTCACACATAGACCGTCTTTCATATTATTTAAATACGAATATTGTGCAAACTTGGAGAGCTAAACGGCTCTCTCACTCCGTTAACTTGAATATCTCTTATAGATCATTAACCATACTCTCAACGATTTAACAAAGACATTTAAACAAACAGTCAGACTTTTTTCCCGCTTTTGGTACCAGCACAATTTGTTTTTGAGTTTTTTTTTATATGCATTCTTGGTTTTTCAAGTGCTGTTGTTGTTTTCAATAGGTTGCACATGAAAATGATTGTAAAAGGATTTTGGCTCTTGGGTTTTCAGAACCATTCAGCTCACTTGGCATCTTCATGTCTTACAAGCACTTAGCTTCCTTTTTTTTTCCTGTCTTGTAGATTTGCATTAACCAAAAAAAAAAAATGAAGTGTATTTCGTGTAACAACATTTTTGGCAGCTCTTAGGCGATAAGTTTGAGTGCCTTGACTTGTACTGTTTGATGCGAACAACCAGTGGCACCACTGGCACTATGTGGCCATACACTGCTATGATTAAAGGACCTTTTTTTTCTTCACCTTTTTTCTTCGGTGGTACGATTCCAGGAGGTATTTTTAGACCATTTTTGAAGCCAGTAGCCTAGATAGAGAAGGGGGGGGGGGCACCATCGTTTGAACAAGAGCTAAAGTGAAACTTTAAAAAAAATTAGTACCAGTACACAAAAAAAAATAGTAAAAATTAGCTAACCAGTTTAATTTATTATTGACTAAAATTTCAATGTAAGAAAAACAATGATGTCATTACACTGTCCTGGCTTAACCTCTACGAAAATTAGCTGAAGAATAAATACATATATTATAATTATTCTGGATGGTTGTCAATTTTTACCTCCCCCCTCGCTATTTTGTCTAGTTACGCCATGTTGGTTGGAGCTTTCATATTATGTGTGGGAAATGTGGTGGTGTTGTTTTATATTATTGAAATGTAGACACCGAATTCTCGCACTGGGTTGTACTACTGTCTAGCAGATTAAGGATACGGTTTTTGTTTGTTTTTGGCAAACACCCTTCAAATATGACGTCCTACTCACACCCGCCATATTTTTCAATTTCAAAATTAGCTTATTTCACCACTTTTATTGTCATTTTCGTACAAGTCTTAAACTAGACTAGATCTATGCCTTTATCGTTACCGTGATTAAATAAGTCTTAAACTAGACTATGCCTATATCGTTACCGTAATTTATTAAGTTAAACTTGTTTAATTTCGTGGTATAATGTTTTTTGATGCCCTATTGTTTAAACACTCGACACACACGCACACACACACACACTCGTCACATGTCGTCTAAAATATTAGACCGCCCCCCTCCCATACGTTCGTAACGTTATTTATGAACAGCCCTTTATATGCCTTCTACAGATGATCGGGGTTATAAGAGAAGGGGGGAAAATGTTGTAAAAAGAAACGGAACTTTACGGTATTAAAGCTAACGGTGTATCAAAATAAATGATGTTCTGATTGATGGCTTACGTCCAACTTGTATCAAACGAAACTTCAACACCTTTTAAAGACAATACACAAACGGAGCGTGGACGATTTTGGACACGATTTCCCATCTCTCGATCTGGAAGCCAGGATTTATGAAAAGGTTAAAGTCTTGATCTGTTTACATATTGGTTGGTGTGTGTGAAGGAGATCTCGCGGTGAAGAGAATGTCAGAGGAAGGTGGCTACTAGTGTGATACAACAGAGAGAGAGAGAGAAGAAGACACGCACACACACAAAAAAATGGGTGTTTTTTTTTTTTGCAAGCCGTATTTATTTCCCGTCTCGTAAATCCCCCCATGTAAGCAAACAGGTGGAAGTCTTGACTTGAACTTCTTTCTAGGGTTTTAAAAACCTAGGCGGTGAACGCGTGCGTTTCTATAGAGCGTTCGCAATGGGCGGAGCTTAAGTTTTTTTTGTAAATTGAGGAACAAATATGGCACATGGTGAAGTTTCTTATCATGCCAAATTCACATATGAATATTGGCTATCCTACTCAAAAATAAGGAGGTAAATAGTAGTACTGTAGATTAATTGATTAATGTGATTAGGCTAGGGCCGGCTAGACCTATTTACACTTTCAATTTCACTTTATAGGCCTACACTTTTAATGTTTCGTAGGCTAGGCTAATGTCTAAGTGATAGTGTTGGTGAATAGGCTATCTAGTCAAGTCACTAATAGGCTCACATGATCTATGTCTATGATAATAATAAAAAAGCCTATTTTATTTAACTGACATAATACAGCTTAAATCTTAATAAGACTTAAAACACAACACATCATTTAAAAAAATGATCGAGCCTATATGAAACTTTATTAATACAGCGGCCATTGTTATTTGTACACCATTACTCAAAGTAAACAAAAATCACGTGCTTTTTGTCACGTGATTGCAAACGCCCTATTAGGGGTGTTAAACTAAAACCGGAATTCCGCCGGTTTTCGGTTTTAAAAACCGGTTTGGAATCGGATTTCAAGAACCCAAAATCTATCCGTAGTTTGAACGTTTTAAATGACGCAAGTTAAAATATTTCTGCAACGTTTCTATTATTTAATTTAACGACGAATGTCATCATTGAATACGAATGAAACTAAAAGTAAGCGATTGTGTGTGTGTTTGTGGGGGAATCTGTATATTAGTGTTTCCGTTAGTATAAGTGGTGCTAAACTACCAGCACCCAATTGTATTAAGCCGCACCTCCCGAGTGCCCATGTGGAATTGACTCCCTAATTCCACAGCAGTTATCACATCCTGAAACAGTGTACCCCCGCTCCACAGAGTGGGCCCGAAACCTTCTCTGGCCACAAGGTGCCTCCGCGGTAGAAATGCTCTGGTTCCCCCCCAAGAAAAACAAGTTTCATAAAGACAATCTTGTTCATCAGAGACACGGGACTGTTAGTCTATTCTGTAAACGGAAAATTTTAAATAGGGAACGCAGAAGAAGAAAGTATAGGCCTAAGTGTCTGTGTGTATTTATATTTTTTTGGTTGGAAAATTAAAGATGTTAAAAACGAAAAGGTCTTTAGAGAGGAAAAAAAACACAGGCATAGAAATAAAACAGGAATAACTTTATGGAGTAAGAAAACTCCGCAACAGAAGGTCTTGCCGTTGTTAATGTGTTTCTATGACGACGTTGTACGGGAGAGACTTGTCTGTACGTGGTGGATAGAGGCTATCTATGGATCTTTTTGAAGTTGTGGTTTTATAGCTTGCCACAGTTACTTTGAGTTCCCTATAGAGACGATGGTTAGGATTGAAAATAGCACGAAATACACCAACACACTTTAAAACTTTATAAAGACTTCATAGTTTATTTCTCGCACTATAATTCTCTGTATGCAGATAAATAATTCCTTTCATTACCCGATAGTGGAACTGGAAGGCCAATTTGTGCTTTTTGAAATTGCAAGGTATACATTTTTTTAAACGTCGGGTCGTGTTCGTTTTTCTCCTACACAAACACACCTGTCACACAATGTTACAATAAATTATTAATGGCATTGATTTTGAGAAATATCTATAGAAATTTGTTTTACTAGCATTTTATAACCCGTTGATTTGTGGCGAGACTATCCTTGCAATAGACTAGTAGTAATTAAAATACCCAGGCGCCAACAGTTGCGTCTCATTGCTGTCTGCACCGAGAGAGAAGAAAAGAAATTGGTGGCTTGGAATTTGGAATCTCAGGAGAAATAGTTCCTTTTTTTAATTACCTAGTGATGATAAGGATGGATGGGATAAATGTTATGGAAACCGGCAGAAACTTTTTCTTTTGATATACGAAAAACCGTCTGCATCCAAAACATTCCACGGGTAATGTGTGCCTTGGTAATTAATTGTGACCCACTTAAAACTTTCATTGCATAGCATCTCATGTTTTCATCCACCCATGTGGCGCTGTTGCCACTGGAGGACTTGGGGCTATTTAAATTTTTACTTTAATTACATCAATTTCTCTCCGAGACGTCAGCCGCTGTCTTCTTTTATGTTCAAAGCCCCCCCCCCCCCCCCCCACAGACAGCGACCCAAGCCAAAACCATCGTAAGTACTTAAGGTGGTCTTGCACAAGCCTAATCGTTTCTGCTCGTACACCCACCCAAGTCTGGGTCTGCCACTATGATTTGGGTGATATATATGACTTTCACCAAGTTTCTGAGGTCACTGCTTACAATGGGATGTGTGGCCAGCCCAATATTCCGCCGCCTATTTTATCCCCAACTACTGGTGACCTTCACTTGCCCTTTGAACCTATAATTGATCTGAGAGGGATACTTACTTTTTTAAAAAATTTACGACTTTCACCAAACATGTGGTTTGACACCCTCTCTAGATGTACCAGTGGTTTCTGAGGGCAGCAGCGGTATCGACTGATGTCCCAAAGGTCCTGGTGCTGGGGGGCTTCCCTGAGTGTACCCAGCGCTGACGTTTACCTGACATTACTTGAGGAAAAGTTATAGCGGCGAGCCACACAATTTTTTTAGTAAGCCGTGGCCACGTAAATTTGTGAACGCTGCCTCACTGGCCCTATGGATCTAATTGGTCCGTCAGTAATAGGCCTACTTCTTTTTAACATGATGTACCCACTTGAAACTTGAAACGATCGTCCAGCCATTGCATGTCATGTTTACAGACGATCGTCCAGCCATTGCATGTCATGTTTACAGACGATCGTCCAGCCTTTGCATGTCATGTTTACAGACGATCGTCCAGCCTTTGCATGTCATGTTTACAGATGTTAACTTAGCTTTAGCACTATGACTTATATTTAATCGTAAAGCACCTACTCTCAGCTGAGGTTCGCTGCACTCATCTAAATTATTTAGTTCGTCAGAAACATTTATTTGTTATTATTTACGAGCGGCCATCTCTAGAGCTTGTTTAGTTTTGTGTATCCCAGAAGATCTTTGTGTGTTTTTTCCTAGTTTGTAGCGAAACGATCAAACCACTTGGAGTTAGTGCCAGGAAATCAGTTCAATTAACATTACGTTTTTTGTTGTTGTTGTTGTTGGCTGTATTGTGATACTATAGTTTAATTTGTTTGTTTTCTTCATTAGCCTAAATGTCTTTGAATAGTCTGTCTCACTGGAAAAACTTAAATAACAAAGAAGGCATATTATTAAGGGTTTGTATGTAAGGGGTATTTAATGTATCTGTCTTAATGAGTATTTTTATCATGTTATTGCATTGTGTTTCTATTTTAGAAATACAATAATATATTATTATGATACGAGGGTGACTTAAAAGTTTCGGTCCATGTGCCCTAGTTCCTCAATTTAGTTGACCCTTAGGGACAATGTTTGTCCAACTGACCTGGTTTTTCAAGTTTTGGAAAGTAGGTGAAAAGTGACTTGGTTTTTCAAGTTTGGGAAATTTGATGAAAACTGGCCTGGTTTTTTAAGTTTGGGAAAATTGGTAAAAACGATTAATTTTTCAGCTTTGGGAAAGTTGATGAAAACTGGTTTGGTTTTTCACGTTTGGGAAAATTTGGTGAAAAATGGCTTGATTTATCAAGTTAGCGAAAGTTTTTTTTTATGTTTCAGAAGTTTGGTGAAAACTGACTTTATTTTTCCCTATTGAGAAAATTGGTGAAACGTCGCCAAGCTTTTGAGAAAGTCCGTGAATGTTATCAATTGAATGGACAAATGAGCGTGAACAATATTTTTTTATGTAAAAAGGAATAACTTAACACTAACCGTAACCATTGTTGACATCAATTTATCCCTCTTCCTCCCAACCATATACCTTGTCAAGGAGTGTCTAAACATTTTTTTTTAAACGAGCATCCTCCTCTATTCTGTTGACATAATTAATGGACTGCCCATCTCTCCCCTTATGTCTGTTGCACCTAATGCCACCATTCACATTCCCTTTTACCACCATCAACATCCCCCTTTTGTTTTATAAAAGCCGGCTGGTGGGTAATATGACCCCTAACCTCCTTCACACGTTTCCTAACCAGAAAGTCAACAGAGCTTAGGAGTTTTTAGTGTTTATTGAACAGAGACTGACTACTGTGTGGGTGTAAGGAAAACGCTGTTGGTTACGGACGCGGGGTGTAGGCTACGCGCTTCTGGAAACTGATTTAGCTGAGAAATGTGTAGAATGTGGCTTTATTTTCATAACCCTGAGATCCAGTGGGTTGAGAGATGGAGGAGTTGACGTCTTTGGAGCCTTACCGCAGATTAGTCGGTGGGTTATACAAATTACTTTGATTTTTTTTTATATAACTACTAGATCTACCTTTTGGCGTTGCTCTAATTTTTTAGTCTAGAGATTGCTTATATACTGAACTGATAATTTTAACCCTTACAGTCCCGGGCGCGTATATAGCGGAACTGAAGGCAGCATAGATAGAAGTAGGTCGGTACGTGAAGGGTTAATGAATCATTACAGTATTGTTAAAGAAAAATTAAAGCTATTCCTTGTCCGGTTAGGGTCAATGAAAGATAAATTAGGGTTGCCGGGTAGCTAGACAGTTGGGTATTTCAGCAGAATGTCCGGTGAAACAAGAAGGCATAAAAATACAATAGGCCCACATGTATAGCAATTTAACAAGTTATTACCACACATGTCATTCGTAAGACGATAGTAATATTTAGCTTAGTGTTGCTCTTTCGATATTTTTTTTCTCCTCCATTTTCTTCAAAACCCCATATCTTTCTCCCTCTTCTCTCTCTCTCTCTCTCTTTCTCTCTCTCTCTTTCTCTCTCTCTCTCTCTCTCTCTCTCTGTTTAGCTTTTACTCAAACTAACGGTATTGTAAAAGTTTATATACTGTCTTCCTCCCAGCCACCCCCGCCCTAGTGCTCTCTACTTATCAATTTGTTGTTTGAGTTTATACGAAACCCGAATAATTACAGAATGTTGGGCAAAGCTTTACGATTAGGTCAGTTCAAAATAATTCAAATACATTACCTACTAATCAACCAATTTTGGAAAACTGGATAATATTCCAACAAACCAATACAAAGCAGCTGAAGTTGTTTCAGTATGACGTCATCTCATCGAAATTAATATATTTTTGACGAACCTTTGATTTATGCTGGGGGTTAAATATTATGCTATATGTCGTTTTTATTAATATCATTCATAAACCTGTGTTAAGCATTTTAAAGATAAGGTACTAGAGACATATTGGGAGCTAGGACGAGCACTGTATACTCTGTATTTGTAAAAGCCTATTTCCTCTTTCAATTATTACACCTTTCCTAATCAATGTTTGGCAAATGATTTATCCCTGCTCGCCTAGTCTGCGCTGGCAGATTTCACGGCGG
Organism: Anisus vortex; assembly: GCA_949126835.1. Taxonomy (NCBI): domain Eukaryota; kingdom Metazoa; phylum Mollusca; class Gastropoda; family Planorbidae; genus Anisus; species Anisus vortex. The sequence goes on from OX421508.1 coordinate 29,020,457, forward strand.
AGCGTAGCCAAAACATGTAGAAAATGGCTTGCTTTGTTTGTGTGTGTGTTTGAGAGAGATACAAAAACATTTGTTAATTTCTGTTATCTAGTTTTATCACAAATACACCTAATGAGGAAACTCTACCATTAATCTTGCCAAGTGAGCGTTGAGAAAGACATTTTTAGACATTTGTCCATTGCGCATTGCGTTGAGAAAGACATTTATACATTTATTGTTCATTGCGCATTTTGTAAAAAGGAGTTTTTTTTTTTTTTTAAACGGACGTTTTCGCTGATTCACATTCTCTGTGATAGGATAACTTTTAAGTGTTTCCGTTAAAATGAATTATATTTGACCTTACGAAAAGGAAACGGCGGACAATATCCTTCTTGCTTAAATTATTTGTATTTTTTGAAACATATAATTAAATTAACAAACAACAACATATTTTTGGAGGAAAAGCTTTTGGACACAAAAACAACAGATTTGTTTATGACAAAATTTTTACCGCTGACTGCGGATACTTTACCAGTATAAAAAATGACTCCATAAGTTATTAGTAACATAAAAGTCGTTGTGATAAAGTTAACACGTTTTATAAGGATTCAAATTAATTACAACCACGATAGTGAAGTTATTTAGTTACGCTTGAAAATGAAATATATATATAAACATCCTTTGTAACTACCTATGTGGACCACACATATACGCTGGTTTTCAGTAAGATAAACTCTTAAGCAAAAAGATTGATTTAAAATATATATGTTGTATACACACTAGAGGGCGACCGAAATTTGGTTTCGGCGCCGAAAGTAGGCAAAAACGTCAATTTTCGGTTGCTTTCTGTTTCGGCCGAAACTGATATTGACTTTCGGTCTTCAGCCAAATATCTATTTTAACTTTCAAAATTCAGACTGCAATTATGTCATATTATTAACAATCTTATATAAAGTTTATATTGCCTTTTAGGTTATTAAATAAATCTTGAAGAGTAATGCATCTACATACATGTATATTACATGTTCAATGGTTTATTTAAATAGAGTACCCTAAACTAGTTAATATTACACAAAGTTGTGCAGTCTTTTAAATCTTTTGTTTGGCAATTTCGGTTTATCTTTCGGTTTCGGTCGAAGGTGCAGTTAAACTTTCGGTTTGGGCCGAAAGTCATTTTACAACTTTCAGTATGGTTTTGTTTTCGGCCGAAACCAAAAATGCGGTTTCGGTCGGCCTTTAGTTCACACACATATACATATTCATATAGAACAGGTATGGAGACTATCAATCTTCACCTGAAACATTTCACGCGACTGAATACATTTAAAAGAATTAAAGCATTTCCGGCCTTACATTTTCTTGCTAACTGTGAATACTTGTAGATTTTTGTGTGTGACTTTTACAGTTTAAAACACAGGGCGATACAAATCTCATTTCTCAATGTCTCGCTCTCTCATTCTCTTTCTCTCTATCTCGCTCTCTCTCTCTCTCTCTCTCTTTCTGTCTAACCAAGATACCTTTTATTTTTATTTTTACTCCTTCACAATTAAGATTCCGTCTTTGAAACTTGTGCCAAAATACTGGAAGAGTTATCTCAAAGCTTATATCGGAGGAATTAGTCAGCGGATGGATAAACACAAAGCATTAGAAAAACAACACTTCTTCCCTCTTGGTTTGAACTCTCTTACAGTACGTCTATTTATTATAGCAAGTCTGGGCGACGCGTTTCTTGAATGGTCTAAACCAGAGGTTGGCAACCTTTTGAAAGTAGTGTGCCAAAGACTCAAAGTAAGATTTCTAAATTATTCAGCTGCCAAAGTTTTCCTGCCCTTTTTTTTTTTTTAGAAGAGACTTGAATTGCAAACTTCCGCGAGCCTTTGAAAATTGCTCTGCGTGCCAATTTTGGCAGGCGTCCGTAGGTTGCCGAACTCTTGTCTAACCCAGTGCTTCTAGATATTGGAATGCATTAAGTTTGTGGTAGACAATGGGGTATGGAGGCGGAACCATAAGCTAGATTAGAAAATATCGATTTCGAATTGAGGTTGAATATCTTTTGGAAAGTCTGTGTACTGGGAAATGGATTTCACTTATTTGAGCCATATACACGTAGATTCGGTCATCAGTTTCTTGCACCCTACGTTTTTTATATTTTCTGCTTATTCTTGTAGTTTATTGTTACTGCTTTCGATGAGGGGGGGGGGGGGTGATTCGGGAGGGCGGAGCTCCAAGCTATTTCACCCCATAAAGTGTCATGGGATTCTCTTCGTGTGTCCAGAATCCCAGGATGTGATTTTTAACATCTAATTAACATAATTTAATAATTTAAAAAAATAATAATCTTCAACTTGTTCTGGTGGTTTGTTTGCCATAGACTCAGTCCTTTATCGTTTGACCATTCAAGACAAACATTGAATCTCATTTTTTCCTTGTAAATCTGATGCATGTATGCTGTTAAATTTGTTGATTTTAAACAAACGAAAGTATCCCAACAATACGAATACATATCCGATCGAAATGAAAATACAAAAGATAGATAGTGTCCATAAAAAAGAATGGTAACTTTGAGTCAATTTACTTGGATTTTCTTTCAAACTATTTGTAGAATGTAATTTTGGTTTTTACCGACGTAGGTTTAGTCTACAGCAAATTGTTTCCATTATATTCTAGGTGCGTAGACACCTGACCACAAGGAAAAATTAACTTTGTCTTAGGTTCGAGGAATAGAAACTTTGGTGTATTTCGTCTCTTCATATTTGATGATTGTTTGTGATTTCATTTTTCACTCTTCATTGTGAAACTTATATTGGTTGATTTGTTGTGAATTAATCTTTTCAAATTGTGTGTTTTATTCAGTCATTGCGCGACAATTAAGTCAATTATTGACTAATTTGTATAATCGACTTTATTAATCATTTTATTTAGTTTGCTAAGATTGTTAGAGTCAAAGTGACTGAGCAGTTCTCACAACTAGTCACAACACTGTGTTTTTTTTTTTGCCCACTCTCAATCTAAACTGTCAAGTTTATTCAACTGTGTATCGTGTACCGTGTACTACACATGATATAACTTTTACACCTGGAATTTTGTGTAAACATAGCTCGGTATCGGACGCCACTTACCAACTAGACGTGGGACGAGAGCTGGACATTGTCACCGCATATCGTCCCCCGCAGCCCCTGACCTGGCATATCAACCTTCTCCTCCCCTCTCCTCCCCTCTCTCTGCCTGTATATCAACCCTCCAGTCAATAGTCAACAATCAACAATCAACAATCAACAATCAACAGTTAACAGACGAACCGTCTGTAAACAAGGGAGAGAACCTTTCTCTTCTTTGGACCTTCAGACTTTGTTTTTATTATGGCATGTGTGCTGTTGTCTGATGTTACGTCTAATGTTACGTTTAGTAGTGATTGTAGCACTGGAGTATTAGACGCTGTTGGGGATGTTAAGCAGGCTGGTGAAAAAAATAAAAAAAGGCTGCGTCGCTCCTCTTCATTTAATGGTTGTTGCTTGGATATCTCTGAGCAAACAACCATTAATGGGCCACAGCAGGATTTCAATAACAAAATCTTGCAGGGATTTACTAACGTTCAGCTCTCAATATCAGAGAGCAGCTTGAAGATAGAAGCCTTGGTGCAACACCTGCAAATCTTTCCTACATTCCAAGCTTCTCTAGACACGTTAGTAGCTAGGGTGGAGAAGATTAGCGAGGAGATTGGAATGGTAAAGCAACTGAATGAGCGTGTGACCGCAGTTGAACAAGTAATCAGTATAGTAGATAAGATTTCAACTGAAAACATCACCACCTTAAAGAAGCACGAAGAGGACCTTGGTCAGCTCAACAAATCATTGAACGAACTCGAGGAGCGTACTCTATCGCTCGAGACCAAGGTTCTAATAAACAATCTACTTCTAACTGGTTTAGAAGAAGTCGGAAGAGACGAAGACTGCTACAGCACGGTTAATCAGTTCCTTCATGACCACTTGGGGATAGACCATGAACTCGCGATTGAAGGCTGCTATAGATTGGGACGCTATCACAGAGGACAGCAAAGACCTATTGTGGTGACCTTCCTCCATCTATATGATAAAAACTCAATTAGAAGAATCGCTTACAAACTGGCTGGAAAACCCTTTGGAATAAGAGATCATCTCCCGAAGAAAGTAAACGAAAGAAGAAAAATCCTTTTACCTAAACTAAAGGATCTAAAGGAAAAATATGGTCGAAACGTATTCCTTAAAAATGACATCCTGACCTCTCCGGAAGGGTCTTGGAGGGTTGACAGTCAAGGCGTAATTGTTGCCCTCAGAGCACCGGACGAACAACGACCCTGGCGAAGTCAAGATCAACACCGACAGCAATCGAGTCGCTCTCAACCCTCACAACAACAAAAAAAACAACAACAGCAAACTCGACAACAACAACCTCACCATGAACAAAACATACAACGAGAACAACAACAGCCTCAACAGAACCAGCGTCAACAATTATGGCAACCTCAGCAACTACATCAGCGAGAACTACTGTATCGGTCTCAACATATCCAGCAAGAACTGAATGAAAAAAAAAAACAATCTTACCAACCCCATCAAAAACAAATGAATCTGCAACAACAGCGGTATCAACACGGACATGATCAACGGCAACAACAACGACAGCATCAACAACAAGAACAGCCTCAGCAACAGCCTCACCAACAGCAATACCAACAAGAACAACAAGAACAACAAGAACAACAACAGCAGGCTCCAGAACTATACCTACAACGACAACAAGTTTATCCCACGGGACCACCTCAACATTCGCAGCAACAACAACAATATCACCAAGAACAATATCAGCAACAACAGCAAATGCACCTGCAACCACAGCATCTTCAACATCAGCAGCATCAGTTGCCACAGCAGCAGCTACCCCAACACCAGCAACAACCTTATCACCAGCAGCTACAACTTCAGCAGCAGCACAACCAACACCAGCAACAACCTCAACACCAGCAGCCGCAGCATCCCTCTCATCATCATCAGCAGCAAATCCAACAACAACCTCAATACCAACAGCAGCAACTACATCAGCAGTACCATCAGCAACTGCAGCAGCAACCACAACCCCAGCTACCCCAGCTACAGCCTCAACATCAGCAGAAAGAACAACAATACCAGCAACAACAGATGCATCAGGAGGGTGGTACGACCTCGGCAGACTGCGTAACGCTCACGGTGCTGTAGGACAGTGGCATTAGCATAGGTGAACAAAACCAAAAACGCTTTTTAAGGTTAGCCTATGTAAATGTATGTGGCCTGGTGAGGAGAATGATGTATCCAGAGTTTGTTGATAAGATAAATTTGTTCGATGTTATAGGTCTTTCGGAAACAAAACTTAATAATGACAAGGTGGAAGATATCGATACTATAAGTATAGAACACTTTACCCTTTTCCACAAATTTAGACACCATAATAACAATAGTAGATCGGGGGGACTGAGTGTGGCCATAAAAAATGACCTAGTTGATAAAACTAAAATATTAAGATGTGACAATAATGAAATGATTTGGCTACAAATAGGAGCAGAAAACAATCCCTTATTAATTCTAATTATTTATACCCCACCCGAGAATTCCCCATATGCCCAATCTGATTTTTTCAATATTCTAGAAATGGAAATAATCGATAAAAGAAATATCACTAACAATATAATCATAATGGGTGATTTTAACGCTCATACCAAAGAAAGAGAAGATTACATTATAGACTCCATAACAAGTCCCCACGAACTCTATGTAGAAATAAGTGCCCAGACAGAAGAAACGCTTAAAAGAAAAGACATTCCACTCAAACGTATAAACGTAGATACGACAATACCGAATAACTGGGGCCGCAAACTAATCGAAACATGTAAAAACACAAACATGTTAATAATGAATGGAAGGAAGGGGTTACTGTCACATAAACCTACGACTACATTTAGCACAGTAATCGATTACGTACTAGCAGACAATGACCTTTTTCACAAAATTAGGAATCTAATAATCCACGACTTTGATCACCTATTCTCAGATATCCATTGTTTAATATCATGTGAATATGAGATTGAGATTGGTGGAGCAAATAAACCTGGAAATGCGCGTAGACGACTAAATAATAGACCAGTGGTAGAGATCATTAAACCGTGGGTGCAAACTAAATCTAAGAACTATTTTGAAATGGTAGAAAAGCAAAACAAAAACAGCATAAATCTGAAACTAGACGAATTACTAGAAAGAAGTGACCTTTGTAACTCCCCTGAAAACAAAAAACAAGAAATAAATAACATAGTAGAGGAAATAAATAAAATATTAATAGAATCTGCAAATGAAATATTTGGCACAAATCGATACCCTAATGATAAAAATAACCTAAGAAAAAATAAACCCTGGTTTACACTTATATGTAGACAAAAACGAAGATTATACCTTAAAGCAAGAAGAATGAATAGTACCCTTAAAACCAAAGGCTCACTTGAAAGTTTAAAAACACACAGTAAAAACTACAAGCGTGAAATGAACACCGCTATAAATAAGTATGAAAACAAAATGAGAAATAAAATAAAAAATCTGAAAGGAAAGAATCCAAAAGAGTACTGGCGTATCCTAAAGGACAAAAACAGAAAAGAAGATTATAATGACATTAGTATTGACGAATTGTTCCATTTTTTCAAATCCCAAAACGAAACGACAGACAACTGTTGCATGAACCCAATAAAAACCAATTTAACCGCACCTAACTTAGATACGACAAGACTTAATGGTGAAATAACATATAATGAAGTGTTATCAGCCATCAATAAAACAAGTAATAATAAAAGCTGCGGACACGATAAAATTTATAATGAATATATAAAATGCACAAAGGTTATAATGATACCCACATACGTAAAATTATTCAATGTTATCCTAAAAGATGGAATTTTCCCCGAAAGCTGGTCACTAGGGATGATATGTCCAATATATAAAAATAAAGGCAGCAAGGCAAAGCCCGAAAACTTTAGACCAATTACCTTATTATCATGCTTAGGTAAACTATTCTCATCCATTCTTAATGTACGAATGGAGATGTTCCTTGAAGAGCACAACTTATTAAACGAGAATCAAATGGGTTTTAGAGAAGGTTATTCCACAACGGAAGCATCATTTATACTATATGCGCTGAGCTTTTTAATAAAAAATAAAGGTGACAAACTGTTCTGTGCATTCATTGATCTAAAAAGAGCTTTCCCGTCTATTAAAAGAAAATTACTCTGGGCGAAAATGTTAGATATGGGCATAGATGGAATTTTCCTTAGATGTATACAGGGGTTATATAGAGATATTAAATCGACAGTAAAATTAAATACAAACCTGTCACCGTTATTTAACTGCGAAGCAGGACTAAGAGAGGGAGAACATCTGAGCCCTCTATTATTTTCTATGTTTATTAATGACTTAGATTCTTATTTAGAACTAAAAGGTGCAAGTAGCTTAACTATCAGCAACGATAACAACGCAGATCTACTAAAAATATTCACATTATTATATGCTGACGACACAACAATCCTAGCTAAAACCGCAAAAGAATTACAGAAAAACTTAAACATTTACAGTAACTATTGCAAGGAGAACCACTTAAACATAAATGAAGATAAGACAAAAATAATGATATTCGGTAGAAAGGGGAGGGTAGGAAATCAGAAATTTGTACTAAATAATAATATAATAGAAATAGTTTCTAAATTTAAATACCTGGGAATAATCTTCTCAGCTAACGGTTCTTTCTCAGAACACAGGAAATATTGTAAGATGAAAGGTACTAATGCTATGTTCAATCTTCTCAGAAAATGCCATACACTAAGCTTGCCCATAGATAGTCAAATTGATCTATTTGATCAAACAGTACTACCTATACTAACCTACGGTTGCGAACTATGGGGTATGGAAAATTGTGACATTTTAGAAAATGTTAGACTAAGATATTTTAAGATGATTTTAAAATTGAACACAAAAACACCAAATTATGTAGTCCTAGGCGAAACAGGCAAACTCTATATAAGATCATTTATTAAAAAAAGAATGTTACACTTCTGGATCAAAATAGCGACCGGCAAAGAAAGCAGGATTTCTAAAATAATTTATAACATTTTACTTAAAGAGCACCTGGTTGAAAAATGCAAATGGTCCGCCAATATAAAGTTACAATTGGAACAACTAGGATTAGGATATATTTGGTTAGAACAAGATATAATAGACACTAAACTTTCAAAATCAATAATTAACTTACGTATAAATGATCAAAGTAAACAAGAACTTTATGAGAGTATGCAAATAAGCAATAAAGGTAAATTATATAGCGCTCTAAAATATAAATCTGACTGGGAAAATAGTCCACCCTTTTTAAATAAATTACATCTGAAAGAAGCTATCTATATACTAAAAATACGAACAAGTAACAATAATTTCCCTGTTGAACTGGGTCGCCACTCCAGAATAGATTATAATTTAAGATTATGTCCCTTTTGCTTAAAAGATATAGGAGATGGATTTCACTATTTACTCCAATGTGTGCACTTCAATGCCCAACGAAAAATGTATCTAAAAAAATATTACTATAACAGTCCTAATGTAGAAAAAATGTCGGAACTGCTTAATTCTAGCTCTCTAAAAGAACTTAAAAAACTAAGCATATTTTCAAAAATATTAGTATCTGCTTTTAAAAAATGAGAAAAAGGTTAGAAATGTTTAAGTATTTTAACTTGTTGGTTTGTCACTATGATATTGAGAGATAGTCGTAGAAGAAATGTAATATACTAAGCCGCAAGAAAAATTGTGAATGATTTCTTAAATGTTTGTTCTCACTATGTTAATGCCGTGCAGGTCTAATGAAAGTGATTTACCTGTATGTCTATGTTAGTAAATTAAGTTGTTGTTTTTTTGTTTTTTTTTCTTTGTTAGTTTTTTCCCCCAAAAAATTGTGTTATAAACTAAATTATCCCCCCTGAATTTTCTTTTAGGATACCTTTAATTAATAAATTTTTTATTACTTTCATTTTATTACTAATATTGGTTTTACTATTATTGTTCAATTTATTATTCACAAATGCTATAATTTTCTTATGTTTTTGACTATGCCTTTATTGTACCTATGTACTATGTGGCAAATAAATATTGTTCATTGTTCATTGTTCATTGTTCATTGTATTGAACGTTGTGCTCTTGTTTGTTTCTGGTTGTTGTGGATCCCACTATTTGTATTTAATTATACTCTACTTGGGTATGGACACAATGAGTCCACGGGTCGACTATTGTCCGAGTGTGTTCACCGGTTTCAACTTATACTTATATTTAGAGATCGAGTCACAGTCGGATATTCGTTCATCGAGACATTGTTTACTTTGTGAAAAAAATAATTATGCTGCTGCATTTCCTCTAATCCAGCGGAACCACGTACATGTGTTAAATTATGGGTTTACCAGTGTGGCTCGCCTGCGCAATGGCACTGTCGGGTGTCTGTTTTCGGAAATTCCCCGTGCCGGAGACACGGATAGCCCATTGATTCGGATCTTCCCGGAGATATAAATATAGATTTCTGTGCAGGGAAATCCGGGATGAAAAAGTGGGGGATGGCAATGTGTTATCGGTAAGAAACATTAAGACAGAGACACAAGTTCAGCCTCAATGCCTACCCGAGAGCACCCCACTCTTTCCTCTTTGTTTATGGCCGTGAGAAAAGCCAGGAAAATAGCAGGGTTAGAGTGTTTCGGCTGTGTTCTCTGCGGGCAGTCCAACAAGACTTTGAAGGTGAGCAGGGGGCCAGAGATATACTGGGCGAGATAGAGAAAGAGGGGAGTGTATTGTCATTGATTGTTCCCCCTGTACTTAAATGTGCTAGATTGTGTCACATTTGTGATGCCGTTAAAATAGTTCATCATGTCTGCATGTCTCATTTAGTTGGAGGGGGGGGGGTCATCTTGACCGAGATATAATGTCAATGTAGCGATGTTCTCTAAAGACTGTAGCAGACTATGTTTCCAGTTCACGGTTAGATTACTGGTCACCAGCACCATGACCGATGTAAAGTGTCATGTTAACTAGGTCAGAGTGACCCATTCACAGTGTAGTAGTCAACTGTGTTCTAGTGTGCATCTATGTTGGAATTCGTAATTAAGTATTATATAGCAATTTTAAACAACCAGGTCACATTCAACAGGAAGTTAACTAGGTCACCATATCCCTTCTTTATTATAGTGGCATGTGTAGGCCTACCTATGTCCTATATATAAAGTAGTGGTCTGCCTACCTAAGCCATATATATAAAGAATTTATATAATAATCACTTTTTAACAAGGACACACTAACAGTGATCCCTGAGAATGATTTGAATAGGACACGCTGACACATGACATGTGTGATCCAGAGAACTAGGTGACCTCGACCTGTCTCTTGTGTCATGAAGATACAACTAGGTCACCAAGATTCATCTATCATGCGAATGACTATGTTACTTTGTTCTGAAACCACTAGATACCGTTGTCAACATACGGATAGGTCTGCCGTGGTACCGCTATTGTCATTTACATACTTGTGGCGATTGTATTATATGGACAGTGTATATTATATTTAATCGCCTTTAATTATATTTAAGACCCTCTCTTCCCTCCTCCCCCCGCCCCCCCCCCCCCATTTCAATAACAATGATCAGATAACATGTAGTGTTAGATCAATAACATGTTGTTTTTCAAACTCACCATTGGATTTTTTTTAAAGAATAAAGCGTGTTTATTTTTTTTATTTTTAAGTAAGGCTAAACAAAAAGTACTTACAAAATATGACATAATCTCTTTAGAGTTTTCCTTGACGTTATATTTCTAATCCTAATTTTCTGTCCTATTCAGACGGCTAGATTATACTCTTTCATGAGATGATGTGTGTCCGCTGTAACTTTATGCTTAAGTTCATGTATGATATATTATATTGACAGTGAGTGATATGTATTGTTTATCAAACAAAATATTTTTAAACTGTATTTCTCACAGCCAGTTCTCTCGATCAACAACAAAGATAAAGAGGTCAGCAACCACATCGGCCTGACGCCGCCCGGCAACCCGGAAGTGATCAAGCGACAGGGCAAAGACACCGGCGTCCCCAACAACGTCGACAGCCTACTCAACGCCGGCCTAGACATATACTCCGCCAACAGGAAAGCAGCGGTCAAGGATGAGGACGCAGCCCCGCAGCCGCCAACCCCGAACGCCAGGCTTATGCTACACAGAGGTGAGGCTTGTTGTTTTTTGTCTGCTGCACTTATGGGCAGAGGCGTTGGGGGGGAGGGGTGGTGAAGGGCAAATGGGTGGTACAAACGTACTCGGAATTATTTGAACATTTTTGCTCTTAATAAAAAAAATTTAAAAAAAAATTAGATGTGCATTAATAATATTAACGGTGATCATTATATTTGTGGTTAAAAGTAGTAAAGTATCCCGTCGGGCCAAATTGATCCATGGGGCTGGTGAAGCAGCCTTCACCAGTTTCTATGGCTACAGCATATTAGAAGATTGTGTGGCCAGCACAATGCCCAGACGCCTTTACTTTACCAATCAGAGCTTGGTAGACTCAAGACCCGGGAATAAATTATTCACCAGGATTTGAACCCAGGTACTTCGGTACCCCAGCCGAACGCGCTGCCCTCTCTGCCACCACGCCCCTTTTAAACAGATCATAGGGACCTAGATTTTGTTTTAGAGAAAACATAATTTTTGAGAACGAAGAAGAAGAATATCGGACCTTGATTTACAGACAGAACATTCCAGATCTAGATTTTCACTCACAGAACGTACTGAACATAGATTTTCAAAAGACAGAACTTACTGGACATATATTCTCTCGAGCTGAACATACCAGACTTAGATTTCCACTTGGGTGTAGATTTCGACAGACGGAACATATCGGACTTAGATATATAGGAACATTGTTCAAAGAGAATGTTCTACTTGATGCCATCAGACAGAACATATCTGACCTAGATATCCGATGATAGAACTAGTTTCATGCTTGAGATGTTTGGGTAGAGACATCTGATTATTTCATTGTTTGTGTGGATTTTCTTTTGTTCTGCCTTGTACATGTTACTGCCCGAGTAAATGTACTTTTTTTTTTCTCGCGACTCTTCGCTTTTCTCGTGAGTCTTTGCTTTTCTCGTGAGTCTTCGCTTTTCTCGTGAGTCTTCGCTTTTCTCGTGAGTCTTCGCTTTTCTCGCGAGTCTTCGCTTTTCTCGTCAATCTTCGCTTTTCTTGTGAGTCTTCGCTTTTCTCGTGAGTCTTCGCTTTTCTTGTGAGTCTTCGCTTTTCTCGTGAGTCTTCGCTTTTCTCGTCAATCTCCGCTTTTCTTATGAGTCTTCGCTTTTCTCGTGAATCTTCGCTCTTCTCGTGAGTCTTCGCTTTTCTCGTGAGTCTTCGCTTTTCTCGTGAATCTTCGCTTTTCTCGTGAGTCTTCGCTTTTCTCGTGAGTCTTTGTGAGTCTTCGCTTTTCTCGTGAGTCTTCGTGAGTCTTCGCTTTTCTCGTGAGTCTTCGCTTTTCTCTTGAGTCTTCGCTTTTCTCGTGAGTCTTCGCTTTTCTCTTGAGTCTTCGCTTTTTTTGTGAGTCTTCGCTTTTCTCGTGAATCTTCGCTTTTCTCGTAAATCTTCGCTTTTCTCGTGAATCTTCGCTTTTCTCGTGAATCTTCGCTTTTCTCGTGAATCTTCGCTTTTCTCGTGAATCTTCGCTTTTCGCGTGAATCTTCGCTTTTCTCGTGAATCTTCGCTTTTCTCGTGAATCTTCGCTTTTCTCGTGAATCTTCGCTTTTCTCGTGAATCTTCGCTTTTCTCGTGAATCTTCGCTTTTCTCGTGAATATTCACTTTTCTCGTGAATCTTCGCTTTACTCGTGAATATTCACTTTTTCGTGAAAGTTAGCTTTCCACCTGTAGTGGTCTATCATATTAACGAAGCTTAAGCTCACCATAGAAACACTGACTATAAGAATAACACAAATTCTTGCAACGAGACCGGAAGTTTCTTTCTTTCTTATTGCGATATCGTATCACATGAATCTAAAAACCACAACATTCGTTATCTTAATGAATGATTTTCTTTTTCCCCATTCAGAAAAAAAAGGGAGACAAACATTTCCGTGGCGCAATTGTATGGTTACCTGTACATGTTCCAAAAAGCTTGGAATATTAGATTTATAATGTTGATGAATATTTCAAGAGAATATTAATGTTATATATATATATATGTTTAGAATGAGATTATGTGTAGATCTATATAGATAGATATATTATATGAGTGGTTGGCAGTTTTAGTATGCATTAGCGTTTCTTAAACATATTTACTTGCGCACCTTCGATGTTCCGCTAGACGCGAGAACCTATTGTTTGTGTATTGTGTGTGTTTTTAACTATAAATAATGTATCATGTGATCTCAGTGCCGTAAGAATATCACTGAATTGGGCAATGTACTCCAGAGATGTTGTGGTCATGATTACTTACTTACGTATGCTTTTCGCCCCTCCTGGGACATAGGCCGCCAACTACTATATATTACAGACGCTCCTTCTAATAAGAAGATTATTGCGTCCTACGCTATCCGTGGTCATCCTCTACGTGGCCCGAGTCTAGTCTTGCATCTTTATTAATATTTTTATTTTTAATGATTTTAAAGTTAATGGTTTTCCTGGTTTGTTCAGGCAACCCATTCCATGCCCGAATGCCAATTTGTAAACCTTTTATTGTACAGCATTGTTTTGTATATTAATTAAATAATTGTGTGTGTTTGTGAAATTATCACACAACAGTATGTGTTCGTGTGTATGTTTTGTTTGGGGCGTACGTTTACTACATGTTAGTGTTTGTATTTCCACAGAGACGTCCGAGACAAAAGCCGGGCTCCAGAAACTTACCGGGGACATCCGCGACAACAACAAGGAGAACCGCCAGAAGAAGCACGCCCAGCGCGTGGGCAAGCAGGCCTACAACGTGCACATCCCCCAGTTCTACTTCCCCTCGGGGAAGCCCGGGGCCGGCCCCGAGCTGGACGTGATCCTGCAGAGGGTGGCGCAAGAGTTCAGCACCCTGGAAGGTGGAAAGGCTTACAAGCAGCAGATGGCGGCCGTCACGAAGGTGAGTAGGGGGCTTCCTTTTAAAGCTTTGAGGGGGGTGGCTTGGCCCCCCGACCTGTAACCACTGAAATGCAGGATATGTTTAATTTCACTTGTGTAGCAAAGTGTTGTGAATAAATAGATCTAAAAATATAAGTAAGATAACTTGCAACAATGATTTAGGACAGAGGTCGGCTACCTTTCAGCACGCGTGCCAGACTTGGCACACAGACCGATTTTCAATGGCACCTCCAAGAGGTGTTTTTTATTGATAAACATTTTCCGGTTCTGAATGAGGAAAACTGACTATTGAAGCAGATGTTTCGGACACATTGCAGTGAGTTGAACTTGCATTTACAAGGTCCACTGGGATGGATTTACATTGAAACTGGACATATCTTGCCGTGAAATCAATTTCAAAACATTTAACTACATTTACATTTCTTTGTTAAACAGGGCCGTAATCAGGATACATACCTCGAAAAAGTGCCTTTAATTCATGTTACATTCTGTAAAATAAATTTTATATTGCGCTTAGCTTGGTAGCACTGGAGCGCTTAAAATTGTAGGGGAATAAATTAATTTTATTTTACATTTTCAACGAAAGAATGGGGATATCACTAAAAAAATCTTTTTTGTGATGTGTGGGGGCCCCTTTTGTGTGGGGGCCCCTGTTCCAATGGAACATGTGGAACATGCCTAGATACGCCACTGATGTTAAAGAATATATTAAGATAGATAGTTTTCAGAAGTATATCGAAGCACTCAAAGCAGAGTTTTCTAATAGGCAATACTTTCAAATTGATGGACTTTCATATCATATTACTATCATATTAGTATCATATTACTATAACCTTCTTAAATGTAGATATTTTTTCAATTGGAAGAATATTGGCGATTTTAAAATGAAGCAAGTTGAAATTTTAACATTTAAAAAATGGGCATCCAAATGTGCCCATTTGCAGAAACAATTTGGAAGGAAGCTGCTTAGGAAAATCATCTGCTAGGCATTCGTTCTTTTACTTTCAGCTTTTGGTTCAACTTACACTTGTAAACAGATTTTATCGCACATCAAAGCTGTTTTAAGCATAGAAAGAGGTCACCTACACTTGAACGCTCATTAATTGATACAGACTAATTACATTTAAACGAGATGTTATGCTCATCTTCTTTAATTAAACATAAATATAAGTAATTCTAAAACAAATTTATTTGTATTATTAAATTAGAAATATTTAATAGCACTATATTATGTAACTTCTGTAATTAATTATTTTTTAAATATAAACTCCTTCAATGGACAAACCATTAATGCAGGAAATGTTTATTTACAACTGTTTAACGTAAATTGTTTTAATCCTCTAATATTTCAATCTTGTAATGAATACCTTCCTGTTGCATTTATATTCAGAAATAACAATTAGTCAGTAATATTAAAATTTGTTATATTAAAAAACGTAACTTGTTTGGCATCACTATTGAATCAAATGTGGAAACATTTTTTAATTAAAGGGAGATAATAAACCCGTTTTATTTGAGCTAATACATAAAAGTTGAATGGATTAAAATTTATAACTTTGAAATGATCAAACTGTAAAAAGTGTTTGAAAATTGTATAAATATTTTATGACTAAAGAATTTATATGTATACTTGCAAAAATTACATTAACTACACAGTTTGTATGATTACTACCTAATAATTCCATTTAACGATAATATCATAGTTCAGAAAAGTTCTGAAACGCATTAAAGGACATATCAGTAATATCTAATAATATTAAACGAGAAAAAATTGGGGGTATATTTGTGGGTTTGTTTGTTTGTTTGTGTGTTTGTGTCAGCGTTCTCGAAAAGGGGCCCAACGATTTTTGTGAAAACTGTCCTATTGATGTATTCTGGTAAAAAAATGCATTTTTGATCAATCTCATTTCTTTTGAACCTCTGCTTGACCCTCAATTTTTGGAAAAACCACTGACCGTTTCTAAAAAAAGCTTTTAAATTGGCCTAAAAGAAAAAAAAAGCATGTCATTGGATTCCCCATATAGCGCGATCGCGTTCAATACAACTCTTTTGACGTCATAATCAAGACGACTTTAATTTACTCTCAGCGCTTCGGTAATTCCCGTTTTAAAGCATTTAAATCGTTACCATTTTCGCCGCGCAATGAAATAAAATCAGCATGACATTGTATCATCAATAAAAATAAAAAGTTAAGATATGTTTTAACTTTGTATTTTGCACTCCAATTAGTTTTTAATATTAATATGCTTCTTTTAAACTGAAAGTGAGCTTTCGTAAACGTCTTTTAACTACATGCTCTGTACACCACGTGTTTACGATTTGTGGCAGGCCCCACGAGAGGGGGGTACATCCGGCACGCCGTACCGGGGCCCATGAGAGTTTAGGGGGCCCATGAATATTAAAATTTATAATTAAATTGACAATTACGCAATTATTTTTTTATTATTGCTATTAAGCTAAGAGGAGATGCCACAAAACCTCCTACAATCTGGGGGCTTTAATTTTGGTATTCTTTGAGTGTGTACTTTAACATTTTGTTAAATATGCAATGAAGCCTTTAGTTGTAATATAGATCTAGGGCCTAATTATTTTCGATAGCATTTAGGATCTCTTTTTTATTATTTTTCTCCAGAAACACTTACAAATATAGACCTTTGAGCCTTACGGCCTTACAGGCTTACAGTTCTCCCTGATAGTTTAGAAGCCTAGGCCAACATACTTTATATCGATGCATACTAGTACGGCAGTCAAAGTAAGTTAGTCGATCCTTTTACACTTTAATGATCTCCTGTGCGGTAGCCAAGAGGGGAGGTTTAAGGTATCATAATTTTAGACAAATGTAAATACACATTATTCAGTTGCAGCCTCAAGAGGTGGAAAATACTGTCAAAGCTTCATGGCATTTCTAGCACCATATGGTCAGATCGAATTGAAAGTGTAAAACCAATTGTAGCTCATCTACCAGGGGTTAAGTTGCCTTTGGAAGACATGTTAAGGCTGAATCTTACTCCGAAAACCAGAAAAGAAATCCATGAAATCTATATATGTTATGTCGGTTCTTTCACTTGCATTATAATGTCAGTCGTGTGGCACAGTAAACTAGTCCCTATTGACTTCTGCAACAAAGTCATTCAAGCTTGTGATACGACTATAGATATGGAAGTTGCAAACATAGAAAGCTTTTAATATGTACCACAAGGGACTTTGCGAAACAGTTGGAAAGCAATGTGGAATTAACCTAAGCTTGTTGCAGCCAACCTGCAGATAGAAGTAGGCTGCAATTGTTTAGGAACAATAATACAACTGCCAGGAAAATAACAAAATGTCATTAGCGTATTACTATATATTTCGTTGTCTGTCTGTATTCTGTAACTGTCGTCTGCGCATAGAACTGTCACCAACGGGATATGCGCTATATAAGCACCGTTATTATTATTATTATTATTATTATTATGATGAGGATACACCTGATGAAAATGTGAAAGAGATGAATGAAACAAAAGAATGCCCTGAAGAAGCCCACATTCGAAAACACATAATATTTTATGTTGTATTGGATAGTGTTTTGGAGGGCTTACAGTACAGGTCAATTTAGTCAAAGATATTTCTGATGCATTCAGCTTTCTTTGGAACTACCAAAAGATGTTAGAAGAAGACTTGAAGTATAAAGCTGCTAAGTAAGAAAAATGTTATAAATTATAATAGCATAAGTTGTGAAGACTTTCTTCAGGAAATAATTCACCTAACAATGGTTCACATTGCAAATTTTGATAAAGAACATTTGTGTGCATTGATTCTGTTTAATGCTTTGGCAAATTCCAAAGTAGGAAATATTTTTCATAACATAAGTGTCAATTCGAGGATGTCCTTTACATCACCAGCCACAGTAGCATTAGCAGAGAGGAGCTTCAGTAAACTTAAGCTCATCAAAAATTACCTTAGGTCCACCACGAGTCAGGATCGCCTGAACAACTTGGCTAGGCTCAGTATTAAGTCTGTCATTGCAAGACAAATAAACGTTGGCACTGTAATTCGTAGTTTTGCCAAGAAAAAGGCAAGCAATTTAAAGCAGCCCTGTTTGAATAAAACTATTCTTTTTCTTCTCTGTTTTTTATCATTCATGTAGGCCTATTGATGTATTCAATTTACTCAATTTTCACATTCAACTTAATCCATATTAAAATGAATTATGACAAGTTAATTGACAATTTAATTGTCCAACGTTAAAATATTCAAAACTTCTTTAGTTCTTTTCAACCAAATTATTCACCAATCATCAGCGAGAGTCACTTTTCTCATTTTACACATCATTGTAATATTTGCAAGATCAATTCTAATCAATACTGAAGCGGAGGAATAATTAGATCTACAACAATTTATACTAAGAATTATGTACTTGATTAATGTATTTTTGTAATAGACCTGTAAGGCTGTGATTGAAATGATTAGGCCTACACCATAATGGTAAACGGTAACACTTACGACAGTTTCACAAAATGATCCACAGACCTTTTAAAAAGATTCCTGATTTTTCAGACGTATGTAATACAAACAAATCATATAGATATGACTAGTGTTAGAAAAAAAAGTGTGTTGGGGGGGGGGGGAGGGGGCCCAGAAAAGATCTCGTACCGGCATCTTTTTTTTCTCTCGAGGGCCCTGATTTGTGGCGATGCATTCTTCTACACATATATTATTATTTGTATTCACGGATACACTAGATAGTTTATGTTTCTGAGATGGGTAAGATTTAAAGCTATTATCAATATCTTTTTTTCTATCGTTTAAATGTGTAGTTAATTTATGTTTAAAACTAATTTATTTTTGCACTGGTTGATTGTAGTGTAAATAAATAGATTTAAAAAATGCCAGACTAGACTCGGACCATGGATGAGCCTAGGACGCAATAATCTTCTTTATAGAAGGAGCGTCTATAATGTATAAGATAAGATAAGATGAGGTAAGAGTAGTTTGATAGTTTATATTATGATTGAAAGAGTTTAAATTGATTTAGCCTAGCGGCCTAAACCCTTACCGATACATCAAACAATTAGGGTACTATTAAAGTTGTGGAATACATTAAATATGATGTTAAGTAATTTATACAGTCTTTAAAGTTATAACATTTACAACTTCAGGAAAATGCTTGGCAGACGAAAAAAGAATAATTATATTTTAAACTTGAAAAAGAGAAGGCATGGACACAAGCCTATGTAGCGCCCCAGGGCAAAAGTTTCAGCGACACACACTTGCATACTGTAACTGCTTCATTTAATTCTATATTTAGGTAATATCTGCCGCCAACCCCCCCCCCCCCCCTCTAGAAGTGTAGCCCCGAGCATATGCCCCCCTCTGCTTCACCCCCCCCCCCCCCCCCCCCCCCGTTCCCCTATGTGAGGCCACTGCTGATCATAGTGCAGAAACAGACACTATTTCAAAAATTATCTCTTGCATGACTTCGGATATAAATTATTCAATGGATACAAATGTAAAACCAAACAGAGCAGCCTAGCTAAGGTGCATTACCAACAATTAAAGAATAAAGAAATGTGTAAATTACAGCAACTAGAAAATGAAACTATAGATGAGACAGAAACGAGATTGGATTATCAAAGAAAGCGTAGGACAAAACAATTAGAGGAAGAAACTGCAGAAGAACGAGAAAGACAATTGGAAGAAAAAAGAAAGCGGAGGAAAAAACAACTAGATAAGGAACTTAAATTCATGTTTCGCATTGGCTTCGTTTAACGTAGATGACGATCGGACAATCAATAGTCACGGAATCTACAGCTTCCTAGCAGCAGGACAAGTCTACAAGATGATGAATATGGCAGTAAATCCAACACAAAATGTTAAGGATGAATAATAAAAGTCCACAATACGGACACATGTACTTTTTAGATTCAGATGACGCCGTCACCGAGCAACTTAAACATCCACTCAATCATGAAATCAGTCAATCTCTAATTAATTCATTGAAACAAATCATTAGATCAAGCAACTCTCTTGCAAAAACTTTTATGATGATGAGAGAAGTGGAAGAAAAGGTCAACCGTCATGCTACTGAAGAAGGACATGCACCACCGTATGTGCGGCTTATTTTCACATCGCCAGAAGGATCCGTATAAAAAAAATAATGCACCTTTATCCGGCTAAGTATGTACTGTCGTTACATTAAATTCAGATCAAAGCAATCCAGATAACGAAATGGTGTTTCATAAGCGTGTCCAAAAAAATTTTACTTTGAAGAATTTAGACAGCCGCGTAGAGCCTTTTACTTACCCGCTGTTTTTTTTCTAAAGGGAGATTAGGCTTCTCTGTTGATATGCCTATAAAAACGCCTTATGCGAGCCGACAGCACCTTACACGCTTTGAAATGGCCCAGTACCGTATTGCTTTTCCACCCCATCTTACCAAAAACCTACATTCTCAAGCTGACTGTGTGGTTCCTGATATGCAAGAAATTAAATTCAATGCCCTGCATTTTGGAGGCCGGCTTTTTCAGCAGTATCTCGTGGATATGTACGTTCGATTGGAACGCGATCGTATTCAGTAGATCAAGAACAATCAAAAGAAGATATATGCTGACAAATACATAGGAGTCACCCGTTTTCTTCAAGATCTGGAAGAAACGAATAATGCTGATGTTGGTGAAAGTATTATTCTACCCTCTTCGTTTCCAGGCTCAAATAGAGACTACGGTGAACACTTTGAAGATGCTGTGGCTATTGTTTGCTGTTATGCTCTGCAATTTTGATTAGTCATAAAGAATCTCATTGAAGTTGGAGTTGTTCTACTAATAACAGCTTATCAATGGGCATTAATTAAATTATATCACCAAGTAATTGTTCTTTTGAAAGCCCTTAAGGCAGATTACAATAGATATTGTAATGAAAAAGAAAATACAAAATACATTTGTCGGCCCATACCTGATTAAATATGCTCCCTGTAAATAGTAGCCTAAATTATATGCATGTATCTTATTGTTTACAATTTCTCTATTGTTTTAAAGATCTTTGATGTTAAAGATATATATCAAATATTCTAACAATATTATTAATTTCACCCTATATGAATTTCACCCCGATATTACTTATTAAAATTAGTAGATGTTAGATCGTCATCTTGACTTCCAAATGATAATGTTTTGACAATAATAACCTTACATGTGAAAGTTTATTTACGAAATTAAAAGAATGATAATCACCAACAAGTTAACTTTGTATTAAATACAAGCTAAATTCCCCGGCGTTGCCCGGGGAAAAATTAAAAAGGGCCTATATAGTATATAGGCTAAGCTAAATAAACATTAAATAAACTACAATGAACAGAAAGATATAATCTAGCCTAGATCTAATAAATTTAGAAATATAATAACTATTCATTGAAAACATTTAGGAAAGTAATAACAAATAAGCTTATTACAATCGAATTAACTATAGGCAAGTCTTTTTTATTAGACCAAAAGCTTAATTTCCCAGCGTCCCTCTGGGGAAAATACATTTAAATAGGCTTTAAAAGGCCTAAAGCTACAGAAAGGCCTAAAGCTACAGAAAGGCCTAAAGCTACAGAAAGGCCTAAAGCTACAGAAAGGCCTAAAGCTACAGAAAGGCCTAAAGCTACAGATAGGCCTAAAGCTACAGAAAGGCCTAAAGCTACAGAAAGGCCTAAAGCTACAGAAAGGCCTAAAGCTACAGAAAGGCCTAAAGCTACAGAAAGGCCTAAAGCTACAGAAAGGCCTAAAGCTACAGAAAGGCCTAAAGCTACAGAAAGGCCTAAAGCTACAGAAAGGCCTAAAGCTACAGAAAGGCCTAAAGCTACAGAAAGGCCTACAATTTTTATAAAATACAATGAACAGAAAGCTATAATTACTTTAAAAAATATAGATATAATTATTATGTCTTTACAGAAAACATTCAAGAAAGTAATTAAAAGTAAATATTGTAATCGGGTAAAAAAAAAAATCTCTTTTTAATTAACAAAAAGTTAGACTATCCCTGTTGATGAGAATCAAACACTCTCTTTCGCGGGCGTCAAAAATATAGGCCTAGGCCTAATTAATCTATTAGATTTTATTTATTGAAAACATTTTAGGAAAGGTTTAAGTCATAAAATCCTTACAATCTTAAAAAAAAGGAACATTAATAGAAATGTATTGGCTTCTTCTTTAGGAAATATGAGCGTAGGACGCAATAATCTTCTTTATAGAAGGAGCGTCTGTAATGTAAAAGATAGACATAATATATTTAATTACAAAATAATCTTTAGGTCAGTGATTAGGCTTGTAGATCACGTGTTTTCGAATTGACCAATGGGGATCCGCGGGGACACAAACACAGTCTTTTTATATATATAGATCAAATGCTTTAACGATTTTCTCTATAAATAATCGCCTTTGCATTTGGCCTTGGCAGTAATGTGGAGTTAAATAAATTTTCTTATAAAAATATTATTTTTTTTAAGTATAAGAGAGCAGGTTGCTTATTTTTTAATTTATCACTGGGCTTTTTACTAAACGTTAGTGATATTTCAAGCACTATATGGGCTATTTAAAACACTAGTTTGTGCTATTTCAAAAAGTAACTATGACGCTCTTTACGAGTCTTGCAAATATATCAATCACTTTATCAAAACCAATCCAATTTGACGAGGTTAATGTTTCATCGACGTTATGGTTAGATTTGTCAATCGCAAATTGCTCCAGTTGACTAATTAATTTTAATGGTTATGGTAGCATTGTCCCCTCTGCACTCTTTTCTTGCTAGACAGACTGTAGTAAACTTTAAAAAAAAATAATTTTAAGTCTTTTGATTGCCTTTAACCCAAAAATTTTCCCTGTGCGACCTTGCTTCCACATTACATCATGAGGCACCATCATCACAGCCTGATATAATTATTCTATCACATTCTTCTTTTCGAGAAAGTCATGAAATGAGAAAATGAAACAAGTAAAATACCTATCAATAAGTCACTCATCTTTTTAAGAAATGAAACTAACCAATCTCCATTGAGAAGCTCCTTCTCTGCTTTAAAATGAAAAAAAAAAAACTTTCCTTACCAAAACTTGTGCTTTCAATTATGTTTTCCCTCTGATCCACTGTGTTGACACCCCGCATTGAAATTTGCCAGTTTGGCGATAATAGTAGGCCAAAGGTATTTTTAAAAAATCTTGGTTAGGTTTTAAAAACAAACAAAAAATCATCAGCTTTTTGCAGCAGATTAGAGATAATCCCCGCACTGTTCACATAAGCTTAACTGTTGGACTCATTAGTCCCCACCTTTTTTTTTTGTGAAGCGATTACCGATTCTATTGGATTGTTTTAAACATATCACCTTTAAAAAAAAAACAAATTCACCTTTTACCAAAAGAACAAACCCAATAAAAACCTTCACCTATCCCATAACCCGAGGGAGGGTCGTTGGGGCACCATTTTTGTGAATGTTGGACGATTGTATGCCATTCCTCTGGGTCCTCTAGGAATCCGCAAGAAACAAGCCGGTCAGGTCCACTCCCTGACGTCATCCTCCCATTGTCTCTTCTGTCTCCCTCTCTTTCTTTTAACCTGCAGGGTGGTTTTCGGTACATGCACATACTATTTTAAAGACCTCACTTGGTTCTAATTAGTTATAATGTTACACATTCCATTGTAGTGTTTACTGTCATGATTATCAACAATTAATTATAATTCATTTCTTTAGTCTCGAGAGAATTGTGTTGCTGTTGTTTTTTAGTTGGACCAGAAAATTTTGTCCAACTTTTATTCTCTCGATATGTCACTGTTATACAGTGCTTTTTAAAAAAAAAAAAATAGTTGCCGGTACTCAGTGATAGATTGCATAACTTTTAAAGCAGTTTCACATTGTATATTTTAATTCTTATTGCGTGCAATTTTAAAATAATTCAATTTTAACAAATTAATAATATAATAAATTAATAATAAACGTTAAAATACAAGAATAGTAATAATTTTTTCCCCACATTGAAAAAGGTGCCGGTACGCCGTACCGGTGCGTACCGTCACAAAAAATGCACTGGAAGTAATTATGCAGAGGATTGGCTATACTTAACGCATATAGACTTCACAACATTGATTATGCAGTCACTAGAGAACACGAGCGAAAAACATTATTCTGAAGTTTATTCACATTAAGACTGAGTATACAACTTTGCCCAGTTGAGTATTGGAGTGACCTCATCCATAATCTCATTACCAGTTGAGTATTGGAGTGAGCTCATCCATAATCACATTGACCAGTTGAGTATAGGAGTGATCTCATCCATAATCTCACTGACCAGTTTAGTATTGGAGTGAGCTCATCCATAATCTCATTGACCAGTTGAGTATTGGAGTGAGCTCATCCATAATCACATTGTCCAGTTGAGTATTGGAGTGAGCTCATCCATAATCTCATTGTCCAGTTGAGTATTGGAGTGAGCTCATCCATAATCACATTGTCGATTGCCTCCAAAGCAACATCTAGATCTAAGTCTTCTATTGGAATGACAGAGAGCGCCACAATCATTATCGTCACCATTGCAAATTCGGATCCGCATTATAACTGGAAAGTAATCCTATTTGTGCCAATTTCTTTCGCATATTTTTTTGTTAAATGAAACAAAAAAACATGAATTTGCACAATTTGGAAATGTTGATTAAGCAGCTCCAATTGCGGCCTCCTGGTCAAAGTCAATAGAAACGGATGACGGATTTAAATTTGGCCACATTTCTTTGATGGCTTCAAAAAGTCGTCGGTAAGTCTCACCTTTTTTGTTTGGTAGCAGAGCGTATGAGATAGGCAGTACAAATCCTCCTCTGTCTGACATGCTGACGTAAATTTGTGAAAAAAAGAGCAGGAGCAAGACTGTAGGTTCCGCCGCATAACGCTGGGCGTTATTCACCGGATCCGCCATATAATGCCTCCCAATGGCAAATGGCGTTCAACGTCGATAAGTGGAACCTCCTCTCTATTTCAAGAAAGAGGAGTAGGATCTCCACCAGCTATACCTTGCATGGTCACACTCTTGAGGTGGTATCAGATGCCAAGTACATTGGAGTGCATATGACAGAAAACCTCCACTCGCTAAATACATGAGCGATATTTTTTTCGTATTCACCACATATATGGGGGCTCGTCCGGGATTAGTCCTACAAATAACAAATCACTACATACGCTTGTTCCTATCCCTCGTCCTTTCTCATCCAGGGCTTGGGACCTGGCAATGGTGGAGTTAAGGTCAAGTGAATATGAAGAGAATTTTTTCAGTCCGGACTAAATTTCTTGCTCAACACATTGTACTTTCCCATGTGGACATACCTAAGGAATTTCACTTACCTTAATATAAGGCAACCTTTCTGGACCCTAGGTAGTAAATGGTAATGCATAAGAAGTTTTTATTATTCTGGCTGCCAGACCCTCAAAGAAAGCAAATCTATAATTTCGAAATGCATGTAAACTAAATTAAATCTACTTCTAACTTCTGCGTTATCCCACGAGTTTCTGGTTCAAAATAAAAGATTTTTTAAATATCCATGCCGTCCATGCCGAATTCGCACAAATCAAGTCGTTAAATGTCTTGCAAACGATATTTATACTTAGAAAAAAAAAATAATCGCGTTTTTTTACTACTTGTGGCGTATTATTGGGCAAGATTAACTGTAGATATTGCCTTTCCCAAGGTAATTATATTAAGACAATTGCATTTTGATATATTAATTATTTAGTATCAGTTATTAAATATTATATATATGTCAGTGCACTAAATAATATTGTAAAAATATCTTATATAAAAAAGATTAAGTTTTTGTTAGAAAGGTGAAGGTCGTTTTCTGCTAATTAATTTTGTAAGAGATGAATGGCTTAGGAACTGATTTAATATCTCCATTGTGAAGTTGTTTCATTAAAGTATATCATATGTGCCTACAATTCCTATATATTTTATTCATGGGGGAATATATCTATATCTGTGTCTTACGTTTTGAATAAAATTTTAAGTAAGTAGAAACTACACTTGTCACTTGATCATTTCTCAAGTTTACATTTGATATGCTGAAGAGAATGAAAGTCGGCTGAGTTGAATCTGAATAAAATGTTAAGTTGCTTATACAAATTACCATGCTACCAAAAATAACAAATAATTATAAGCACTAACATTAACGTCACATGAACTAGAAAGGTTTTAAATACAATACGCTCATGTAAGCTAATTTTATAATCAGTGCTTTTTTTGTAAAAAAAATAGGTGCCGGTAATCAGTGATGGATTACCTAACTTTTAAAGCAGTTTCACATTTTATATTTTATTTTTTATTGCGCGCAATTTTTAAATAATTCAATTTTAACAAATTAATAATATAATAAATGAATAATAAACGTTAAAATACAAGAAAAGTAATAATTTTTTTCCCCACATTGAAAAAGGTGCCGGTACGCCGTACCGGTGCGTACCGTCACAAAAAAAGCACTGCTGTTAAGTATGTTGCACAGTGGCCGAGCGGAAGCGCGTTCGGCTGGCGTTCCAGAAGGTTCTGGGTTCGAATCCCTGTGAAGGCTAGCATTTTTTTCCAGCGACTGTAGGGTGTCCCTGAGTCTACCCAGCTCTCATGGCTACCTGACATTAGTAAAGGTAAAGTAAAGGCGGCTGGGCATTGTACTGGCCACACATCTCTTAATATGCCGTGGCCACATAACGCTGCTTCGCCGGACCTATGGATCAATTTGGTCCGAAGCATACTTTACTATGTCACTGAAGTATCAGGCTATAGTTTCAAAACTTAGTTATATTTTGGCTTTTTGAAAAAATTTCTGTAACTGTATTTTTTACTATTATCCGCTACTTTGTTCTAATCACAACGAAACCCCTTGCATTTAAATAAGTATTTTTTTGTCTTAAAACTTGTTAGCTTTTTTTTTTTAGTTGTGTGCATGTAATCTAGAATTAATACAGCATCTTCTATAGCAGGGGTCGCCCACGGTCGGCAACCTTTTGATAATAGTGTGACGAAAAATTCATTCAGCGTACCAAGAGCCTAAAAATGTGTTTTGCTCTAGACTAGCACTTTATTTCTTGTTTAAAAATCTTGAATTACCTTCTTGAGGGTTCTCCCGCGTGCCATTGAAATTCGCTCTGCGTGCCACACTTCCCGTAAGCTGCCGACCCCTATTCTAGAGTACTACTACTTCGCCGATTTTCAGCTATCGCGGCCGGTCTCGGAACCTATCTACCGCGATAAACGAGGGTTGACTGTATAAGCAATGTTGAAAACCTTGACTGGAGGGGGTAGATACAGGTGGTCTGCAGCTTTCTTCTAGAACAGAAGTCATCAATGAAACGGTGGAATAAACTGATACATATCTTGGTTCCTCTGTTGTTGGGGAGCCTAATGGCACCTGGGGGACAGAGATAGTACCTGGCGACACCCCCCGCCCCCGCCCCCACACCTCTGTAAGCATTTTGGTCGTCCCACAGGCTAACGTGTTATGTTTGCCACGTGGTATCTTAATCTCCTGGGGGGTGGGGGGGCAGGTGAGGTAAAGGTCGCAGTATGTTACATAACATCTAACAGCTCTAATCTATATTGGCATTTCGGGAGCGTTGATTCCAAAAGTCAATAAATAAGGTTGATCAAGAAAACTACTTTTCAATTACAACCTACATTTCTATCTCACCTTGACTGTTCTCACCCCCCCCCCCCCCCCCCCACACCCTCACCTTTTCTGATTTTCCCCTCTTTATCTCTATGTTGCTCTCCCTTCCTCTCTCTCTCTTTGTCACACACTCCTTTCCTCTTGGCCACTTCTCTCAATGTCTCTACTAATCTCTCTCTCTCATGCTATCTCTTATTCACTCTTTGTCTCCCCCTCTAGTTTCTTTTGAATTACCCTTCCCACTCTCTTATTCTTTCATCCTAGTAAGACTAAGTAAAGTACCCTTCGGACCAAACTGACCATAGGGCCGGTGAAGCAGCCACCGTTCACCAGTTTCTGTGGCCAAGGCATACGAGGGGATGTTTGGTCAGCACAATGCCCAGCCGCGTTTGCTTTACCCCAACTAGTGTCAGTTACCCATCAGAGCTGGGTATGCTCGGGGGCACCCTCAATTCCTGGGGGAAAAAATCTTAGTCTGCATGAGAATTCGAACTCATGACCTTCGGTACGCCTGTCGAACGCGCTGCCACTCGGCCACCGAGCCCCATTACTCTAATACTAATTCTCTCTAATGTTCTTTCTCAATTCTTCTCACAACTGTCTCTCTTCCCTGTTCTCTTTCTTACTCATGTTCTCTGGTGTTGTTTTTTTCGTCTCTATAATTCTTCCCTCCTGCATCATGTATAGTAAAGTATCCCGTCGGACCAAATTGATCCATAGGGCCGTTGAAGCAGCGTTCACCAATCTCAGTGGCCACGGCATACTAAGTGATTGTGTAGCCAGCACTATGCACAGCTGCCTTTACTTTACCCAAACTAATGTCGTGTACCATTCAGCGCTGGGTAGACTCAGGGACACCCACCAGACCTGGGGAAAAAAATTCAAGCCTGCACCAGGAATCGAACCAAGGATCTGCGGTACACCAGCCGAACGCGCTGCCTATAAATAGACAAATCACATATTGTCATATTTTACCATATGACTTGTATTTTCTTCACTTATCTAGTGATGTTGTATGGAGTAAAAAAAATTTTAAAAGCTTCACAATAAAGCTACTAAGTTGATTTGACAGAAAGTAATTCTTTTGTGGTAGTTTTGTTGTTTTAACCTTTATATTCAAATTCAAGTCCATGTATGACCTAATCATCTCGGAATTTGTTGTTTCAGGCGTGTGGTCTCCCCGTGTACTGGAAGATTCTATTGTTTCGTGCCGCTGGGGGAACCAAAGATGGCTTCATCACCTACCAGAGCCTATCTGTACTGTTGAAAAAGTGAGTTGTCAGTCTCTCACTATGTCTATTCATCTTCATTTTGAGAAACAAATAGAGAGTGGTCTGAAGGAAGGGAACCTCACATTGTCTTTAGTCTGGATAATACAATTCTTGTCTTTTGTAGTTATAGCTTAGTAGTTTCTAAAGTATTATTGGGTTATCAGTTTACATAATTTAAATGAGTATTATATATTATTTTAGTATGCCATTATTTGTATGAAGGTGTGCATGGATATTGAATGTACATATCAGCACATAATATGCCCTTAACACCTGCAATAAAAAAAACCATTTCATATAGCGCTGCATTTCAGCTATATTATATCAAAACATTTATTATTTTACTTATTCATAAATACATTTATGATCTCGACAACCAGGGAATGGTGCAGAGGTTGGGGAACCGAGGGGAATGGTGAGGAGAGAAACAGATTTGAGTACCGGTAGATGAAACTGAACAAGTGGTTTGCTTGTTTATCAGTTCACAAGTACAAGATGCTGTGGCAGTTTCTTTTATTTAGATTTTATTTGTGTGAGTTATGCCCCTATTGTAATGTTTGCTGTCAATCTGTGTACTACTGTACCATTGTATGTTCTCCAGGCTATTCCAGACATGCCATGATGATGCCTCCAAGTTTATGAAAATGGCCTGCAAGACACAAACCAACACGCTAGAATTTGAGGATTTTGAGCCTCTTGTACAGGTGAGAGATTCATGGTCATGATTTGTTTTATACAGAAATATCCTTTTTTTAATTAAAAGAAACATTGTTACTTTCCATCATCCTCAAGTCAATAAATGTCTTGCAAACACTAATCTGACAGACTTTTTAAATTTTTAAATCCAAGTTATTGCTTTTGATATCAATTTTAAAAATTCCATTTCGGCTTTCCCAACCAGTAAAGGCAAAGGAATTTTTCTTTATATCTGCAATTGTGGTTAGAAGGACAACCACCGAATCATATATATTTTTGAAATAGAATTCGTACCAACAATAATTGATTTTGAAGTCACAAAAATGAAATTAGCATCCTTAAATAACCCTTCTGCTGAACTGATCAAACTCTCGTGTGCCTTATCAGTTGCTCACTGAAATTTGTTCATAGGACTTCATGCTGTACATTTTCTTCAAGTTATTTAAGTTTGAAACGTTTTAAAATTTAAAGTTGTCGTCAAATGATATTTTTTCCTTCCATTTCAGGATGTGGTGGAGACTCATCCAGGGCTGACATTTTTACAAGAGGCTCCAGAATTCCATTCTAGATATGTGACAACTGTAAGTTGTTTTTGTTTTCATTCAGGGACCTTCTTTTAATGGGGAGGGGAGGGGGGGGGGGGGGAATAAAAACTCATTCATACACTTGAATCAGTGAGACTTGTGTCATTGAGATAATTATTTAGACAGTCTACTTTACTGTTTTTTATTAATTTTTTAAGATGGAAACAAAATTATCAGGGAGGAAGAGAAAAAATGCCACAAAAGCATGGCATGAAATTTCTCAAACTGACAAGGTCTTATATATCACCAAGAAACTCTGAATGATCCCTCAGGTTAATGCTAAGGCTACATATATGCACATATGTAACATGTGCACTTTAAGAACATAGATTATGTGGGGGAATGTATCATATCTTTAATCAAGTACTATAAACTCCCCAATGCACTGCACTGTTGGAAAACTTTTTATTATTATCTTCTACAAAAGACAGCAACTATTATTTGGTACTTTGTTGTAGGCTTATACAGAAGCTAAATTTGTCATTTTATACTTCATCAAAACAATTCCATCCAAAAAATTTTCGTTCACACTTTGTTGTTTTTATTAGTTTTGTTTTTTGTTTGTTTGTTTTTCTTCAGCTTCAGGTCTTTGAAAAACATTTGCGTTTTTTAATTATTATTTTTTTTTACTTTCTTTTCTACCCACAATGCATCATCTACCAACTAGAAAATTGTGTTTGGGTTACAGCCAATCAAAGCTGTTTATGTTATTTTTTTTCTGTTATCTTTTTTTTAACTCAGTGATTGGTTCATTGTTATTTCCATCAATTTCCACCACAAGGCTAAACAATTGTTTTTAAAGTGCTGGCATTGGCAACTGTAGAGTGGTTGTTTCTTTATTTCCTATTGTTTGGATAAGTTTGGAAATTATTTTTTTTTTTTTTTTTATTAAGGAAACCTTTAAGTATTAAAACGTGTATCTTGGGTGGGCACTCGGCAACTTATCTACCATTTCATCCAAGCCGGTCACGTTAGTTCACTGAGCGCCCTCTCCTGTCTCAGGTGACTGGGAAAAAAAATGTTTCAACGTTGGACAACTTCCTAGATTCTGAACCAATAGTTGCCCAAAACCCTATGTAGTTTCCGTTAATGTCAGGGTGTAAGGTTAACAGCAACCATCTCAATATATAACAACCAGTGTTAGAAGGGATGGGGGGGGGGGAGTACTGCTTTCTTTCTGTTCTGCTAGTGATGGTTTAAAACATGCACGGCACTGCATGGTTACTGGTAATTCTCACTTTACAATGTCAGATGCTAGAAAATAAAATGGGGTTTCCCTTTCAATAGGCTACGAATGGTTTAAACAAATAATCTATCCAAAGGATATTTCCAGGCTACTGTATCAGTCTACTAAAGAATACAACAGTTTTTTTTTATTTCATTATGCTTAGATTTGGTTTTAAACAAAAGAACATTGCTGTTATATACTAGGAATAACCTTAAGGAGAATGTGATGCTATAAATAGAATTTGTTCCTTATCTAATTTTATTTCTTAGATGTTGATGTTTCCAGTTGTAGTCTGGGAAATGAAAATGCTCTCCCCTTACAATTTCCCCAAAGGCAGAGTTTTAGTTCAAGCATATTTTAAACTGAAAGGGGGGTTGTAGAGGAATGTCTTTGTGGGGAAGAGGAAGACTGATCTGACCAGTTTGGGTACCAGGTATACATTGAGTATACAAGACACACTGGGCTCTATCCCTTTAGGGCTCTTACCACCAGTAGGCTGCCAGTAGTTTTTAACAGGTCTATGGATCTCTCCCTGTGTGTGGCATCATTTCCTGTGTTGTCAGTAAATGCCAAGCCTTTGAAGATCCTGGAGGGCAAAGGGTTTGTGCTGTGGGGGAGGGATGGTTGGGGGGGGGGGAAGAGGGGGCAGATGAAGGCACAAGTCCAACTTTGCTGTAGAGTGGTAGGGAATCAGGAATGCAGCTGTGTTTTTCTCCCCCTAGTCTTACATGATTCTTAATACAAGTCTATGTATACAAGCTTGCTTATAGTAATGCATATAAGTACTTTTCGATGGGCATCCAGGCATGGAATGGGCTGCATTTAACAAACAAGGAAAACTAATAGCTTAACATCATTTAAAACACTAATAGAATGCAGGACTAGACTCAAACCATGGATGAGCAGTAGGATGCAATAATCTTCTTTATAGAAGGGGCGTCTGTAATGTATAAGATGAGATATGAAGATAGTAGACAGTCAGATGTCTTCTTCCTCATTAATATATATATATATGCATACAAACATACATATCCAACATACATACATACAGATGGAAATCTTTACTTTTTTGTATCTGGTTAGGCTAGTCATACATTTTTAGTAGTTCAAGACTGCTTTTAAATTGTTCTCACTAACAATTACCTTGTGGTTGGTTGATTTTGTTTTCTTATTTGATGCCATGTACTTAGCCAAAATTGTAAACAAATAGTTGTTGTTTTTTCGTTAGTCACCTTCCACTTTCTGTCAATTGAATGCCCTAAACTCTCATCTTGTCTGACCACAGGTCATTTCGCGAATCTTTTTCTGTGTGAACAGATCATGGTCGGGGAGGATCACATTACCAGAGATGAGGAAGGCTAACTTTTTACAGGTAAAGCCAATTCCATGGCTCTTTGTTTTTTGTTTTCTTTACCTATAGCAGTGATCCCAAAACATAGCTGTTGGTTATTTGTGACCAGCTGGGTTCAACCATTTTACTTTATAGGTCTAGTAAAGCAAATATGGCACACTAGGGAATTTTTTTTTTTTTTTTTTTTTTTTTGGGGGGGGGGGGTGTTGGTGGTCTATTAACAGTGGATCACAGCACCAAAGGTCCTGGGTTCAAACCCCGTTAAAGCATGGCTAAGATTTTTTTTTTCCGGGTGTAGAGGGTGTCCCTGAGTTCTCAGCTCTAATGGGTACCTGACAGTAGCTGGGGCAGAATGAAGGTGGCTGGGTATTGTGCTGGCCAAACAATCCCCTTATTACCCCCTGC
Source organism: Anisus vortex (assembly GCA_949126835.1). Classification (NCBI taxonomy): domain Eukaryota; kingdom Metazoa; phylum Mollusca; class Gastropoda; family Planorbidae; genus Anisus; species Anisus vortex. Next base: position 29,053,785 of record OX421508.1, read on the forward strand.
ACTATTCTAAATATGGGACACAACAGCGCATCACGTTTGGTTGGCGATCCAAAGGTCCTGAGTTTGAATTCTCGTGAAGGCTAAGATTTGTACTCAGGTCTGGAGGGCGTCCTTGAGTCTGCCCAGCCCTGTTGGGTACCTGACTTTAGTTGGGGTAAAGCTGGGCGTTGTGCTGGACACACACTCCCCTAGTATGCTCTGGCCACAGAAACTGGTGAACGCTGCTTCACCGGCCCCAAGGATCAATCTGGTCCAACTGGATACTTTACTTTTATACTTTGAAACTGTCTATGTTTTAAAAAAATTGGATTAGTATTTTATTTCTTTAAATATGCTACAGTGTAATGTGATGTAAAAATAAAAAACTGTCTTGTCAGACTTTGCGTGGCCTGGAGGATGAGGAAGACATCAACCAGATCAAAGATTACTTCTCCTATGAACACTTCTATGTGATCTACTGTAAATTCTGGGAGCTCGACAAGGATCACGATTTGTACATTGACAAGAATGACCTGTCCAGGCACAATGACCATGGTAAGTGAAGCCCAGGCTGGCTGGATGCGGAGGCTTGGTCAACTTGACACTTCTAGCAGATCCAGAAAAAAAAAATTCTTTATAAAGAAAATGACCTATCATAGCACACTTGAGTAAATATTTATTGTCGAAATACATAGTTGTTTTGTAAGCTGACTTAAAACCATCACTTAGCTGTCAATGTTTGTTTCTTTTACACTAGTTAGTTCTGAAGGGTCTAACATTATTAATTGTATTACATTAACATAAATGATGTTCAAATATATTTGATAATACAATTTGATAAAACTAACAGTTAAAAACAACAATGTTTTGATAAAGGATTATATATGTATTTACTATAATATGTGTATTTACTAATTATTCAATTGCAGCATTAAATTCAAGGCTCATTGATAGGATTTTCTCAGGGGCAGTAACAAGGTCAGTTTTAATGTTGATTATGTCTTTAAGGAGTGACCTCCCATAGCTTATATTTTATTACTACCCGGAATAATGTATTAGAAAGTTGTATATATTTTTTATCTCAACAGTTCAGTTTAATTGAAATTGTGTACTTTGTTTCCACCACACAGAGGGCCAGACTTTCAAGAAGGGAAAATGAGCTACAAAGAGTTTGTTTGGTTTCTGTTAGCGGAGGAGGACAAGAGACATCCGACCAGGTAAAGTTAGAGTGCTAACAACAACAATTCTGTCTTTTGGCATGGCATTACCAAAGCAAAGAAGCTAAAGAATATATGAATAATTGTGGCATTTTTTTCCATTGCAATTCCATTGCTTTCAATCAACTATTGTGGTAACACCAAAAGCATATTGCTTACAAACCAGAATGGGGCACGCTGGCCGAGCGGCAGCGTGAACATCTGGCATACCAAAGATCATGGGTTTGAATCCTGGTGCAAGCTAGGATTTGTTCTCAGGACTTGAGGGTGCCCCTGAGTCTACCCAGCTCTGATGGGTACCTGACACTAGTAAAAGCGTCTGGGCAATGTGCTGGCCACACATCCTCTTGTATGCCGTGGCCACAGAAACTGATGAACGCTGCGTCACCAGTCCTATGATCAGTTTGGTCCGAAGGTTATTTTACTTATAGTATATAATTCTAAATATGGTCTTTATATTATATTGGGAACTACATTATATATTTCTAAATAATGTCTCTGTGTAAACATTGATAACTGTGAATGTTTGATCTCCCTACTGTGAATGTTTGATCTCCGTGGGGCATTGAGTATTGGTTCCTCTGTGTAAACATTGATTACTGTGAATGTTTGATCTCCCTGTAACATTGAGTATTGGTTCCTCTGACTCTGTAAACATTGATTACTGTGAATGTTTGATCTCCCTGTAACATTGAGTATTGGTTCCTCTCTGTAAACATTGATGACTGTGACTGTTTGATCTCCCTGTAGCATTGAGTATTGGTTCCTCTGTGTAAACATTGATGACTGTGACTGTTTGATCTCCCTGTAGCATTGAGCATTGGTTCCTCTGTGTAAACATTGATGACTGTGAATGTTTGATCTCCCTGTAACATTGAGCATTGGTTCCTCTGTGTAAACATTGATGACTGTGAATGTTTGATCTCCCTGTAGCATTGAGCATTGATTGGTTCCTCTGTGTAAACATTGATGACTGTGAATGTTTGATCTCCCTGTAACATTGAGCATTGGTTCCTCTGTGTAAACATTGATGACTGTGAATGTTTGATCTCCCTGTAGTATTGAGCATTGGTTCCTCTGTGTAAACATTGATGACTGTGAATTTTGATCTCCCTGTAACATTGAGCATTGATTCCTCTGACTCTGTAAACATTAATGACTGTGAATTTTGATCTCCCTGTAACATTGAGCATTGGTTCCTCTGACTCTGTAAACATTAATGACTGTGAATGTTTGATCTCCCTGTAACATTGAGTATTGGTTCCTCTGTGTAAACATTGATGACTGTGAATGTTTGATCTCCCTGTAACATTGAGTATTGGTTCCTCTGTGTAAACATTAATGACTGTGAATTTTGATCTCCCTGTAACATTGAGCATTGGTTCCTCTGACTCTGTAAACATTAATGACTGTGAATGTTTGATCTCCCTGTAACATTGAGTATTGGTTCCTCTGTGTAAACATTGATGACTGTGAATTTTTGATCTCCCTGTAACATTGAGTATTGGTTCCTCTGTGTAAACATTGATGACTGTGAATTTTGATCTCCCTGTAACATTGAGCATTGGTTCCTCTGTGTAAACATTGATGACTGTGAATTTTTGATCTCCCTGTAACATTGAGTATTGGTTCCTCTGTGTAAACATTGATGACTGTGAATTTTGATCTCCCTGTAACATTGAGTATTGGTTCCTCTGTGTAAACATTGATGACTGTGAATTTTGATCTCCCTGTAACATTGAGCATTGGTTCCTCAGTGTAAACATTGATGACTGTGAATTTTGATCTCCCTGTAACATTGAGCATTGGTTCCTCTGTGTAAACATTGATGACTGTGAATTTTGATCTCCCTGTAACATTGAGCATTGGTTCCTCTGTGTAAACATTGATGACTGTGAATTTTGATCTCCCTGTAACATTGAGCATTGGTTCCTCTGTGTAAACATTGATGACTGTGAATTTTGATCTCCCTGTAACATTGAGTATTGGTTCCTCTGTGTAAACATTGATGACTGTGAATGTTTGATCTCCCTGTAACATTGAGTATTGGTTCCTCTGTGTAAACATTAATGACTGTGAATTTTGATCTCCCTGTAACATTGAGTATTGGTTCCTCTGTGTAAACATTGATGACTGTGAATTTTGATCTCCCTGTAACATTGAGTATTGGTTCCTCTGTGTAAACATTGATGACTGTGAATTTTTGTTCTCCCTGTAACATTGAGTATTGGTTCCTCTGTGTAAACATTGATGACTGTGAATGTTTGATCTCCCTGTAGTATTGAGCATTGGTTCCTCTGTGTAAACATTGATGACTGTGAATTTTGATCTCCCTGTAACATTGAGTATTGGTTCCTCTGTGTAAACATTGATGACTGTGAATTTTGATCTCCCTGTAACATTGAGTATTGGTTCCTCTGTGTAAACATTGATGACTGTGAATGTTTGATCTCCCTGTAGTATTGAGTATTGGTTCCTCTGACTCTGTAAACATTAATGACTGTGAATGTTTGATCTCCCTGTAGCATTGAGTATTGGTTCCTCTGTGTAAACATTGATGACTGTGAATGTTTGATCTCCCTGTAGCATTGAGTATTGGTTCCGCTGCATGGACCTGGATGGTGATGGCTACATTTCAATGTACGAGATGGAATATTTCCATGAAGAACAGATGAATAAAATGGAGACTCTTGGAATTGAAAGGTTACCTTTTGAGGACACTGTTTGCCAGGTAGGAATTCTCTATACTTTGACGTTTTTCATATTCTGTTACTTTTCTAAACAAGTTGAAGTCAATTGCATACCAAATGTAATATCTTTTTTTCTGAATAGATCTGAGAAGCACAAAGGAATATGTCTTCATCCTTAAGAAATGCATTTTTAAGCTTGGTCTTTATGGACATAGAAATAATCATCTGTATAGATAGAACCTCTTTTATATATAAGGAACAGTTTTTTTAATAACTATATCCGCGAAGTAGGGACACCATATTTACAGTATTTATTTAAAGTGTATTCGGACTTTTAAAACCCTCCCGTTAGGTACTGTTAACAAACCACCCTTTACAGTACACAGGCAGAAATATTTATCAATAAAACAATATGTATACATAAAAGAAAATGTTACGGTCCTGTAAAATTATATATATATTTTCTCATATAATATAATGAAAAAAATCTTGAATCCGCGATTGTCGAACCGCGAAGTAGCGTGGGTTCACTGTTGATTTATCAGTGGTATACTGGGGCACCTGAAAATATTTTTTCCAGTAGTAGGGAAGGGTAAGCCTGTCTATGTATATACCATAGAATTTCAATGGACTTGTACCCCTAAATTTTAATAGACCCACACCCCAGCCCATTTTTTAGGATGCCATTAGCATACAATAAAAAATTGTTGTTTTTTTGTTTTGTTCTATTTAGTTTCACTTTTATGTTTTAGTCTAAGACTTTTTGCAAGTTGATGATGTTTAAATTTAAATTTATTGTAAAACATTTCAGGTGATGGAAGTTTTTCAAATGTAGCAATAGTTGGCTATTTTTTTATTTTTTTTTATTCCTTCAGATGATAGACATGGTGTGTCCTAAAATTCAAGGGAAGATCACTCTAGGGGACCTGAAGTCCTGTAAGATGACGAACATTTTCTTTGACACTTTCTTCAATTTAGACAAATTTCTGGAACATGAGCAGAGGGACCCATTCGCTAACGCCAGGGTAAATAAGTGGTCTTTTAACTGGTGGTGTTTTATATTGTCTTTCAAAACTTTGAAAGTTTCCAGGGTTCATAGGGGCTGGGAAAGTTTAGGAACAAAAAAAATTGACTTTATTTTTTGTTCAAGTTTGTATAACTGACCACAGGTGTGTGGGTAAGCTTGTGATTTTGGCTAATGTTTAAAATGAATAACTAAGTCATAAGGTTAGGAAGTCGTCAACAGCTATCATGTTTTTTTTTAAAACTAATTTGTTGTTTTAAACCATAGGTTCTCAACGGGGGCGTTATTGCCCCCCAGGGGGCGGTGAGCAGCTTTAGGGGGGCGCTAGCGTTCCCGGGGGCGATTGGGGGGCGGTAAAGGGCAAGTGGGCGGTACAAATGTACCTGATATGATTTCAACTCCAAACATATTGAATCGATTTTTTTTTAAAATGAAATGTGATGTAAACGCTGCTAAGTATCTAGGCTGCTAATATTAATGATATTATTGTCTCAGTTTTACTGAGATGTTATTGAATGCATGAATGCCTTCCGCCGTATGTATGCACTATTGTTAAGCGGATTAGATACGTAGTAATTATACAAACTGGGTAGTTAATGTAATGTTTGAAAATATACATAGGCCTATTCATCCTTTAGTAATATAATATTTATATAATTTTCAAATACTTTTTACAGTTTGTTCAGTTATAAATTTTGAGCCATTTATTATTTTTTTTTATAAAAGAAAAAAAAAACATTCCAAATATTAGCTCAAATGAAACGGGTTAATTATCTCCCTTTAATAAAAAAAAAAAAAAAACTATTATTGTCTCGATATAATTTTTAATTGTTTGCCAATTTTATAATTTTCTTGTTATGTCTTTATGTATGCCTTTATTGCCTATTTATTGTACTTATTGTTTGTACTATGTGGCAAAATAAATATTGCTCATTGTTCATTGACGAGGACTACAAGCGATGGCTACTGCACACAGAAGCGCATTGGTTAGCAAAAGATAACTGTTTAAATATAATGTATGAGACTTGGATTCAGGGCTCTAGTTTTTTAAAAGCAAATGCGATTCTTTGGGAGAAAATTAAACAGTTTCTCTACGTGTGAGTTTGGGCAACAATTTTATATTGCATTCTTATCAACCTCGTATGTGGAAAGTGGATTTTATGCTAGTACTATTTGGTTGTTAAGAAAGAAAAACAAGACAAGCTGCAAATTGTATAGCGTGGAGACCTAAGGCTTTTGCAAAGAAAATTGAAACAAATTTAGACAAACTACTAGCAACACACCAGGCAAACGATTCACATTAACATTGAATTCTTATAAAGCCTCTTGTTTAGGTAAATTTTTTTTCTATTAATTCTTACAATATGTTTCCTTTTCATTTTTTTTTAAAGACAATAAATAAGCACACAAATCTAGTCGGCCCAAAAAAATTGCAGAAACTATATTGATTGGGTGGGGAGAGATGGCGCAAAAAAAGTTTGGGGGGGGCGCTGAGCGGAAAATAATGTAAAAGGGGGCGGTGAGCCGAAAAAGGTTGAGAACCTATGTTTAAACAATCGTGTTGTTTTTATCCTGAAATTTTTCTATGAGTACTTACTATGAGTGCATCTCAAAAAGACTAGTTCAAGACTTGTTTAATAAAATAGCATTCATTTTTTTTTGTACTTCTATTAATCATACATTCATATAAAGTAACAGTAAGTTTGCAATTTTTTCTATTTTCACACTATTTAAGTTTTTGAACAATTGACCTTTGTCCTAACTAAGAATAAAAAAAAAGTTTTTACCTTGGCCCAATACAAATAGGGGTCACACTGACCGAGCGGCAGGGTGTTCGGCCGGCCATACTGAAGGTCCTGGGTTTGAATCCTGGAATTTTTTTCCCTGGACTCGAGGGTGTCCCTGAGTCTACCCAGCTCTGATGGGTACATGACGTTAGTTGGGGTAAAGTAAAGGCGGCTGATCATTGTGCTGGCCACACATCCCCTAGTATGCCGTGGCCACTGAAACAGGTGAATGCTGCTTCACCGGCCCTATGATCAATTTGGCCGACGGGTACTTTACTTTACTACACAAAAAAATGTTATTCACCTTTGCCCAATGAACTATGAATTATTGTTGCTTCAATTTCTATTAGTTGTTCTTTGGTGGTGTTATTGTTGTTTAATTAATTTTTCTTCTTTTAAATTATTTATTGATTTCAATTTGAATGAAACTGTTCTTTCAATCTAAATAGGCTAAATAGAATGACTGAAGCTTCTGCAGACCATGTTTATATATAATAGAGCAGTGGCGTAGCTAGGGGAGGGGGGGGTCCAAATTTGAAAATCCCCCGGGGCCCCTACTTAAGGGGGGCCCCTACTTAAGGGGGGCCCCTACTTAAGGGGGCCCCCAAACGAGTGGCCGAATTGTTTTTTCTCATGTCATAATGTCGAATGGCAAAATGCAGGGCCCCTAAAGAGGCCAAGCCCCCCGGGCCCCCAAATCCCTTGCAATGGCACTGTAATAGAGTGTGTGTGAGTGTATGTATTATCCATGTAGTGATGTGTGCTTTGTTCCACTTGCAGGATCCCAACAGTGAGCTGGTGGAAGACAGTGACTGGAACCGCTATGCAGAAGAAGAGTACAACATTTTAGTAGCTGATGAAGGCAACGTTGACTTGGATGATGGGTAAGGTGGACACATCATCTCAACTATTTTTCTTATAATCTGTTTGTTTGTTGTTGTTTTTTTTTTTTGTGTACTTGTTTAAGTGTTTTGATTTTCTTTTGGAGAAATGCAGACAGAGATGTCTTAGTCCATTAAATGAAGTTTGTCCATTATGGGAATTAAAAGAAAGCATGTCTAGTTGTCTGGGGGTCATTGAATTGGCCACACTGTTTTGCTTTTATTGGGGGAGATATGCTAACAGGAATAAAAATATAAGCAAATCATATAGGAGATATATATGAGATATATGTTTAATATATGAATTAAAACAAAATACATGTACTATGACTGCTAAACCTTTTTACTCCTACTTCATGTGTTCAGGGGGTTATTGAATCTTTGAAATGTTTTGTTTGCTGTTATAACACTAGTTGTTATTTATTGATAGGAAAAAAAATATATTTAAGGCATCTAAGAACTATTCTATGAAACGCTTAAAAATTATATTTTGTTCCTCATGACATTTTCAGAAACTACGAAGATGACTTTGAGCCAGAGGACGAGGACGAGCTACTGCGTGAGGAGATGCTGCGACTGGCAGACGGTGGCACCATCCCGTCCAGGACGATTACCCCGGGCCAGTCCCACACGGATGACAACATTTACGACTTCAGCAGTGCCAATCTGGGATACTGACTCTAGTCCATCTCTTATGGCCCTGCCCGCGCGGAGATCGTCGCTGTGTGAGTGGGGGCCACGTAGATTTCATCCACACTGCCGGCCGCTGCCCTATCAGGTTGTGTGGAGGGAAAAGACGAGGAGGAGGGTCAAATAATTGAGTGGAAACTTTCCAGTGGAAGAGTGGATTTCATTCGATAATCCACCAATGACCTGGACAAGCCATCCAGTTCAGAACACCATTGCAATAGATTCGAGTCCTCGAGTGTTTGGTTCACTCTGATGGAATCTAGTTGTTTTTTTTATATATAAGTCACTAGTCAGAAGATGAAAATATTAAGGTACAGCCACAATCAGTCAATTGATTTCAACTCCCATGGCAGGAGGATCAGGAAGCATTGGCAATACATCACTTGGACTCCACTTGGAGTTTATGGCAATTTTTTTTGTTTATAGGATAGTTGTTTTTTTTTCTTCTGTGGCTAACTTAGCAGTGCTGTCAGACGGTAAAGAAAAAATACCTCTGGCTGATGGTACAGTGAAATATGAACTTCAATGCCATTATTTTTAATGAAATTACTGTAGTAAACTTTTCAATAGATCTTTATTTAAGAGGACATAACTTTCTTATCACTTAAAATTGAGAATCTCATATATAACCATATGTGATCATATTATTATTTTTTTCTTCAAGTTATTGTTTGCCTAACCAAATAAGTTGTAAATATTCAAACAAACAAAAAAAAATCTCTATTTATCACATATATAAAGTTTTTATTTCACATCATTTCATGAAATGTTGATGTTATTTTGCTATTCATTCATTTAGAGGTTTCAAACCCCCTGACTCATCACATTGGAGACAGCTTTTAAGATGTCTTGGGACCAAGACTTTGAAGAGTGTCGAGTGTGTGTGTGGTCCATAATCCTTATCCCCTCCCCACAATAACGCATTTCATATTATTTATTGAAAAAAGTCAGTAAAAATGACATCCTTGCCACAAATGATATCACATTTATTATTCTCTTTAAGATTTCTTCCTAATCTTGTCTGTGTCAATTCATTTTGCATGTAACCCCTTTAATGGGCATGTTACCAAATGTGTTTTTTTTTTTACTGCTTGTAGAATTTTTAATTATTTTTTTTTATATATAAAAAAAAACTGTTTTAAAAAGATTCAATTTTCTTGTTTTTCTTTCATCTTTACAATCAACTACCTTTTTTTTTTGGTTTGGTTGTTTAATTTTTTCTTGACATTTTGTTTAAAAAAAAGTATTTATTCTAAATTATTGGTACTGGTATTTTTTTTTTTAGTTTTCTATTTACTTTTTTGTATTTACTAAAATATTTTTTCCTAAAGTATCATGAAAAACAAAAAAATGAACTAAATGTGAAGCCAGATGTAGATAGTATTCTTTCTGTTCAAATTTATCAACATTTAAATATTCTTTAGAAGAAATAAAAAAAATAGAGCAATACTAGTAGAAATTTTCCAGAATATGGAACCAAGCTAATAATTCCTCTTTATTTTTATATGGGCCTGATAAAGAAGAATTGCAATGTTTAATTTATTTATTCCTTGTTTATCTGAGAATGAGCCTTATCAAATATCTTATCCATACAGAGCTCACTAGAAATGATCATTTGTATAGCGTTACTGATTAAAATAAAGGATAGATAAATGTAAAAGTTGTCTTTTTAGGTGTACAGTCTCAGAGAAAATGTTTCACTGTAAATCTTACTCGAGGCCTAGGTTGTAAAAACCTATGTGAATAAATGAAGTATGTTTATATTTAATTTGTGAAAATTGACCTACCTGCAATATTTACAGGCACACACAATGACTGAAATCAAAGACTATAATAAGATGGACAGCTTGCTCTATTTTTACTTCCTTTATTTTAAGTTGCATTTTCTGTCTGGGTGCAAAAATTGGCTTCGATTTTTCGACCACTTCCCGTGGTCCGATCGAGCTGAAATTTGGACAGCAAATTTGAGGCGCCTAACAATACATCCTATCAAATTTTCAGTTAAAACGACTTAATAATACTACACTTATGACAATATTCATTTCTTAAAAGGAAAGTATAAGAAATATTTTAATTTCGCGTTAAAAATGCCTGTGCAACTTTTTATAGTTTTTCGGCGCAAAGCTAGACAAAAAAAATTATGCGCTACGATTATTTTTAGAACAATTCATACGAAGTAAAGAGATATTTTTGAGATTTGCGACACAGATATTTTTTCTGTACGTTTCATTTGCAGTAGTCAATCAATTATTTAATTACCTGATGGTAAACTTAGTTTACAAATAAAGGGAGTATAATTAAAACTTCGTTTTTATGGTTTTCTTGTTTAGAGCTTAAGTGTTAGTATGATAATCACATTGTATTGCTATAACTTTTATCACCAGCTTGTACATATATAGATATTTATTATTGGATATATTTTCCATTCACCTGTGCTACAAAGACCTTGTGCCTCAACATATTTGCCTTAAAATTATCATTAACGATTCATTTGCTTTCAATGTCTTTTGCTCAGGCCTTTCTTCTGTAACTTGACTTCATGCAAATCTAAACCACTGAAGGAAAGCTGAAATATATATTTAATTACTTCATGTGTTTTTTTATATTGTGGTGTGCGTGTGAAGGTTGAAATAATGAACTACAAGTAGCAAATGGATCCAATAACTTATTCTTGTGTTTATTTATCCTCTAAGCCATTCACTTTTAAACAAATTTATTTACCAAATGTCCAGTTCCTGTGACAAGTTTTGTTTATGTTTATTTCATTGAATGCCACAATATGGTTTGTGGTTATATTATCTGGTTTGAAATTAGAAAGATCTAGTTAATGAAAATGTATTGTAGAGAGAGAGAGAGTAAGAGCTTGCGTATTTGTATTCTAAATAATTCTGCCGTCCAGATTTGAACTCACATTATAACTTTATTTTGACTGTTTGTGTAGACCATTGAATTATTACTGTATTTAAATATTATTATATTAAATTTATTATATAAATCTCTACTATTGAAAACCGGTTAAATTCTACTTAATATATTATTATCACATTTGTTTTCAATTTTCAATGATTGCCTTCATGACTTTTACCGTAAGAAAGAATCTGCTTTTTTTAAATAGGGGAATTCCCCCCACCTCTACTCCAGTTAGAGGCTGTTCCACTGTCCTGATTCAACACAATCGCTTTCTAGCTGTACCCAAGGCATGTTTCATCATTCTGGCTCCTGGCTAATGCTGATAAAAAAATGCAAGACTAGACTCAGACCACGGACGAGTGTAGGACGCAGTGATATTCTTCATAGAAGGAGCGTCTGTAACTGTAATAGATAAGATAGGAAGTCTCGTCCCCTTGACTCTAGCTCATTGTAGTCACCTCACTATAATCCTTTTAATGAACTCTTCTCTTATATAATTATTCAGTGAATTTGTTCTGTTCTTCGATTAACAAACTTTGAGATTTCCTGATTTGTTTATTGAATTTCTGTTGGAGTTGCCCTCTTTTTAGGAATTTATGACAAACAATTGAAAATGTTGCCTATGTTTGAAATACTGTAATATATTTATATTTCGGGTCTTCTTTAATCCATATGAAATATAGAAGCATGCTATTTTGTCTCTCATTAGGAAATAAGTTTTCAATCTTTTACAGTATGTAATTGATTGTTTTGATGGAATTTTCATTTATGTGCCGGTATATCTTTTACAAAATAAAAGAGTCTTTTTACTGAGATATCATCTATCTTTAAAAATTGTTCTCACGCTTAAAAGCAAAAGTTCTTTTTTTTTCCATTGCATACTAAAAGCTAGATCTCATTAAGGCTGTACCGTTATAAATGATGTTTTTGTTATATATTGTATGACAATCAAATTGTTCCCCCAGCACACACTACTCACTAATATCTTGCCATCAACTTGATGATTCAATCAATATTATAGGATGGAATCACTGAAGATGAAATGGTTTCTCACAGCCTTGTGCTGGGGAGTTGCTGTTCTGTTATCCAGCCAGTTGTTGGCTATGTTTGTTATTGCTGTTACTGTTAGTGTATTTTGTTTGTTTGTTGTTGTTAACCTTTATTTTTGGGGTGGGGAGGGCTTACTACACAATACAAGTATATGATCTAGGGGGTATATACCTTATACTCTATTGTATATATACTAAAGTTGTTTCTTAATTTATCAGCAATATTAGTGAAATATAAGGTTCAATGTTTTTGTCTCCACACATTCTTGGTCACATAATAATAAATTAAATAAATTAATAAATTGTTCAAAAATTAGATTTCATTATTAAAATAAAATTATTTAAAAATAATTCAAAAATTCTACATACCGGATGTATGTATTTTCTTCAGCTAAATGACTCTTGTGTGTGGACCACACAAAAATGGTTAAGCATGAAAATTATTTCATTGTTTGGGAAGCATAGGTGGAACAGTGGGCTATTGAGTTAAGTCCTTACATTTAACTTGTGTATCAGATATAACAACAATTTTTCTTGACTGCAGCCTTTTGCGGAGTTAAAAAAAACTCTTCCTTTCTATTTGGTCTTTTAAAAAAAAAGTTTATTTCACTGGAGAGCTTTGTCAAGATTTAGGATTTCAATGTTAAACAGTTTAAGTAAATTTTAAATAGTGCACAAGCCATACCAGAATGTCGAACATTGAAATGAGCCAGATAAATACCGGTACATTACTACTATTTACAGATAAATACACTGAGATATACCAATTTCAGTTTATTAAATAGGGTTATATAAATATCATAGGTATATGAGAAATTGTTGAGTTTTGAGTATAACTGAACATGTTTGTAATAAAATGATCAAATATTGCTTGACATTGAATTTGTTTGTTTCTATTGTTTATGTTTGTCAATTGTATCTTAACAGAATAGGAATCATTAGACAGGATTTTATCAAATGTTGAAACTAATATTTCAAAGATAATATCTGGATTAGGTGTACAAGAAAATATTTTGGCCAGCATTATAGTGCTCAGCCTGCATTTGCTTTTTACTACTAAGTTCAATGACTTCAGAATAAGTTTTGAGATATTAAGAAAATGTGCTGCTGTTGAGTTTAGCAACGAGGACTATAGCCGACCAGGACTTTAGCCAACCAGAACTTTTGCTGACCGGGACTTTAGCCGACCAGGACTTTAGCCGAACAAGGACTTTAGTCTATTAGGACTTTAACCAGTGATCAATAGATCAAATACAACAGCAATACTATTACAATACTAATGAAACAAACATCAAATAAAATTAACAAATGTTGGTTTAACACTAAACTAAAGAAACTGTGCAAACAAAAAGAAAATCTATTCAAAAAGTTTAAGGCAACTAATTCAATTAGACTACATAAAAAATACCTAAAAATTAAACATTTAACTCAGAAACTAAGCAGACAGCTGCAGAATGAATATGTAAACAATGTAATTTCTAAAGATAATAATAAAAACTTATGGTCCTACATTAAATCAAGAAAAATGGACACTACAGCCATAGCTCCACTAAAAGGCCAAAACAATGAAACTTATAATGATAATGAAACCAAAGCTAATATCCTTAACACACACTTTGCATCATCTTTTTCAAATCCAGGTGACCAAGAAATCTTCATAAATTTAAACAAACTAGAAGAGATAGGACATATAAATGTAGATGAAAAAGGCATTAAACTACTCCTAACCAACTTAAAAGCAAACAAAGCTTCTGGTCCAGATGAAATACCAGCAAGACTGCTTAAAGGAGCGTCTGTAATGTATAAGATAAGATGAGCCTATATTATGATGAAACTGTCCAGTGTAGAAGTATAGCAGATAAAAACCTATCTAGATGTTTACTTTATTTAAATTTAACAATTCTTTCAAGTTAAAATATTTGAATTATTATTATTACATAAGGACATTTTATCGTCGAGTATTAATAATTAATAATTATTGAGAAAAAATCAAGACAAGGGAGTTAAACATTAAAAACTACGTTTTAATTTTTATAACCTGTTTAACTCCCTTTTTTACTATTATTTTTTTTATATAGAAACAATGAGGTCAGCTTTTTTATAAAAAAAAAAGTGCTGCTAGTTATGCTGGTTCATCAGATGGACTGTCACGTGTGTTGGTCACGTGACTTGATGCCCGAATTAATATTACAAAAATTCCCTTTACTGTTTTTCTAAATAGTGAAAATGGACAAAATAATGGACATCTCATTCTATGTCATACAATGTAAAAACTCAGAAGGATGGGACGGGAACACAGAACATGTATAACGTAATGTTTAGTCAATATCTCGCCGTTATCCGAGTTGTCCATCAGCAAGGAATCATAAATCATACATAATTAGCAGCTTCGTTATTAAAATGAGACCGGAAATACTTACAGCAGACGAAATATTAACATGTGATAGAATCTCAAATAAAAATGTGTTCTCAGGTGAAATATAAAATGAGTCAGTCTACATTTTAATATTTTTTTTATGTTCAATAATGAATAGTAGGTAGTAAGTAAAGTACCCGTCGGACCGAATTGATCCATAGGTCCGATGAAGCAGCGTTCACCAGTTTCTGTGGCCACGGCATACTAGGTGATTGTGTGGCCAGCACTATGCACAGCCGCCTTTACTTGACCCCAACTAAGGTCAGGTAAATGGGGCACGGTAGCCGAGCGGCAGCGCGTTCGACTGGCGAGCCAAAGGTCCCGGGATCGAATCTTGGTGCAGGCTAGGATTTTTTCCCGGGTCTGGAGGGTGTCCCTGAGTCAATAATGAATAACTAATATCTTATCTTATACATTACAGACGCTCCTTCTATAAAGAAGATTATTGCGTCCTACGCTCATCCGTGGTCCGAGTCTAGTCTAATGTAGGCCTATTAATAGCTATTAATACATTGTAGCAACCTTTTATTTTATATAAAGTTGCAAACATTATTCGAATACCCGATACTGATATAGATCTAGATTCAAGTCTAGAATATCCAAAAAATTCGAAGAAATCCTTTGAAAAACGGGACACGTATTTTCATAATATGTTCTTTTCTTACACATTACAGATCTAATAGGAAAAGGTTGGTGGACCTAGTTCTCTTCGAGATGTGCTTGGTGAATGAGTGTGTGGACATTGGAATCTTTCATTTCAATTGAGAGAGACAGAGAGAGACAGAGAGAGAGAGAGAGAGAGAGACAGAGAGAGAGAGAGAGAGACAGAGAGAGAGAGAGACAGAGAGAGAGAGACAGAGACAGAGAGAGAGAGAGAGAGACAGAGAGAGACAGAGAGAGAGAGAGAGAGAGAATTAGAGGAAAAGGTAGGAAAACAAGACAGAGAAAAAAAAAGAAAAAAAAAGGGAGGGGGGAGAGTTATTTTGTTATGACGCTAATATGATATCACTACCGGTCACAAACTAACAATGTTAATCCCAGCCTACAACAGCAGCTTACATTGCATTTAATTATTTAATATGCATTTTGTACTACATGCATTTAGTCCTCTTGTATCCGGGGGTGGGGGGTGAGTGAGGAGCGAGGTAGGATTAGTAGCTGTCTGGGTTAAAAACGTTTCTTTCCTTCCAAGTTGCAGACGTTTCTTCTAGAATAAAGATCACACACAAAATCCAATAGGGCGACAGGAAATGGTCGGCAGCAGGGGTTAGAACCCGCGGGTAGCCTATACCAAACACGCATAGACACATATTGATGTACCTTTAGCAGGCGCCAATCCGTGAACTATGTTACTCCGGGTCATGGGTCATAAAGTTCGTCTGTCACGGAGAGATATATCGTTTGATGAAATGTAGCGAATGAATCAACGAATGAATCAACGAATGAATCAACGATTTAATCAACGAATGAATCAACGAATGAATCAATGAATGAATCAACGAATGAATCAACAAATGAATCAACGAATGAATCAACGAATGAATCAACGAATGAATTAACGAATGAATCAACGAATGAATCAACGAATGAATCAACAAATGAATCAACGAATGAATCAACGAATGAATCAACGAATGAATTAACGAATGAATCAACGAATGAATCAATGAATGATTCAACGAATGAATCAACGAATGAATCAACGAATGAATCAACGAATGAATCAACGAATGAATCAATGAATGAATCAACGAATGAATCAACAAATGAATCAACGAATGAATCAACGAATGAATCAACGAATGAATTAACGAATGAATCAACGAATGAATCAATGAATGATTCAACGAATGAATCAACGAATGAATCAGCGAATGAATCAACGAATGAATCAACGAATGAATCAACGAAAAGAGAAAACAACAACACACCAGTAGCGTGAATAGATGAAGTTCGCGGGGAGAGGGGGGGCAGCGCCAAACGGACACTTTCTTAACCGCTACATAAACTGGTTTTCAGAAAATGAAAACTAACATAAGGAGCCCATTTCGACCCCGCACCAGGCGCCACTTTCCTAGAAACGTAACTGAAGAACACACACACATAAAACTTGTAATATAGTATCGGGTAATATAGCGAACTGCAAAAACTGGACACACAATGTTTGGCCGCGGTAATAAAAAAAAAAAGTAGACTGGCGATCCGAAGGTCCTGGGTTCGAGTCCTGAGTCCACCCAGTTCTGATGTAAAGGCGGCTGGGCATTGTGCTGGCCTTACGTCCCCTAATACGCGGTGGCCACAGAAACTGGTGAACTCTTTGACCGGCCCTATGATCAGTTTGGTCCGAAGGGTAGGCCACCTTTACTTGGGTGTGTGTGTGGGGGGTGAAGGTGTATAGTGGGGGGGGGGGGGGGTAATTATGGGGCTAATCGATAAGATAATCCGTTAAACAAACAACTATATGATTTATTAATCATGAACCTAAACAACGATTGGTGCATGATTAAATTTGATATTCGCCAAATTAATTCTTTCCCATCATCATCACTATCATCACTTTTCTTTCTCTCCCCCTTTACTCTCGGCCTGTCTCTTTTTCTCTCACTCTCATTCTAGCTCTCTATTTCTCTCTCTTTCCCTCTCCTCCATCTCTCTCTCTTCTTAATTCCAGCCAGTTACTGCCGGATATTGCCAGAGGTCAGAGCTTTAGCTAATCAAATTGGCATCAACTTAATCAATCTTTTTCTTTTCTCATTCTTTCTATTTATTACATCAACACTTCAGTCTCACACAAAGGTCTCTCTTTCTCTCTCTCTCTCTTTCTCGTCCCCTTTCTCTCCTTTTCCTCTCTCTCTCTCTCTCTCTCACACTCTTTCTCTCTCTCTCTCGTTGTCATATTTATTTCCTTTTCACTCTCACTCTTTCTTTCTCTTTTCGTTTTCCAGCGCCCCTCTTTCTTTCATTCTCTCTGTTCATTGTTCTCTGTCTCTCTCTATTGCTCTCTCATCCCCTTTCTCCACTATCTCTCTCTTTCTCTCTCTCTCTCTCACTAATTTCTCTATCTCTCTCTTTCTAACTCAAAGTGTTATTATAGGGTCTTTGTTACAGACATTACTGTCTGTATGTGTCGTATTACAGGCTTTGGTCAGCCTCGGTCACTGCTACAACATCAGTACATGTCCTTTCGGTTACTAATCCACATTGCTATTACTGACCAACCCTTATAGGCTACCCTTTTTTTGGTCATTACCCCCTTTTCTGATAAAGTCTAGAATCTAGAACATCATTGTGTAAAACTAGTATCGCTTCTGTCTCATTCTCTCTCTCTCTCTCTCTCTCTCTCTTAACAATTCATCTTTCTATCTATCTATCTGTTAGTATGACTATTTAATTCATATTTGTCTCTATGTTTATCTTCCTGTATCTACTTACTCTACCCACAGATCAATATGTTTTACTGTAGGCTATATTCCCAGCGGGCACACCACGTCTTATCGACGTGTTTTCCGCGTTTTTTTTGCCCCCGTCGATACAAAGTGGTGTGCCCGCTGGGCTTCAACTTCTCTTTCTGTGCCCACCCAGTTTAACCCTTACAGTCCCGGGCGCGTATATAGCGGGACTGAAGATAGCATAGATAGAAAGTAGGTCGGTACGGGAAGGGTTAACGACTTCTCTCAATCCCTCTTTCCTTCTCTAGGCCTATACCTCTGTCTCAGTGATTTATACTTTCCTTCTCTAGGGCTATACCTCTGTCTCAGTGATTTATACTTTCCTTCTATAGGCCTATACCTCTGTCTCAATGATTTATATTTTAAAGATATAAATGAATAGCCGATTATATTTTGTGTATTTTATGTATATCAAAATATTATATTATCGCAATAAGCTAATTCAGTCGTCTTCTTCTTCTTCTTCGTTCTCTAAAACTCCTGCAGGGCGACAGGGATCCGCCGGTGGCAGGGATAGAACCCGCGACGTGTCAGTTGGTTTTTGGTTGACAGTCCGGTGAACTAACCGCTGGACCAGCCGGCTAATTCAGTGATTGATGTCGTACTATATGTCTTTCTCACTTTTTATCTACCCGTTCCACCACAACCTCACCTCCTTTTCAATCCAGCTTGCCATCAACTTGATTTCAATCTTATCTTATACATTACAGACGCTCCTTCTATAAAGATTATTGCGTCTTACGCTCATCCGTGGTCCGAGTCTAGTCTTGCAATACATGTACTAGTACTACTTACCTAATCACTAACTTCCTTTATTCTCCATTCCCAGTTCGTTTGTTCCTAGATTTACAATCTGAAATAGTCTGCTCAACTTCTTACAACGAAACAAGCTTAGGCCTACTATTTTACGATCCAATCCACTTATTGCTATCTGTAAAAAATCATTTGTACATTTATATACATTTTATTTTTTGTAAACTCACGTCAAGTAACAAAATTACATAAATAAATTTAAAAAATCGTTATCCTCAAGGTAATACAAAAAATGAATTATCGTTCTTAGAAGAAAAGAAAAAAAACTCCCTTCTGCTCTGTTGACCCCTGCGACCTTTTAGTTTCCTCTTCC
Organism: Anisus vortex; assembly: GCA_949126835.1. Classification (NCBI taxonomy): domain Eukaryota; kingdom Metazoa; phylum Mollusca; class Gastropoda; family Planorbidae; genus Anisus; species Anisus vortex. Next base: position 29,073,003 of record OX421508.1, read on the forward strand.
CCCCCCCCTCGCGCTTCTCTTCTAGCATCTAAAGCTTTCTATTTATAGTGCTGATTCTGTGGTTGGAGTTCTCTCCCCCTCTACCACACAGTTATCTAACGTAGGAAAGAAAAAAAACAAACTCGCTCAATCTTCCTGTTTGTTAATTAGGTTTCTGAAACGACCAAAAGATGGGAGCTGTGGGGAGTGGGGAGAATGGGGGGGGGGGGGGGGGGCGGGGGCGGTTTGTAGGGAAAGGCTTAGTGGCAAGATTTAAGTAAAGGGGAGGGGGAAACGGGGGGGGGGGGTAATTTGCTGACACGCAATGGTTCAAAACATTTCTAGCGTTTTCTTATGATCTTAGACTAATAGAATTAATAACATTGCAGGGAGATAATAAACAACAACAAAAAAATTTATTATTCAAACTATACGAGGTTACGTAATTTTATACTAAAATAGTATAACTTAAACAGTAGGCCTACTCTAGAGACTAGACCAGGGTTCGGCAAAATAAGGCACGCGTGCCAAACTTGGCACGCAATGCGATTTTCAAAGGCACGCGAGAGACCTGCAACTCCTGCAAGGGGTAATTTTTATTGCTAAAAAAAATAAAAAAATTTCCGGTTCTGAATTAGATAAACTGTCTGTTGAAGCCGATGTTTCTGAATGACATAGCGACACATTTAGTGAGTTGAATTTCATTTACAAGGGCCACTGGAATGGATTTGCACTGAAACTGAACAATATTTTGCCATGAAATCAATTTCAAAAGATTTAACTATATCATGTAGATCTAGATATTAAGGCATATATTAAGATGGATAGTTGGGCTTTTTCAGCAGTACATTGACGCACTCGAAGCGGAGTTTTCTAACCAAAGGCAAGACTTTCCAATCCATGGACTCATTTTTTCATACCACATAAAGCCTAAATGGTTTTATCTTACTAGGAGGGATATTGATGATTTTAAAATGCATCTAGTTGAATTTTACACTTTAAAAAAAATGGGCATCAAAAAGTGCCCATTTGCGGAAAATATATGGAAGGAAGCTGCTTAGGAAAGTCATCTGCTATTCTCAACTACTAGGCTTTCGCTCTTCTACTTCCAGCTTTTGGTTTAACTTACACTTGTGAACAGATTGCATCATACAAGATGGCTGTTTTAAGCATACAAAGAGATCACCTAACCTTGACCACTCAGTAGTGACTAAATATGTATCTGACATTATACAATGTATGAAGAGCATTCAAGGCAAGGTCTCGTTAATTAATACAAACTAATTACATTTAAAAAGTGTTTTTAATCTCATCTTCTTTAATTAAACATAAATATAAGTAATTCTGAAAATAAATTTATAAATGGAGGTGGTGAGCCCTCCGTGGGAACAAGTTTTTTTTATTCATGGAAGATAATAAAACCGTTTAATTAGAGCTAATATTTGTAAGATATTTCGTTATTTTTTTTTTTTAAATGTAGTCTATATATGGCATATAATTAGTAACTTAGAAATGATCAAACTGTACAAAATATTTGAAAAATGTATAAATATTATATGAGTAAAGAATTTATATGTATATTTTTAATCCTACATTCTATACTCAGTATTTATGATTACTACGTATACATTCTGCTTAAAGTACATTCTTGTGCTACCTTGTGAAGGTCTACACTAGTTAAAAAAACACAAAAAAAAATATATCACAGTTAAACTGAGATCAAAATCATTACATCTAAACATTTTCTTGCGTGTCGGCTACCGGCCAAATTTTTAGAAAACAGTCTAAAGTAAGAACCAACCATGTGTCAATTAAGGGCCGACTGAAATTCGGTTTCGGCGCCGAAAGTAGGCAAACGGCCTCCTTCGGTGTAATTTCGGTTTCGGCTGAAGCCAAAAAGAGCTTTCCGTTTCGGTCGAAACGGATATTGATTTTCAGTCGTCAACCGAATATACATTTTAACTTTATAAATTCAGTCTGCAACGCTAGTGCTGCATCTATTACTCTGCTTCTTGATAATTTCCTTTAGTTAAACTGTTAAACTGTTGTGAATTAATCTGTGAAGTCGAAAATTGAAGCTAATAATAAAGTTTTTTTTAATCACACCAAACAATGTTGAAAAATGAAATGTGGAATTATACTGTGCAGTCTTTTTATATCTTTTGTTTGGCAATTTCGGTTTCGGCCGAAGGTGCAGATAAACTTTCGGTTGCGACCGAAAGTCAATTTATAACTTTTGGCACGGTTTCGTTTTCGGTCGAACAAAAACATTATGTTTCGGTCGTCCTCTAATGAAAATAATTCACTGTAGCGATTAAAACACGCTGTTTCATTGTGATGTCGAGTATACATTTATTCATCTTCAAATCAACATTGAAATAACAAAAACAAAAAACTTTGCTACTTTCAGAAGTAGACCTCAGACAGAAGGTTTTTGTCCGGCAGAAAACTTGCAACAAATTTTCTTTTTAGAACTGGGTTACTTTCTACAAAAGTATCATCCTTAAGAAAAACGTTACTGCTACTTTTGATCTACTGTTAGTAAGACTTCTGCTGCAGCATCACTGTTGACCGACACTTTTACATCGGGGTTTATATTTCGGACACGGTGGTCGAGCTGGCAGCGCGTTCGGCTGGCCTTCTCGAAGGCCCTGGGTTCGAATCCTGGGATTTGTTCCCGGGTCTGGATGGTGTCCCTGAGTCTGCGCCATCTCTGGTGTGTACCTGACATTAGTTGGGGTGAAGGTAACGGCGGCAGGGCATTGCGCTGGCTGGCCACACAATCCCCCTAGTAAGGCCGTGGCCACAGAAACTGGTGAACGTTGCTTCACCGGCCCTGTGCATAAATTTGGTCCGATTGAATACTTTACTTTAATTCTCTAAGCTTCAACCTCTACATGTAAGCTTACATTGTATTCATCGAAGCAGAAAAAAAAGTTGCTATTGAGAAAAGTCGTTGCACTGACAATTCCTGGAGGGGCTTCGCGTGACAGAAAAACAAAATAAGCGGCGTGCCATATCCGGCACGCATTATCAGAGGTTGCCCATCCCTGCTCTAGACGCCAAACATTTCTCTCTTCACCACATTACGGTCTGTCTATCTACTCTATTCTAATCTACTCTGCTTTATTATACTCTCTTACGCTCTTAACTTATCTTATATAGTACAGACGCTCCTTCTATAAAGAAGATTATTGCGTCCTACTCCTGCGCTTATTCGTGGTCCGAGTCTAGTCTTGCATCTTTATTAACGTTGAAAATTTTAAATAATGTTTAATGAGTTACTGGTTTTCCTGGTTTGTTCGGGCAACCCATTCCATGCCCGAATGCCACTACTATACACTACTTGACTGTACCCAACTCTACTCTATTCTACTCGATCTTAACTCTTCTGTATTCTACTATACTCTATTGAACTCTATTTTACTGTAATCTATTCTATTATACTCTGCTTATCTCTATTCTACCGTTTTGTTTGAAACAAATGTTTTTATTGCATTTATTTGTGTTCATTTTGCCCTTTGATGTTTAGGATGTTTCCTGCAAACCCCTAAAGAATATCCCAGACTACAACACTACACTACAATAATAACAATAATGATATTCAACCGTTTGCTTCTTCAAAAGAAATGTAGGAATGCTGACGCCAACCCATAATACCCAGAATACCCTCGAGTCTTCGCGTCGCCATTTCTATTTCGCTTTATTATTTTATTATATTATTGTATCAAACGAAGCAGGCTTACTTTGTTTTTTTTTTAATGAAATTACAATAAATACAGGACAATGTCATTCTATGTGTCCAGAGATTGAAAGAGGGAGAGATAGATATTACATATAGATATATATATATAGATAGATAGATAGAGGGATATATAGATAGATGGATAGATAGATAGATCGATAGATAGATAAACAGAGGGATAGATAGATAGATATAATTACTGTTTTTCCGTTCTTGTATTGGCCACACACAAAAAACCTAGCAGCCTATGCTATGGCCACGGTGAACGCTGCTTCAATGGCCTCATAAATCTATTTGGTCCGATTTATTATTGGGATAGAGAATGGTTGTAATTTAACAGGCCCAAAATGAACGTCAGGACCATTTGTTGTACCAGTTGAACATGAATATTTGTGTGTGTTAAAGAGAATTTATATGCAGAGCCGCAGTAAGGAAATGTAGCGCCCGGGTCTGAAACGCAAATTTTGAGCCCCCCCCCCCCCCCCCCCCCACCTTCCCTATCATTTTATAAGATACCGGGCGCCTTCGTTGTCATTCTTAATGCGGCTCACGGGATGTAGCCCGAAAGCGGGCGCCCCCCTTCGCCCAACCTCATACTGTGGCACTGTTTGTATGCCTGTTTGTACTTCTGCGTGAGTGAGAGAGATCGTTTGTATGTGTATATCTTGGTTCGTGCACCAATGCCATTAAAAACAGCAACCACTTTTATGAACGCCAAAAAACATTTTTTTGATGTTTTTATGTTGTAGTTTTTTTTTATTCTTACAGTTTATAAAAAAGAGGGGAAGGAATTCCAAGCATTTTCAATAAACAAACCGATAAATATTTTTTTCTCTCTTGAACTTGTCATTAAGAGTACATGTTCCTGTTACCATGGCATCCTTCAAAACAAAAGCTAAGGGGGGGGGGGGAGTGAACCATTCAATTAGCTCCAAAGTTATTTCAATAAACTCCGTGGCTCTCGAAAGAAAGTGGAAAATTGGTTTCGGGGGGGGGGGGGGGGGGGGGGGTACGCTTAACCCTAAAACTCTCTAAAGCTATTATTTAGATTCTTGAGTTTATTATAGCAGCACAGATATATATGGAAAAAAAACAACAACAACATGCATTCTTTGGCACCGTAAAGTTCTCTGGTGAAATAATTCAGTTAGAGTTTGTTTTTTATGGCACCAAGCGATTTTTTGTTTCGTTCTGTCTACGGGAACGTCTGCTGTCATCTTGGGCAGAGATCGTTTTCATCTTGGGTGGAGATCGTTTTCATATTGCGTGGCGGATGTACTCCTGCAAGTTCATGTTTTAATTATTGCCCCTGTTGTTTTTTTCTGTTTTTTTTTTGCGCATGCTAATGATACAAAGATAATAGAATCTGATACTTTGTTGTCATTCAATGCTATCTTGTCTTTTTGTACTCTCGACCCGCCGACATTGTTTTGTAAAAAAAAAAAAAAAAAAAAAAAAAAAAAAAAAAAAAAAAAAAAAAAAAAAGAATGGATAAAGCATCCTTAATTGACAAGTCTTGAATATTATGCATGCTTAAAGGTTGAAGTTTAAACCATTTCCGGTCCCATTCATTCATTTGATTGCGTTAGTAATTGTAAGAAAAGATGTAGGGGGATTAAATTTTATTTCATTTCCAAAAGATTTTGCCAAAAGCATGTCAGCTAGTACGCGACGCCATCCCTTTGCACACTGTGGGTCAACGAAAGTGGCCAACTTGGCTTCTATAACTCCACTGGGTATATTTAAGTTATCAGCGAGACAAGTATTTGTCAGTCTTACCTGGGCCTATAACTCGGGGCAGCTGTCAAGGTCCGCTGGAGGCGTGTGGTCACTTCTGTACTCATGGGCATCAGGTTGGCGAAGTGTGGAAATAACACATTAAGAGCACACCGGTGAGCTAACGCGTGGGGGACAGCCTCTGTTGTGCGTCTGATGATCATTGCACTGTCTAGAGTCTGGGGTTTCCGAGACTCTGTAGGAGAGGAGGAAGTAATGAGCACAAAAGCCCGTATCAACCCCGCCCTGGCATCTGGATGCCCAGACCTATAGTCTGGAATTTGCGGTACCTGGCGACAGTGCATGTATACGAGCGAGCCACCACAATAATGATCCGATGGGGAATTCCACATGTGGGGAGAAGTAGTTTATTGCATGTGACTGTGGAGACCTTACCATATGTTACGAGTCACGCCTTATCGGCGTGCCGCGGGTGGCGAGTCTCGGACAGGATCTTGGTGTTCCTTCCTTTAGGTCCATCACCTTTACATCGTTACACCTGGTCTGATGAGCCGGGAGTCTCGTCCGTTTTTTATATATATATAGACATTTTAAAATCGGAAACTTGTGGTTGAGGCCCACGCACAGAATAGGTATTCTCTGGGCCCACCTGCTTCTAAATGTAGGGCCCACCTGCTTCTAAATGTAGGGCCCACCTACTTCTAAATGTAGGGCCCACCTGCTTCTAAATGTAGGGCCCAACTGCTTCTAAATGTAGGGCCCAACTTCTTCTAAATGTAGGGCCCACCTGCTTCTAAATGTAAGGCCCACCTGATTCTAAATGACACTGGAGTAGACCAAGTAAATCCACAGCTGTACTCAGTCACGTGACCCCAGGGTCACACAAAATACAATTTCATCAAATCTAGACTTGAGAGAACAAGAAAAAAAGGTTATGGTAAAGCATGAGCAAGGGCGCTGGTCATAGGTAAAAGCGCCCTCCTCCCCCCCCCCCCCCCCCCAACTTCCTTTTACAACAATCAGCTCTTGCCAGGAGACATGGGAGGAGGAGGGGTTGAGGTCATAATGTGAGCATAATATAATGAACGTAATGGCACCATTACTCACTTATGGATATTTATAAAGGTCAAGGTTGGGGCCGAATAAAAGTTCTTGTTTTTTTGTGTTGTTGTTTCTTTTTAAGCAACATTGTCTGTTTAGTTCTGGTTAGTTTATAAACGTATGTGGGGGAAGGGAGGGAGGGGGGTGTAGGGGCTGCAGTTGCTGACCCTTGTTCTTAAGCACACGCACTTTCAGACATTGACCATTTGACGTTTTCATAGTTAGGTAGATAGATAGATAAATAGATAAATAGATAGATGAATAGATAAATAAATAAATAGATAAATAAAGAGACAGACAAACATATAGATATACAGATAGATAGATAGATGAATAAATAAATAAATAAATAGTTTAGATAAATAAACAGACAGACAAACATATAGATAAACAGATAGATAGATAGATAGATTCTGATAGAGAGATAGAGAGAGAGAGAGGATGCGAGAGACTGAGAGAGAGAGAATAACTTTTAACGACATGCGAACGAAGCTCTGGGTGTCAAATCCGTGAGTGTGAGATCGAACAGTAGGCGCCTAGTGCACCAGATGGGACGAGTCTGACCAAGGCCGAGGTGTGAGGCGGCATCTGAAATAGCCAAGTCAAGCTGACCAGTGGTGGAGGCTCCGCAGAAACAAACCAGTTGCCCGATTCCGGCATTGGGCACTGTCTGATAAGGAGGGGGGGGGGTCTATTTCAGTAGGCCTAGGCCCCACCTTGATTCGCAGTGTCTAAACTACAGGAAACGGAAGAGACGGTCGAGCACGTGCTATTTGACTGTCTGGCTGGCCGTTCTATTCGTGCCGAGCTTTTGAGCGATACGTCTATGTTGCGAGAAACAGCGGATAGCTAAATCTCCGGGCCCTAGGAGAGGTCGTCTCGGCTCGTACTCTTACTTAAAGTGGGCTTCAACTTCAAGAATAACTCTGGTTGTCAAATCTCTATTGTACAAGTTTCCGGCAGGGTTGTTATGGGCCCTGGTGCGAGAGATAGAAAGGGCATGCGTTCCGACCCTGGCCACTGTTGGCTATAGGGCTCGGGTTCGTCCGTTACATAATAAGCTAGAATCATTAGGGGCGTAGCTTACACTCTAGAACATTAAGTAAGGTAAGTCATTAAAAGAATATTGTACAATATTTAGTACGGGTATATTGAATATAGAATACTTATAGTTTACTAAATAGACTAACAGTCGAATAGCGTCCGTGTCTGGATGAAATTGACAAGCGTCAAATGGACAAATCATAAATCATAAGTCATAAATGACTGCATTTTTTTTCTTTCCTTTCCCCAAACGCTTGTGTATTAGATCTACATTGGAAAATTGACTTTGCACATTTTTGTTTTCCAAATTAGAAAGTCAGGTTTAAGCGTTCGGCTTTTTTCTAACTACTAAGTTAGTTTTAAATGCATTGGCCTGTATTGTATAATGGGTCTCAACGCTTTGGTAACTAGAGCGGTGTGAATTTATGTTATGAGAATAGAGATTCCTCATCTTTTAAGGTTGACTTAATGGGTTTACATGTGGCCCTGTGGCGCAACGGTAGCGCGTCTGACTCCAGATCAGAAGGTTGCGTGTTCAAATCACGTCGGGGTCATTGTGCTTTTGTTTTTTTTGTGGGTTTTTTTTTCAACCGAAACCACGTTCATATTATTAAGTTGTTGTTCTTTTCGTTATGAAACGTAATATTTTGGCAATTATTGTATTTACATTTTAATCTTTATAGGGCCAATGCGTATGTTCAAGTCATAGAGTGGTTGCTCAAAAGTTGAAAAGGCAGAATAAACTTGAGAAAGTTTCTCATTTCTACAATCAGACAGTCTAGATTCTGATTCTAGACCGTCTTCTTCTTATGCGTTCCATTTCGCTTTCCTTTGCTGTGTCAGACTGGCAGTCCTGTTTCTCCGACAAACCGGGCCGTTGTCTGCAGGAATGGCTTTGGGCCCCAAAACCCCTCCTCCATGCAGGCTTCCTGAGGCCAGACCGGTCACGGGCCCCTCTGTGGAGTGGGCACCACTGCAGGATTCGCTCTGAACTCTGGAGTCCAGCTCCACAAGGGCACCCAGGGTTGCGACCCATTATCCTCAGGGAATTTGTTTGGCTTTGGGGTCCAGTATATGTACTCAGTCTACTCTGCTTATCCCTGGTATCCAGATTCACAGAGCCGCCAATAGATTGGGTTGTTCCCTTCAAAGCCAGGTGTATGGTGCCACCCCACTCTTGCCTGGCCTTGAACCACGAGGGCGACACCATGGTGATACTCTGGTCTGTCCCATATTTCATTGGAAAGCTTTATGGTTGCGTGTATGTCCGTTTTCTGATGCTCCCACACTGTTCCCCAGTTGGAACAGTCGACATATCTCCGACTTCGTTGGGAGCTGCTCCCCTCTGGCAGGGAGTGTGTGACTTCGCCTTAACCTCGTTGGCTGTCCCATTTGGGGTTTACACCCAACCTCTGGCTGGATTGCTTGGTAGAACAGGGTTCACCGGCGGGTAGGTGAGGTAGGCTTGAACAGGAGAGGCTAGTAGACATAATGAGTCTTGTTTTCGCATCACTGTTCCATTTGAACCCCGATTCTAGATCAATTTTTATAAAGAGACTATAGCAAGGGTCGGCAACCTTTTAATAAATGGTTTGCCAGAGTATGATTTCTAATTCATTCAGTGTGCCAACAGCCTAGGGCCTAGAGTCATCCTCTGCTGTAGCACTAAATTTCGTGTAGAAGATAAGAGATAAGTTAAGAGTTCTTTATTGATCCAAACAAATGGAAATTTGTCTTGATTACAGATGTTTTGTCTTTCAGGATATTTAACAATATAAAAGAATTATTTTTACTCAAGCAAAAAAATATACTTATAAAAAAATAGACATGCATGCACCTATCACACAATTTAACATATTATAAGAAAAAGTTCATTGGTATTCAGCTATTGTATTCTGGATGACTGAAGTCTTGACAATTCATTGACAGCATATTTCTTGTTGCGTATATTTGTGTGAATTCTCATGGTAGATGGTATGGCCTGAGGATGACGCACAATAATTCTATGTCTGGTGTGCAAAGAGAATTTTTCTGCACGGGTCAATGTCCGAGGCTGTTTCCGGTTCCGGTTAGTGCAGTCCTTGTTGCATCGACGCTCGGCCTCCGCCATTTTATTTTAGATCCTGCCTAGCTTCAGAGGTGTGTCTAGAGATATATAAGAAGGTGAATTGAGAGATAGGCAGGTGGGTTCAGAGAGATAGTAAAGGTAATCCCCTCTGGCCAAATTGATCCATTTCGCCGGTGTAGCAGCGATCGCCAGTTTCTGAGACCAAGACATACTAGGAGATTGTCAGGCCAGCACAATGCCCAGTCGCCTTTTACTTTACCCCCCCCCCCCTCAACTAAAGTCAGATAACTATCAGAGCTTAGTGGAATCAGGAACGCCCTTCAAAACCCGGGGTCTCATAAACTTAAACCATTTTATATGACCCCCCCCCCTCTCTGCCCTCCCCCTATAAAAATATATTTTAAAAAATGTGAGAGAATGACATATGTCATCATGCCATGAAGTGATGAAATAATAACAAACCCCAACACGTTACCGTCGTGGGAAATTATGCAGCGCCAAACCAATACATACTGAATGTTTGACCTAATTTTCATATGCCCTGGATGCTTCTTCTTCTCCCTCTCTCTCTATCACTGTCTGTCTGTCTGTCTCTCTCTCTCTCACTCTTTAACATGTCCTCCCCCCCCCCCCCCCCCCCATCTATCATCTCCCACCGAGTTCCGTATTCTTTTCTTTTTTATTTCTCTCACGCCAACTACCCCCCCCCCCCCTTCCTTTCTTTCAGCCACCACCCCCCCGCTCCCCCGCCCCCATTATTCCAGAGCGTAGTCCCAGATTTCATCACCCTCCTCCATCCTCGGTCCCATCAAGCTCCGCTTTTCCCCATCCTCATTCCCCCCATCCCGCCATCTTTTCGTCAGGTCAGCTCAGCCATGTTTTTTTTTTAAACGAATTCTTTTAAATATATAAAGGCAGACTTTTTCTTAAATATTCTTTTCTGTGTTCGTTGTGTTTTAAATCGGAACAAAACCACGAAGTAATGGATAAAAGAAAAAAAAAAGAATTAAAAAAAAAAATAGCGTTTTAACGGACGGGATGGGTAGCGAGAAAGTGTGTGTGTGTGTGTATGAGGGGGGGGGGAATGGCGCAGTGGAAAAGGGGAAGTGTGGAGGGAGGGGGACGAAGGAGAGTGCTGCCGTTACGGGCAAAACCAGGCGAGGCTGGATGGGGAAATAGAAAGAGAGAGAGAGAGGGGGGGGGGGGGAGAGACCGTCGATACGAAAAAAACATTTGTGAGTGTGGGAGAAAAGAAGAAAGGGGAGAAAAAAAAAAAGAACCAAAGTCTCATTGCGTTTGGCCGGTTTCTCTCTTCTCTCTCTCTCTCTCTACTTGTTCGGCCCCCCAGTTGTTGTGCCGTGTGTTTTGCTTTGTGCCGTTATTCTCAACTTCTTCTTCGTGTAGCTCGCACGGGGATTCATTTATTCTAGTTTTTTTTTTTTTTGGTTTTCACTGGACCAAACGGATTTTTACTTTATAATTATATTGTGGCTTCTTGGGTTTTTATTATTTATATAGTTTTGTTTTTTTATTGTTCATTCTTCAAATGTGCAGATTCTAGTTGGTTTATATAATAAAAAAAAAGAATAGCTGATGCAGTGTTCAACATTTGGTCTGATAAATAGACATATAAATATCCAACAACGTAAGTATCAGAATATATATATTTTTTATCTTAGTCTTTTTTGTTTCCCACCTCCCTTAAAGGAGTGCAGATCTGATCGAAGGAGAAGTTGCCCTCGGGCATAGTCTCGTTTTATTTCCATCCCCGTTATCGAAAGGTCGCCCCAAGAAGTGTTTCGTTAACGGATAGTCAATATAGGCCTACTTAGTGGGGAAAATATGGAGGGAGAGACGGGGTCGTTTGTGAGTACAGAAAGATCCTGAGTACCTGAAGAATAGTTTATATTATGTGTGTGTGGTTTGTCTAATAAATTTACCCATGTTACGCGACCATTACGCGACAAATTAATATTGTATTTATAATATTTATAAAGACGTAATAATATATAATAATTGAGTGTCCTTTAATTTGCCTATTATTCCGTAATAATACCATGGGTCTTATATATTTATTTATTGTTATGACTATTTATTGAATCCGTTGTTATTGAAAATACAATAATACATTAACTTTTGTCATTATTCACTGGTCTTGGAGTCTGGTCACTAGTCTTGGAGTCTGGTCACTAGTCTTGGAGTCTAGTCACTAGTCTTGGAGTCTAGTCACTAGTCTTGGAGTCTGGTCACTAGTCTTGGAATCTGGTCACTAGTCTTGGAGTCTGGTCACTAGTCTTGGAGTCTGGACACTAGTCTTGGAGTCTGGTCACTAGTCTTGGAGTCTGGTCACTGGTCTTGGAGTCTAGTCACCGGTCTTGGAGTCTAGTCACTTGGCGAACATTTGGCAATATGTCTGACAGCGTCTAGTTCAAAACTAGCCAATTTCGACCCCGTTCTCTTCAGTACTTGACTATAGACTTTTGTACGGAGCGTTGGAATCGACCTCTCCTAAAGAGGCCCGGATATTAACTCTGAAATTACGCGCAAATCCACATAAACCCAGCGGTCACACCACGTCTTATCGACGGGAAAAAACGTCAAAACCACGTTTTTTCCCCGTCGATACGACGTATTGTGACAACTGGGAAGTGGGTTACCAGACAAACCTAGTTTAAGACTTGTAAGTCGTGTGCAAACGAGAAATATAACAGTACGTTCGGGTGTCTCCTCGTCCTTCCAACAATGGTGTGACGAATGGAAACGAATCGGTCGTCACATAGGCCGAATTTTATAACTGCCAATGTTTATAACAAATGTATTAGCATCACAACCATGTATGGATTAGGAATATATGTACATTATTTTGATTAAGCGTAAGAGAGAGAGAGAGAGAGAGAAGGTTTAGAAATATAAATGTTGTTTGTAAATGTTAGTATATTACCTTGTTCCCATATAGCGGGGTTTCCCGGCCAAGTAAAATGATACTATACCGCCCTCCCCCCCCCCCCCCCACCTTCCCGTGTCACCTTTTCCACCCGCGACGTGGTTATCCCCCCTTACCTGTTAAGATAGGAATCATCTCCCTCCAACTTTGAATGGCGTACGAATTTAACGACCAGTGTCCAGATTGCAATTAAGGGTCACATAGTCTCGTGAATATCGCGCCCTCTCGCCCCCCACCCCTTTTCCACCTTCCTGGGTGACCATATATTTCCTACCTTATCTTGTCACTGTTTCGGGAAATATAATTCCAGTTGATATCATTTTTTCTGATCGCCAACGGTGGACATTGACATTTTTATGCATAGCTCTGGCCTTCTGCAAATGGCCCATAATTGGGCGACTTTCTAAGGCCAGGGAGATCCTTCTGTTGATCTCAAAATTTAGTACCAGATGTCAAACCATTGGTATAGTTTACACTCCCCCGCTTCATGTCCGCTATATAAGTTGAAACTGTTCGCTGTAAATGTAGTCCTAGCGCCAGTCTCTTAAGCAGACACACTTTCATTTTAGTTAGAAGTCAGATCTAACTATTGTAAATATTGTTCTATGCCAGTTTAGTCACGAAGTTTTGCATTTTGTTGATGAATTGCCTGCATCTGCTAATAGTTCACTTTCATCATTGTATTATTACTGCTAGCCATTTTCCGCTACCATTGAATAAAGTCATACAGTTTTCTATCATAAGACAACAGCGTTGGTTACTATTTGGTTAGAACGTGACATTGTTTGTTAGACTTAGACGTTTACGAAGCCACGTCTGAGGAAAGGTGTCAAATATAAATTTGCAAAAGTACAGTAGAGGCTGCCATCCGACTTCAAAAGATACCTCCAGACCAACGAAGCCAAGGGTGTGAGTTGAAACCTCCACCACACGTGTAACCGAGTCGAATCCACAACTACCGGGTTACATAATTGAGGTCTCGTCCGGTGATTAAAATCTGGGCACCATTTGAAGCGGTCCAGCTTGATTGTATTTTTGCTGGGGGCTCTTATTCACCTCTAACAGAAAAGCCACTGTCCTGACAACCCGGTGACAACCTGTATCAACCCCTACACAAAACACTGCCTGTCTCCTGAAGAAAGTCAACTAGACCTATCCTGCTCATTTCATTGAACATTGCTTGTTACCTGAAGAGTGTCAACTGCCAACCAGACAACCCTGTAGACAACCCTTTGCTACACGTTTATCCACCTGACACCGTAGATCAGCTTCAACGCCGCCGTGAGACAACACAGCTAATAGTTACCGAAGTCCACAAGACAGAATTAAAAACATTCTAACATTCTAGTGACATTAGTGAATAGTTTATAGTGTGTGTGTGTGTGTTAGTGATATGCATTTCTGTAATTCAAATTTGGAAGGCTGAAGGGTAAGTGATCCTTTTACTTTTGTTATATCATTGGCATTTTAGCATAATTTAGAAGTTATAATATCATGGCCGATATTGTAAGCATTAAACGTGTTGCTAGAGAAGAGGCTGAGGCCGCTAACCTCACTGGTAATGAGATGTTAGAATATATTAAGCAACAGGTCGCTGAGTTTAGGGAGGCAGAAAAGTTAAAAATTGAGTCCGAAAATGAAAAGTTAAAAATTGAATCAGAAAAAGAAAAGTTAAAAATTGAATCAGAAAAAGAAAAGTTAAAAATTGAATCAGAAAAAGAAAAGTTAAAAATTGAATCAGAAAAAGAAAAGTTAAAAATTGAATCAGAAAAAGAAAAGTTAAAAATTGAATCAGAAAAAGAAATGCAAATTAGGTTGGCCCAAATTGAGGCTGAGAAAGTAATACAGTTAAGACAGGCAGAATTAGCGGCCCCCGGTATGTGCACTCCGAATTCTCCTTCCTCTCAAACTTCAACAGAGCACTCAAATGACTCATTTACCCCCCAATACTACTCTTTCACACCTGACATTTTTGACCCGTCATTAGAGACCATTGACGTCTACCTTAATAGGTATGAACATTTAGCTGTAAACCATAATGTCCACAAAGAACTATGGGTTAGACATTTAGTTCAGTCTCTAAGAGGCCAAGCTTATGAGGTTTACAACAAACTTCCCTCTAATGACAAGGGCAGTTATGAAACATTGAAAAATGCGCTACTGATAAAGTACGAATTGACGGCTAGATCATACAATAGGAAATTTAGAGAATCACAAATAAAAGAAGGAGAGACGTATGTTCAGTTTGCAGACAGGCTAAATTCATATTTAATCAAATGGGTAGAACTCGCATCGCATGAAAAAACATTTCAAGGACTAGCCGAGCTAGTCCTAACAGAACAAATGAGACATAATATGTCTTATAAAATGAAAGTGTTCCTGGACGAACGTAAGGTGGGTACCTTTAACAAATTGGTAGAGTTAGCGGATCGCTACGCCACAGCTCACCAAGAGGAAAATCTGACAACCCACCCCCCACGCCCACGCCTTGATAAACCCCAGGTAGGGCGCCCCAACGGGCCTATAGATAAGAAAAACTCACATCGCCATCCGCCCCAGCACGAGAATCATCAAACGCACCGCCCCTACCATCAAACAAATGGAGGGAGCAACCGCCTAGAGCACTCAAACCCGTTTCCGAGTGATAGGAGGAGAGACCGCCCCACACAGGCCCACGTGTCCTCCGTTGTAGTCCAAGCCGACTCTTCGGCGTCGGAAAACTTAATGTCACCCATGAATAATGTGGGAACCCTAGCCACTTGCACCAAGGAGTCCGAAACTCAGGTGACTTTGATTGATGAATTAGAAACCCCGCCTACCCCTGGGAGCCACAATGGCCCCAAAGAAACAGACACGGTTGAACTGAATGGGGAACCAGCAATCTGTCTGTTTGACACTGGCTGCGAGTACGATTCCATAGTTAATGAGTCACGGATAAGGCCCGGCGATCTCACTGGTAAATTTATTAACCTTCGAGGGCCATCCCTCTCTGCACCCGCACAGAATCTTCCCATTGCGCGTATTCACATAAATTCTCCTTTTGTCCGTGGCACAATTAATGCAGCGGTCATGAAAGACCTAGTTTATGATGTTATTTTGGGATGCAAGTATGTTTTTCTAGCTACCCCACAGACCCCTATGATTGTGGCTCCGGTCATCACCCGAGCCCAACACGAGACAGTGGACTCCACAGTAGAGCCTCTGCCCTCTCACCGAGATTTTGTTAAAGCTCAGAAGGAAGACCCTTCCCTAAATTCAGCTAGAGAAAAAGCCCAAACAAATTTGCGCGAATCAGGGAAATCTTATTTTTTCCTTAAAGCAAACATTCTTTACAGACAGCCTTGCGCTGATCAAGATGAAAAGCCCCAGGTAGTGGTTCCCGCCGCCTTTCGCAATCAGGTAATGGAAATAGCTCATGACTCTCCTATGGGAGCCCATCAAGGACAGACGTCGACTGTTCAAAAGGTGAAGTACTACTATTACTGGCCCGGCATGTCTGAAGACATCAAAAGATTTGTATCTTCGTGTCACCACTGCCAAATCACGGCTCCAAAACACCTCACTCCGCCAGTACCATTGGGTGAGACCCCAGTAGTTGACATTCCGTTTAAACGGGTGTCAGTGGATCTAATCGGTCCCCTCTCCCGGACGCGGAAGAGGAACGCTTATATCCTTTGTGTAGTGTGCCAATCGACTAAATGGCCAGAGGCAGTAGCATTGCCTAGTATGGATGCTAAACACGTGTTCACCATATTCACTAGGATAGGTTTCCCAGAGTTCCTCCAGTCAGACAATGGCACTCAGTTTACAGGTACATTAATGAAGGAAGTGTTACAGCTAATGAACACACGACACCTTCGAACCTCACCCTACCACCCACAAGCAAACGGGCTAGTAGAAAGGTTCAATAAAACCTTAAAAGAAATGCTTAAGAAAATCACTCTCGAAGACCCCAACAATTGGGATACCTACATACCCGCAGCACTTTACGCATACCGCACAGCCCCGCATTCTAGTTTAGGTTACTCTCCCTACGAAGTGATTTATGGGACTCAACCTCGCGGACCACTCGAACTCCTTCGTCGCTCTTGGACTAAAGAAAGTACTCATCAAGAGGAAAAAACAGTCCATGCATATGTCCAGCAACTAAAAGCCCGCCTGGAGTGTGTCCGAAACATTGCTCACTCCCAACTTTTAAAAGCCCGCCGTAAACAGGCGAATCATTACAATCGCCGGGTCAAGGAACGCGAACTTGCCCCTGGCGACAAAGTGCTATTATTACTCCCTTCATCTCACAATAAATTGCAGATAACGTGGAAAGGACCATATGTGGTCACTGACCAAATCTCGCCAACCAACTATAAAATAAAAGTGGGAATCAAAGAAAAAATGTACCACATCAATCTACTCAAAAAGTATCTAGAACGCTCAACCTCTGATATTCCCATTTTGGCCTTGGCCATCGCGGAGGAAACCGAGCCTGATAATACCCTCACCTCCTGCCCTCTTCAAACAAATGAGACAGTAGCCGATGTCACCACATGTCCAAAATTAATTCCACAGCAAGCCGGTCAAGTGCGCAAACTGCTAGTCAAATATGCCGACGTGCTGACAGACAAACCAGGTCGCACCAACCTAGAAAAGTTTTCTATGAAACTAATAGACCCCACCCCCATTCGAGTCAAACCCTATCAGATTCCTCATGCCAAAGCTAAACTGATAGAAGAGGAGATCAAGACCTTATTGGAACAAAAGATTATAGCCCCTTCTACCTCTCCCTTCAATGCCCCGGTGGTATTAGTTAAAAAGTCAGATGGTTCGCACCGTATGTGCATAGATTTCAGACGTTTGAACAGTGTTGCGGAGTTTCAAGCGGAGCCCATGCCTGACCCTGATACCTTATTTGCCAATTTAGCCAATGCTCGCTTCTTTTCAAAATTTGATCTCAGCAAAGGGTTTTATCAGATTGAAGTACGTGAGAGTTCCCGCCCTTTCCTCGCATTTAGTACACCCCAGGGGCATTTTGAATTCCAGACTGTTCCCTTTGGTCTGAACAACTCCCCTTGCGTTTTCACCCGCATGATGAGGAAGTTATTGCAACCGATACAGAGACCTGGAATTTCTAATTTCATTGACGATATCTTAGTGGCAACCGAAACATGGGATGAACACCTTGAACTTATTGAGCTTCTCTTAAAAAGGTTGCGGGAAACCGGTCTCACTGCGCGTCCCTCCAAATGTATGATAGGATTTGACAAGTTAAAATTTCTAGGCCACATGGTAGAATGTAACCACCTCATGCCAGCTGAGGACAAAATAGCTAAACTCAGAGACGCCCCGAGGCCCACCACCAAATCAGGGGTAAGGTCATTTCTTGGTTTCTGTGGCTATTATCAAAAGTTCGTAGCCAATTACAACACTATAGCCGCCCCGTTGTCAGACCTCACTAAGAAGGGACAACCTGATCCAATATTATGGGATGACAATTGCGAACGTGCGTTTACCACACTGAAGGCAGCTCTAGTCGACAAACCGATCTTACGACTCCCTGATTTATCAAGACAGTTCGTTATTAGGACAGACGCTAGTTTTTCCGGGCTGGGCGCAGTCCTTATGCAGACCGACCCAGACGACGACAGACTTTACCCAATAGCTTATGCTAGCCGGAAATTGACCAAAGCAGAAATGAACTACCCCATTATCGAGCTAGAATGTTTAGCTGTAGTTTATGGGATAGAAAAATTCCAAACATACTTGTACGGAAAACAGTTTACTTTGCAGACAGACCACCGACCCCTCACATTCATGGCTTCAGCCAAAAATCTTAACCGCCGACTAATGCGACACTCCCTGACGTTGTCCCAGTATTCTTTTAAAACCCAGTACATACCAGGTCCAGAAAACTGCCTATCAGATTTCCTCAGCCGCCATCCTATTGCGGAAGAAACTGGAGAGAACTAAGAAGCCCTCCTTGTTTAATGTGTACATATTCTGCCATTATCATAAATCTGTAAGTATCTCAGTTTACCTCTTAGTTTTTTTTTGTGTTATAGACTTGTAACTTTTGGGGTGTATAATCTCGCGATTGTTCTCGTAATAGCGCTTATTAACAGTTCTTATCATAGATAAGAACTTTTGTTGGTGGGGATATTGTGACGAATGGAAACGAATCGGTCGTCACATAGGCCGAATTTTATAACTGCCAATGTTTATAACAAATGTATTAGCATCACAACCATGTATGGATTAGGAATATATGTACATTATTTTGATTAAGCGTAAGAGAGAGAGAGAGAGAGAGAAGGTTTAGAAATATAAATGTTGTTTGTAAATGTTAGTATATTACCTTGTTCCCATATAGCGGGGTTTCCCGGCCAAGTAAAATGATACTATACCGCCCTCCCCCCCCCCCCCACCTTCCCGTGTCACCTTTTCCACCCGCGACGTGGTTATCCCCCCTTACCTGTTAAGATAGGAATCACCTCCCTCCAACTTTGAATGGCGTACGAATTTAACGACCAGTGTCCAGATTGCAATTAAGGGTCACATAGTCTCGTGAATATCGCGCCCTCTCGCCCCCCACCCCTTTTCCACCTTCCTGGGTGACCATATATTTCCTACCTTATCTTGTCACTGTTTCGGGAAATATAATTCCAGTTGATATCATTTTTTCTGATCGCCAACGGTGGACATTGACATTTTTATGCATAGCTCTGGCCTTCTGCAAATGGCCCATAATTGGGCGACTTTCTAAGGCCAGGGAGATCCTTCTGTTGATCTCAAAATTTAGTACCAGATGTCAAACCATTGGTATAGTTTACACTCCCCCGCTTCATGTCCGCTATATAAGTTGAAACTGTTCGCTGTAAATGTAGTCCTAGCGCCAGTCTCTTAAGCAGACACACTTTCATTTTAGTTAGAAGTCAGATCTAACTATTGTAAATATTGTTCTATGCCAGTTTAGTCACGAAGTTTTGCATTTTGTTGATGAATTGCCTGCATCTGCTAATAGTTCACTTTCATCATTGTATTATTACTGCTAGCCATTTTCCGCTACCATTGAATAAAGTCATACAGTTTTCTATCATAAGACAACAGCGTTGGTTACTATTTGGTTAGAACGTGACATTGTTTGTTAGACTTAGACGTTTACGAAGCCACGTCTGAGGAAAGGTGTCAAATATAAATTTGCAAAAGTACAGTAGAGGCTGCCATCCGACTTCAAAAGATACCTCCAGACCAACGAAGCCAAGGGTGTGAGTTGAAACCTCCACCACACGTGTAACCGAGTCGAATCCACAACTACCGGGTTACAAATGGCGTAACTAGGAATCAAACTTTTCGCAAAGATACCCACAGCCACATCCCAGCCATATCCTAGCCAAACCCCAGCCACACCCCAGCCACATCCTGGTTGATGCGATGGCAGGTTCGGAACTGAGCAATAAGGAATCTTTCAGGTCAACCAAGGACGTCAATTTAGGTCGGTTAGGGGTACTTACAGTGGCCTCACATAGGGGGGGGGGGGGGCAGAGGGGGGCATATGCCCGGGGGCGGCAAATGTAGTCTAAATATAGCAAATATAGCACTAAACAAGCAGTTACAGTATGCAAGGGGCGGCGCTGAAACTTTTGCCATTTCCATGACCATTTCATTATAATATGTATTTGTTATTTAGTGTTTGTATGTGTTTGTGTGTGTGATTCTTGTAAATATATAAGAATTGATCAGTTGTTGTTTTTTTTTTTACTACTGTAGACATCGTGGGTAGCAGCGTTACATTAGTTTGTTGCGAGCATGGGATACGGTAATCGACGCTTTGGCATCGACCGGAATTGCCGGAAGATTTCGAAACTGGGTCAGTCCCTGCGATCGAAGCAGACGATCGAAGCTTTTTTTTTTTAATAAATAATATTTTTTATAGATCTAGACTATTTAGGTCTAAATCTAGATCTAGATTAAACATAATGTATAATTAGTAGAATCAGTAGAATCTATACAGAATAAATAGACTATATAAACATATACAAATATTTGTTGTTTTTTTTCGTTATACAACAACATTATTTCAACACAAAATATTAGACCAATATGCTAACAGTAATAGATCTAGATGGAAAATATACAATACAATATAATATAATAATATACTCTAATCTTTTAGTCATAATAGTGTGGCGTAACTTGGGGAAAATTGCGCCTGGGGCGGGGGTCAAAATAAGGTGTCCATTAAGAATGTTAGTTTTCATCTATTTGCAGACGTTCGATTAGATTGAATTAAGTCAAGAGTCAGATTGACGCATATGCGGCATATCCTAACTAGGGCGCCCCCATCTAGCTAACGCTGATGAGTGGCGTACTTTAAAAATGCTATTTATGTTTTTGAAATTATTTATAAGCTCTTATTGTGTTTCTTGGTCATAGTTACATTCAGTATACAGGGACAATGACATTGGTCTAGTTTCTAGACGTTGACCGATTTACTTTTGTTTTTTTAAATTGTTTTAATTGGCTTTAATTCATTGTTTTTATAGGTCGGTGTTTTTTTCTTCTTTTTGTCTTATCTTACCCATTAACACATTCATCCATCAATCAAATCTCTATCTATCTATCTATCTATCTATCTATCTATCTATTTATCTATTTATCTATCTATCTATCTATCTATCTATCTATCTATCTATCTATGTATCTATCTATGTATCTATGTATCTATCTATGTATCTATCTATCTATCTCTCTATGTATGTATGTATCTATCTATCTATCTAACTAACTATATCTATCTATCTATATCTATTTATCGGTCCCTCTGTCTGTCGGTCTTTCTGTCTATCTGTCAGTCTTTCTACTTATCTATCCTTTTTCCTTTCTTTCTTTTTTTTTTGGTGATTTCATGACTTCACTACCCAAATCTCCAAAATTTAAAACAACGATTTTCAGTGTCAACAAAATGAGACAACAAACTCCAAGTTTTATTTGTTAATAATATTTTTGAAATTTCTTTTTAATTCCTTTTATTCTCTTTTTTTTATTTCTTATATATACAATTATTTTACTCTACAGTAAACAACAAGAAATAGCCCTATCAGATAAGGCATGAGAAATATTTTTTTTTTTTACTAAAGTCGTTGATTGGACAATTATTTAAGAACTAGATTTTTTGTTTTGTTTTCTGAATGTGATTGTTTTGTAGTTGTTGTTTAAAACCTGCACGATGTGTTGATATTTGTTTACAGGGTTTTATCTATGTAGGCTACACATGGTAATCAAACAATGTGACTTCTTGCTTTGCTTACTCTAACGGGCCTGAATGCGTACACAAAATAATATATATTCGAAAACAATAAATAAAATTAAAAAAAGAAAAGTAGGTCAAGTACCAACTTCAAATCACAATACTTTTTAAAAAATTCTCAATAGATTTATTTTCCGTATTGCCATTAAAACTCAACATATAATGTATAGACATAAAAAAAAACAACTACCCGTTATTTTTTTAATCAATATAACGACAGCAAGACGGAATGCGGCTGGTCCAAGCTGTCAACTAGAAGACCCGGGTTCTAACCTTGCCGCCGACCAATCCCTTCCGCCCTTTCAGGGTGGGTTGTGCTATTGACGTAATAATTTTCTTTCTAGAAGGAACGCCTGTAAATTTTAAGTTATTAAAAATAACTTAAAAGAATTTGTCTTACGCAAATAATGATATTATAATTTAACGGTATGCTAACTGTTGTGACCTTTTGCAGGGCGTTTTAAGTTCTCCTAGCTATATCTGCACCCATTATCTCGTACACTTAATAATAATAAACATTCTCTGTAATGTAATACATCTAAAAAATGTCGAAGTGTAATACATACTTTTTAAATGTCTGAAAATATAGAATCACACAAGGATAAATAACGAAATATATTAGCTTTAAGAAAAACAATGTTTAATAAAATGTCTAGAGAAAAATATTATACTTCCCTTCATGATTTGCAATTTTGCGATCTGATACACGCAATTATTTTAATTGTAGGCCCTGGAGATTTATAGGCCTATATTCTATATTTGTTTAAACAGCAATTTTAAATTAGACATAGATCTAGTAATTAAAGCATATTTCTTTCTACCTACCTTTCGTAGGCCAAATCATAATAATATTCAATCATATTGTTCTAGCCTATAAATGCATTGTATGGAATTAAAACATACCGTTAAAAATGGTGATGACATTGATGATGATAATTATGTCTGCCTTGCTTGTGTGTTGCGCGTGTGTGTGTGTGTGTTTATTTTTGTTCAAAGTTCACCCCTTTGTGTGCGCAGACGTTTGAAGGCTTTGCATACCGCCAACCCCTCTTCTCTTCTCATCCCATCCCCCCCTCCACCCTTGCCCACCACCATCGCTCCTCTCGCATATTAAATATCGCATGCGTCATGACCTAGATTCTCCAATTCACGGCCGGTTTCCGGCAAGCCAATGGAAACAGGTGATCGACCGACATCGCCAAGTACCGTGTGTGTATGTGTGTTGTTTATGTTTTATTCTTTGTAAACTTCTGTGCTGTTTGGTTTACTTCCAAACCCTCAGTTCGTGTGATTAAATCATATAGTTTGTTTTCAAAAGGATATAATTATAATATATATTGTGGATAGCTGGTTTCTACTTTTGACGGTAAGAAGATGAAGAAGTCTTTGTGAATTTTTTACTCTCACGGAATTATAAATATAAAACTAGAGTAAAGCTGCATTCCGTTACACAGCCGCGTAGCTTTTTTCTGCATTAGCTTCTTGAAACTTCGTTTTCTTTATTTATTTTGTGACCAGCTAGAATTTCTATAAATATTTTACACAACTAAACAAAAAAACAGAGGGGTTAGTGAATTTAATTAGGCCTATAATATAATTCTCTCGAAGTAGGCCTAAGTTAGAAAGCCTAAGCCGCTACGGCTACAGCCGCTACTACGCTAGGCCTCGGGATACTAAACTTAAGAGATTAAAGAATAAAGACTAGGCCTAATGGTCTAATGACGTATGCCGTAGCCTAGGCCTAGGCCCTATATGATTATTTATAATTGTTGCAAAATTAAATATAGATTAGACTTAGACTTTAGACTATAGGCCTAGATAGCCGATTGAAGAACTAGTTGCGACAGAATTATAATTAGGCTTTAGTTAAGTTAAGTAGGCTACTAATACTACTATTAGTATTAGTATCTAATTATTAGCCCTAGTAGAGTTATACGCTGACATAGGGCCTACGCCTTAGCCTCGGCGGATAGCCATTATTTATTCATTAGGCCATATATCATTATAATGCCATTATAATTCTAATAATAACCTACAACTTATATTCATAAACATATTCATATAGGCCTAATATATAGGCCTACATTTTACTAGGCTCGTTTTACTTATATCAGTCAGTAGGCCTAAGACTTTTAGCATGAATAGCACAACAGCAATGCAATGGTAAAACCGTAAAGAAAACCATAAATAAATAATATAGTCTAATTCGTTATTTTAAACACAATTAAAATAAAAACTTGGCCATTCGTGCAAATTACATTACACTTTATTATAATAAAATGTGTATAGTATAGTTAGTTGGCTATTCTCGTGGATGACTTTATGTAGCAATCTGAATCCTCTAAACTCTAATCTAAAACTCTTAAAAAAAGCAACAACAACAAAAGTTGAATAATATAGGACTACTAAATTAGAAATAACTAATAGAGCGTTCGCAATGGGCGTGGCTTAGGTTTTTTAGTGACGTATTTGTGTAAATAGATGCCACTTGGTGTACAAAAATGGTGAAGTACTTCTTTATCATGCCAAATTCACATCTGAATATTGGCTATCCTACGCACAAATCATTAGATAAATCGTAGATCATCTTACTAGTACAAGAGAAAGACTGACATGGTATTTTTTCAAAGAATTTCAACACAAATACGTCACTAAAAAAACCTAAGCCACGCCCAGAGCGTTCGCAATGTTTTTTAGTGACGTCATTTGTAAATTGAGGAACAAATATGGCACATGGTGAAGTTTCTTATCATGCCAAATTCACATATGAATATTGGCTTTCCTACTAAAAAAAAAGGAGGTAAATAGTAATACTGTAGATTAATTGATTAATGTGATTAGGCTAGGGCCGGCTAGACCTATTTACACTTTCAATTTCACTTTATAGGCCTACACTTTTAATGTTTCGTAGGCTAGGCTAATGTCTAAGTAGGGCAGCTACGATGTCAAGTGAAAGTGTTGGTGAATAGGCTATCTAGTCAAGTCACTAATAGGCTATGATCTATGTCTATGATAATAATAAAATGTCCTATTTATTTAACATACATAATACAGCTTAAATCTTAATAAGACTTAAAACACAACACATCATTTAAAAAAAGCTCGAGCCTATATGAAACTTTATTAATACAGCGGCCATTGTTACTTGTACACCATTACACAAAGTAAACACAAATCACGTGCTTTTTGTCACGTGATTGCAAACGCCCTATACTCAACGCGTCATAATATGTTTTATAAATACTGTTTATAGTTTATAGCGAATTCTTGCTGGAATTCTACAGTCACAAATTAGCAAACATTTTAAAACAATTTATTTTCGTCACTTGACATTTTATATTTGACAATGGTTATATTTATATACTTACAGTGCCCTCACATAAGGGGGGGGGGCATAGGGGGGCGACACCTCCAGGGGGGCGGCAAATGTAGTCTAAACATAGCAAATATAGCACTAAACAAACAGTTACAGTATGCAAAGGGGAGGCGCTGAAACTTTTGCCCTGGGGCGCTACATAAGCTTTTTAAAGGCTGTGTATACCTTCAATATTATTTATGTTACAGATTTCCACAAAATCTTGACATGAAATGTTATTTTTTTGGCCATATTGAATGTGATTGTGTTCTAATTTGATAGTTTAAGAACAAATATATCCCCTCATATTGTCGTATTCATTAGCAACAAGCTGTCAAAGTCAAGATGCTTTTTTAAAATACTTTTAATAGTACATTGCTCTCAAACTAATTTGTTCCCGTTTCGTCTTTAGACAGGCAGTTCAGGAATTATTTATTAATTATATTTTTTTGCTTTTTTGTTTGTTTGCATAGTGGTTGGTTTTTCTATTTATAATGTAGATCTATATATTTTTAAATATTGCGGATAAACTGGCCTATGTAAAAAAAAAAAAGCAGTTTCATTTATAACAAAACAAAATTAAAAATTGAAGGACATTTTAAAGTTAATAAAACCTGTAATCTTTTTTTTTTAACCCACCGCTCATTTTCAATTCTAAACCAACATTTTGACATTGAGATGTTTTTAAACTTTAACTGAGGTTGATGTGACCCGCGATGCATGTAAGTACTCTTTCTTCCCGAGTGGCATTCGGGCATGGAACGGGTTGCCTGAACAAACCAGGAAAAACCAGTAACTTAACATCATTTAAAACATAGGTTCTCAACCTTTTTCGGTTCACCGCCCCCTTTTAATTTTATTTTCCGCTCATCGCCCCCCCCCCCAAAAAAAAAAAAACACTGGACGTCAATATAGTTTACGCAATTTTTTTTTAGGCCGACTAGATTTGTGTGCTTATTTATTATCATTAAAAGAACTGAAAAGGAAACATATTGTAAGAATGTATAGATCAACAAATTATCTAAGCAAGAGGCAATTAGTAAGTAATTTTTGTTATATTACAAAACAGAATTTGTTTGGTATCACTATTGAATCAAACAAATGTGGAACGATTCTTTAATTAAAGGGAGATAATTAACCCGTTTCGTTTGAGCTATTATTTCTAATGTTTCTTTTTTTTTTTTTTTTTTATATAAAAGAATAAATGGCTTACAATTTATAACTTTGAAATGATCAAACTGTAAAAAGTATTTGAAAATTACATAAATATTATATGACTAAATAATTTATAGGCCCCCTACGTATATTTTCAAACATTCAATTAACTATCCAGTTAGTACAATTACTACGTATCAATTCCGCTTAATTATAGTACTTTCCTGATTATCCAGTCTCCTAACGCATTTAAGGACATCACAGTAAAACTGAGATCAAAATATCATTAATAATAGCAAATGTTTGGGCGACAGGGATCGGTCGGCGGAAGGGTTGGATCGCGTGTCGTGTCGTTTGACAGTGCGGTGAACCAACCATATAACGAGCCGGTCGCACACCATAGGCCTACTCGTCTAATAGTGACCCCTAGTTGTTGAAAAAGTACATGCGATTCATATCTCTTATTAGTATAATAATATGTAGGCCTACTGTTGGGGGATATCAGATATTTAGCAGCACTTGCGTTCACATCACATTTGATCCAAAAACTAATCGATTCAAATAGCTGAGGTGTTCAAATTATATCAGGTACGTTTGTACCGCCCACTTGCTCTTCACCGCCCCCCAATCGCCCCCGGGAATGTCAGCGCCCCCCTAAAGCTTCTCACCGCCCCCCGGGGGGCGATATCATTGAGAACCTATGATTTAAAACATTAATAAAAATGCAATACTAGGCTCGGACCACGGATGAGCGTAGGACGCAATAATCTTCTTAATAGAATGAGCATCTGTGATATATAAGATAAGATGTTTCTATTTCTTGCTGGAATCTGTAAAAATTCTGAGGTTCTAAAAGTCTAAACCCCGATGTCTTACAAGTAGAGGCTGTCAAATAGCATTCGGGAAAAAAATGGGTTATCTGAAAAAGTTGTGGACAGCCTTCAATTTACCATCGACTGAAACATGATAATGGTTGATCTAAGACTAATTAATGTTTTGCACAAAAAGCTTATGATTGCATCATTAATAACAAATTCTTCCTTTTAGAATTTAAAACAAAGAAAGTAGTCAGCTACCACGGTAAAAAAGAGATAACCAGTTTCTGTGACCACGGCATACTATGTGATTGTATGGCCAGCACAACGCACCGCCGCCTTTACTTTACCCCCCAACTAAGGTCAGGTTCCCATCAGTGCCCTATGGATAATACATTACACCACAGAGCAAGTCTGAAAGGCGCATACATTTGCTCTCCTGTCTAGTTGTTGCGTGTAGGTGATGATTGATTTCGATCTATTTACATTTGTTAATATCAGTTGTCTTGGCTTGTATGTATCCTGAACGTATATGATCTGCCTTTATCCAAACCTACGTATCCCGAATCTCTGTCAGTCATGTATTATTTCCCTACTGTGGTGGCAAAGGCTCGTTTCGTGTTTCTTCAATACCGCTATTGCGACCTGGCCTACATTTAAACCAAATAATAATACATAATAAATAATAATAATAATAATACCACTGGTTTAAAAGAGAACAAAAGACCAGAAGAAGAAAAAATGACGAAAGTTGATAGCATTGAATACTGTAATTGTAGCCAATCAAAAACAGTTTCATTACCTTCATTTGAAATAAATATAGATCATTCAAATAAAAAAAATAAAATCAATTAAATATAACTGAAGGTCCACTTTGACTACAATATTAAAGTTACGCTATTGACCAAAATAAATTTAAAAAAAAAAAAAATTCTGGAAAGATAATTCTTCACAAAAGAATTCTCAGTTAACTAGATTCTGCATATAGAAAAAAAAATGTCGGGCGAAAATGGACTTTATTATTTATAGTGTCTTTAAAAAAACATCTTAGCACGCCATATCAAAGCGTCTATATAACAGACGTCAACAAAAAGACAAACTAGAAAGGATTATAAAAGCTTTCAGTTTGACGTTATTAATATCTAGATTCTAGAACATTATTAACGGTAGGCCTACACATTGTGACCTTATTAGCCGGAAACTATTTCTAACTTTCGTGTAGGGGGGGGGGGATGAAATAAACATAGAAAAGAGTAGAACTATCTAGTGTATGTCAACAAAATAAAATCAAACGGGAATTACCTATTATCTTCACCACCCACCCCTTTCTTCCCTGTTATTTATACACATTATCCGATGTCTTGACCTACATTATCATTGCACTTCGACAGGTCACGTGTTGCGGGTTTTGGTGCTGCGACTTTTACCTACACGTCATGTGATGTCAAAGTTCACCCAACACCGGGAAAACCCTATCTACGCTCGTTTGATGTGGTGATAAGCAAACAATTTTTCATGTGATTAGACAGTTTATATCATTGGAAAATGTATCTCGTGCTGTTCGTCTAATTAGAAGTTGTTGTTCATAAAGGTTGTCCACGTTGTAATATCGGGGTGTTTACAGTAAAACAGTTTAAATCAATATATTTAGTCATACTTTTCTCCGTCACTTTGACGGGCATAACTACTAGTATATTTATATTTAATTATTATGTTGAAAGTTAATGTTGTTTAAGTTAGGCTTAGAAAATTTCTTTCAAGTGGATTTGTTTATGGCTGGATCGAAGGGATGAAATGCGAGTGGATACCAGATTCTAATGAACTGGAAGTGAAAGGCTGTTTATATAGGTAAGTGACATTTTTTTTGTTCTTTGTTGTGTGTTAACAGCATTTACTGCCAACCATTGCCCTTACGTCATTGGTGGATTCTATTGCACATCGTGAGGCCGGCTGGTCCTGCGTGAGTACTTCTGTACCCATGGGCCCTCAAAGCTGGCGACGTGTGAAAACCGCCGACACGATCACCTTTAAGATTACACCGGCGGGCGAACGCACGTGGGGGGACAGCTCCCGCAACGGCTTCAGGGTGTTCCTCTACCCATTGCCATCGGTGTGTCGTGGTGGGGGTGGCTGGAGCCCGGACAGAGCCCCCCCCCCCCAGGCTCACTCCTAATATGTTACAAAAACAAAACTCGACACGCTCCTTTGTCTACTATCGTACAACTGACGCTTTATTGTTCTCCTCGCGCTCTCGTGATCGCCTGGTCACGGGGCGGTTCGAGAGGGTCAAAATAACACACACACACACACAACCATGACGTCACAAACCTGATAACGCTACAAGAGATACGATACTCGACTTGTGCTCGCTACCTTTCTAATTTTTTACGCTCTTTCGAACTCAATCCTGCCTTTGAAAGAACAAACAAAAGGTTTGACAGAGCTAAGTATCGAATGAAGCTGCTTGTTTAGTCTAGATCGCTTGGGAGTTCTTTGGCAATGCTCAATGGAATACACTGTTATCTACTCACCCATCCTCTCTCGCTCTCTCTCTTTCTCTCACTCACTCACTCATTACTCGTGTTGCAAATCAACATACTCAGGTGGCTTGGGCTATGTCCCGTGAACCGTGTGCAGGTGTGTGTGTGTGTGTGTGTAGGTCGATTTGTGCCCGTTTGTGTCTTTTGGTGTGTACTCAAAGCAGGTATCCGGGGGAGGGGGAGGGTATGTTGTGAAGTGAAGTATGACGTATGAGTATGTCTGTCAACCTGAATCTTGGGCCTTGAGCGGTTCCACAGTTCTTGTGTTTCACCATGGAAGAGGTAAGGGTCCATGTACATTTTCTTTTGTTCCGAAGTTCGGCATGGGAGTATTATGTTGCCGTTTAAAAGAAATATTTACGCGAGTAAAAAAAAAAAGGAAATGTTCTTTATTTTTTAGAACCACGGAAATTTCCTTTGCCAAAGTGTTTTTTTTTTTTTTTTACCTGCAAGGGTTTAAAAGGAATAGTTTGGGCTCTTGGCGAGGGGGGAGGGGAGGGAGTGATCTGTTCCAGGTATATATCATTCTGTGACCTGTGTATTTACCTTGTCGATGTAGAGTCACCTGGTTTCTATTGCCCCTTGAGAGCAGAAACTTCAAAGATGACTGTTTTTGTGTGTAGTTTCTCTTCTTTCACTTAGATTGTGAATCCCCCCCCCCTTTTATCCTGCAAACTGCATTATGCTTAGTATTCTATTGTGGATTCCAATAATTATTGTGGCTTTGACGGGAAGTGGTGATACCACACTCTCTCATCCCCTGCACTCCCATACACTATCTCTTTCCATGAGTATAAATACTGTGAATGGAATTAGGGTTTAGTTAAGGCTGACGTACCACCAAATAGGGATGGTGTTTAGGTACCACTATAAAAAGGTAAAGTTCAATAATGCGAGTCTTACAAATTGTAATGAAACTATCAGAATGATTGGGAGGGGGTGGGGGCTGGTGTTAGGAGGCTGACTTTGCAGTGGATATCGGGTCGTGCAGGAATCCCTGGCAACGAGATAGCGGACGCCTTGGTCAAGAAGCGGTTCCTGGTACCCGATCAGAGTGGCCCGTCCTCACTCGAGAGCGCCAGCAGATCAATACGTGCGTGGGAGTCAGAACATTCGTTTAAGAACTGGGATGAGTCTGACAAGGGTCGAGGTGTCTGCAGCAACTAAAACGACCTAATCGAGCGACCCGTGGTGGAAACTCCGCAGAAAGGATCAGGCAACAGTTGTTCTTTTTCGTACATGTCACTGCCCTATAGGTGCCTATTTCGGAAGGCCTAAGAGAGTAATCTAGGTTCGTATACTCACTCTGGTGAAGTGAGGTTCACGTCGGGTGTTAGGAGGCATCTTTTTTTTTCTAGCAAAAAGCTGAGACCCTTCGGATATTAACCGCTGAATTCACGTGCGCCTTAGTAAATATCTGTTGTTTCAGATGGTGTCCGCACGTGATTAGGTGGGGCGGAATGGGGGAGTGGTGGGGTATGTACACCCGTCTCCCTGATGTTTTGTGTGAGCAGGTTGTGTCCACATGTTGCCTGCCCCGGTCATCAAAACTCACTGCTCGTGTATACACTCACTGTTAGTGCAGATTCAATGTGCGTCCGTAACTTATGTGTGAAAGTGATGATTTAGAATTGTGGGGTTTGTGTGTTGGACTGGGTCGACTATGTTTGTTTTAAAAAACTTACTAGCAAAATTACCCGTCGTTGCTTGGGGTAGTAATTACATAAATGGGTAAGCAAAAATCTAAAGCAAAATTGTAACATCTCAGACCAGCAATTCCAGGCATATGGTGCCTTATTCATTAGTCCTCGGTGCTAGAGATCAATTGAATAAATTAAAATAAATGATTGCAATTAAAGTCCACCTCACGCAAACGACCCATACATATTATAAAAGCCACCCCATCCGTACACACTTAATGTAAAGGAGCCCGCGAACTCTCTCGGGAAACGTTTCAGCAAATTTAACTGGAGATTCATTTGCATTTATATCAAGTTTAAAAATAAACGCTGAATGTGGAGATCTTAATAACAAAAAAAATAGCGAACATATAGACAGACTTAATAAAGAAATTGCAGAACAGAAAGACAGACTTAATAAAAAAAATTGCATGCCTATAAAAAAAAATATAATATTTCAGAATATTTAAAACAAATTGCTACAGTCAGATTCCTCGGGGACTTTCTTTGTCACTCCAACAATACTAGGAACTAGTTAAAGGTAAAAGTATAATTCCAATGCTTTGCAATTCCAAATGTCCGGAACGCCAGCCATCCCCTATTTGACATGAACGCGGAAACTGCTGAGCTCAGCGTTTTTCATTCCCATGGGCCAGCGTTTCTCAAATTATTTCGTTTTGTTATACAGTTGTTGTTATTTTGTATACGTCCATACAAGATGGGGGTACGGGTGGCCGAGGCGGCAAGGCGTTCGGCTGACGTACCGAAGGTCGTGGGTTCGAATCCTGGTGAAGGCTAGGATTTTGTTTTTCCCGGGACTCGAAGGTGTCCATGAGTCTACACCGCTCTGATGAATACCTAGGCGGCTGGACATTGTGCTGGCCACACATCCCCTAGTATGCTGCGGCCACAGAAACTGGTGAACGCTGCTTCACCGGCCTTATGATCAATTTGGCCCGACAGGATAGTTTACTTACACGAGATCCGCTCATACATAGGTCTATTTTAGTACTCTATATATCCTCCAAGTAAAATAAAACGGATAGGAATTTCCACACACGTGTGTCAATACTAGTAGTGACTAGCAGTGACGTCTGCGATCAACATACGTAGCTTAAATCTGGTTATTATATCACTAAATGTTCTATTATACTCTCATAGGTCAACGGCTTGGTGTTAGCCTTTTTTTTTGTGTGCGCCTTCCTTTAATTTTCCCTTTTCATCCTTCTTTTAGCTTATGAGCTATAAAATACTTCGTCGTATCTTATACTTTACAGGCGATCCTTAATACGGAATACGTTGTTTCATCTATTATAACGATTATCCATGATTTTGAGGTCTATTTATTCTAATTTGATAATGGTTTTTAAACCCTGAAAATAGATGATCATTCATATTTGATTACCTAATCTAAAAGAGGACGGTAAAAAAAATATTAATTATATCTAACATAAATAACTAACCGTATTTTATCTCGTGGAGTTTTTGTTTATTGCGCCCGTTATGGGGGTTCGGGAGGGGGGGGGGGGGCGCTATATAATTACATTGTCTCGATGACTAATGACATCCTGTAAATGACACCACATGTCATGTCTTCTTACATAAATTCCATTAGAATTGATTACAGCCCGTGTCTCAGATCTCCTTTTTCAAATTGCCGTCTGTTATTTCGTCGTAACTTTGTCGTTGTTTATTTATTTAAATATTATATTTATTTATTTGTATAGCTTTTTTTTAAAAAAACGAAAATTTACTGCTAAACCGTGCAACAGTATTTGTTCCCGGATCTGGAGGGTGTCCCTGAGTCTACCCAGCTCTGATGGGTACCTGACTTTCAGTTGGGGTAAAGTAAAAGGCGGCCGGGCATTATGCTGGCCACACAATCCCCTGGTATGCCGTGGCCACAAGAACTGGTGAACGCTTTACCGGCTCTGTGGATCAATTTGCTCCGACGGGTACATTACTTTACTTTATTTCGGGACTGTCGGTTGCTGTTGAGTTATAAATCTGACTTTCTTGTCTGGCCATTATATTTTCGCTGGCATATTTATAGGTACGTTTATAGCTAATTCAATTTTCATACATTCTATAAAAAAAAAGTATTTAGCATCAATCGCTCAATATTCATGATCTTTTCATTATGTATTTCTAACATACATATATATCCATATATAAAGATAGCCTTATATAAAAAAAAGTCGATTTACATTACCCGGTTCTAATGTATTCTACACTGTCCCGTCTGACTATAAATGTGTTTATTAATTCAGTTACTCTACCTACATTGTACACTAGATTAACTCACACTCACACGGAGCTAGTCTTTGTTTCGGGTCTGTTGTACATTATTCATTTTGGTTATAAACCATACATTATACATTCCAAGAAGTTATCCGATTGGATGAAGCCATAAAAGTGTACCCCCCCCCCCCCCCCCCCCCCCCCCCCCCCCCCCCCCCCCCCGAGTCCTCGTCTAGATCATTGAAAAAAACAACAAAACAATCACCCGTTTTCTAATTCCGAGTTCAGGGACTCATTTCGCAATGTGGATGACAATCCTAGAAGAGTGCGTAGAAGTAAGTTCGTTCTCCTTACAAAACTATCGCCCCCCCCCCTTTTTTTATAGCTTTCTCCCCCCTCCCCCTCTTATACCACCCTACTCCCTTTCTTTGCCCGCCTACTCTGCTAGACTCTAGACAGAAAACTCTGGAGACAAATTTGGGTTAGCTGGAAGTTTCCAGACATATTGATTTTCTCCAGTCAATTTTTTGTTTCATCCTCCTAATCCCCACACACCCGACGGGTCTCATGCCATGTTGTTAGCTGCTAGAACTTGTGTTGCATGTCATTAAACATACAGTGTGTGTGTGTGATTTTGGATGTTATATTACACTACACTTCATTACGTAACGCCATGCCTTTGTATGCGGCTCCTTTGCTGACCTTTCTCACTCTATCCCTAGAGAGGTGGACATTCGCTGGAGGTTGTTGCTGTAAACAGGCTATTCGGAAACATTTTCCTTGTATGATGCCTGTCGTGTCTATTCTCTGCAACGTGGAGCAGGCCCGACCCCTGACCACGGTCCTCTATACCAGACTTTGGCAGATTAGCACTGCGATTAATATTGAGCACATTGGTCAAGTAAAATACCGTACGTCGGGTTATGACTTATGACCAATCTCCTTATATTAACGCGTGTTCCTCGTGGGAAAAAAATGGCATCTGCATCATGTCTCCGACACCCTCCGTTTTGTAGCGGACTTAGTTCTTCCTATGGCCTTCTCCGAGCTGTCTATGGTCTTTCTGTGACTTGTATCTGCATTTCTGAGAGATTGACCAATTCTCTAAGACGCGGGCGTTAGTTGAAAACTGGGTACAGCATTTTGATGAAACTGGGGCCATTATGTTTGATGAAGTGGGCCATGTGGACATTTACACCAAGAGGTATGGGCGTTACGATGTGGGCGACTGTTTGTGGCGAGTTCATCTGGTGTCACTGCTTAGGCCTTGAGACCCCACGTGATTCGACATAATCCGCAGTCTGTCAACTTTATTTTGTTATTTGTCCGGTTAACGTACTTTATATCAAGAGATTAAATCAAAAAGTGTCCCAATTTTTATTTTTTTTTTCTTTTTTTTTTTTTTTTTTTTTTTTTTTTTTTTTTTTTTTTTGTAGTATTTTTAATTCTGGACATTATAACGGATGACCTTTAAAAATAAAGCATTATCTGTACAAAAAATTAAAAAAAAAAGAATGTTACTTCTCGACCTGGGTCACATGTTCTGATTGGTTGAAAACACCAGGGTCAAGATAACCGAAAAAACACGTGATATCCTACAGTGGTCACTTTGGCCTTATCCTACATTATGATATAAAATAACAGCTAATAAGCTAACAACATAAAAGGTTTAACGTTTAATGTTCTAAGTACTCTTTCTTCCCGAGTGGCATTCGAGCATGGAATGGGTTGCCTGAACAAACCAGTAAAACCAGTAGGCTTAACTTAACATCATTTTAAACACTGATAAAAATGCAAGGCTAGACTCGGACCCCGGAAGAGCGTAGGACGCAATAATCTTTTTGTATTTATAAAAAGGAGCGTCTGTAATGTTTAAGATAAGATAACATTGTATGCAATCACCGAGGCCTCAGTCATAACAAATAATGAAAGTCCATTTTAAAACACACAAAAAAAAAAGAATATACAAAACAAACTTTGTATGAATTGTAGATATATTTTCTTGAAGGATAAAAAGTGCTTTTGGCCAATAAACAAACAACAAAAGAATAAGACACAAAGAAGAATAATGTATACATATAAATTGTTTCTATTCTGGGATATAAAAACACAACACCCCGTGTGTACTTTAGATTATATGCCCCTTGTCTGCTGCTGGCCTTGTCTTTTCCGTTGGAATAGCCTCCCTTACCACCTCCTTCTCCTTGCAGCACCGGTACATGAAAGCGCGCTCTTTGTTCTAATTTTAGGACAGCACAAATGTGCAGCGAGCGGGCGGTGTGTTAAGGCGAGTGGAGGGGGAGGTGGGTCGGTGAAGGGGATGGGCCCCGGGGGGGGGGGGGGTGGAAGCATGACCAGAATGACACTTGTTGGGGAGGTCATGACCTTTCAGATACAGCAGGCCCAACCAAGACCACCGTAAGTACGTATTTACGATGGTCTAGGCCCAACACTTTACGTTCCACCTCTTTTTGAAAAAAAAAAAAACAACAGCAACATGTAAATTACAATATGAAAGCCAGGTGCAGGTGTGTGGGGGTCTCGTAGTGGCGGAAAAGGAGGGTGGGGTGGTCAACGAACGGGGGCGGTGATAGGGAGCACAAACTCATCATTTACTGGGGAGAGAAAGTGACTCCCCTTCCCCCATCCCCACTCTCAACCCCGCGTAGCCTCGCTTCTTCTTTTTTTTTTATTTCCTCGTAAATTTTGAAGTTTTAAGTTTGAAAAGCCTGACGTACGCCCACCTCCCCCCGCCCTCCTTTTACCCCCCCCCTTTCTTCTCCCGGAAACCAAACAACGGGGGTCTTTGGCTTGCCGCGGGCACCACCACCGCTGGGTCCATTCTTTCTGCACACAACAGGGGAGCCGAGTCACTGGCCTCGGTTGACCACAGCCTCAATTTTAGCGCGGTGATTCCCGCTAAAGAAATTCTAGCTTTCATTTCACTCCCCCCCCCCCCCGGCCGCCCATTCCCCGTGTTCCTTTCACCCCCCCCCCCGAGGGCCCATTCCCCGTGTTCCTTTCACCACGACCCCACCCCCAATTCCACCACTGTCCCTTCCCCCAGTTTTTTTTTTTTTTTTCAATGTCCACCCGCGACTCCCATCACCGCCATTGTAGGATGTGAAAAATGACATTCCCGCTTGAAACTGAAACTTGCATCCTCCATCTTTACCATCCTCCCCCCCCTCCCTCAGACTCCGACCATTCTTTCAAAGAATGTAAATTAAAGCAGAGTGCATTATGCTGGTGATGTGCTTTCAATACTACATTCTCATT
The DNA here is from genome assembly GCA_949126835.1 of Anisus vortex. Lineage (NCBI taxonomy): Eukaryota > Metazoa > Mollusca > Gastropoda > Planorbidae > Anisus > Anisus vortex. Next base: position 29,109,983 of record OX421508.1, read on the forward strand.
GCTTTTGTGCTTGATTTTTTTTCTTGCTTTGCGCTTCTGTGTGTATTTTTTTTACGTAAACTATATTTCAATATTTTACAAAAATTCTGCTTCATCTTAGTTTGTTTATTTTTTTAACATCTTTTTTCTTCTTTTTATTTTTTTTCCGTCTCTTCATTCACCCCTCCCCTCTTCTTCATCTTGCCTAATTTGTAAAATTTAAGAAATCCGGCGCATGCCTGCTTGGCATCTGGTGGTGGCTTTTTTTTGTTCAGAAAAAGATAAATATATATATATATATATATATATATATATATATATATATATATATATATATATATATATATATATATATATATATATATATATATAAAGTAGACTGTGAGTGTGACCTTATTGTCTCATATTATACTTTTGCGATTTCACTTCGGACATGTGTCTTCGCTAGCCAAGTGGTTCACAAATCGGATTGCCACGCGGGCGACCCGGGTTCGAATCTCCAGTTAGTATATACCTTTTTTCTACATTTATTTTTATTTCAATTAATATTACTTTAAAAAAAAAAGGTTTATCTTCATTGTCGTTTATACATTATTTATCTGTAGCTCATACAGGTCTGGTTTATTCCCCCCCCCCCCCCCGGTCCACGCCGGGGATGTAGCTTGTATTTTCATAAAAAAGTTCTCTTCTATAAAAACCTCTTCGTATGTGAGTGTGAAAGGTGAAGGGCAATGACCCCTGTATTGTTATTGTAACAATCGCCAGGTCATCCTGTGCGGGCATCTAGTAACTCTTTTTTTTTTGTTGTGACCGACCAACAACACTATTGGGGTAGGTTTTGGCTTTCTGGTGGGTGAAGTTGTTGGTGTTGCGTAACATACTTTCTGCCCGTCACCTCTAAGGCTCCTGGGCCACCAATCATAGATCTCCAGAGGCCTCTATCTTGGGCCAATTTTCTTCTTCTTTCTATTTGTAGCTCATCTCATTAAAATGTCTGCCTGCTAAGTCGCGTCGCCAAATGTTTTTTGGCCGACCTTTTTGTTTAAAAAAAAAACTTTTATACAATACGAGACATGAAGATTTTTTTTTATAAATACCTTTATAAATATGGTACGTTTGTGAAGAGTTTGTGAATTTTAAAATCAATTTCAGAGTCAGAACATTTTATATTGCAGCGTTCCATAGCGGGCACACCAAGTCGTATCGACGGGGAAACAACGTGGAAAGCACGAAAACTCGTGGTTTCCACGTTGTTTCCCCTTAGATACGACTTGATGTGCCCGCTGGGTTATAACTGGTTATAAGCTCGATAGAATCCGTTTTTAGAGGGGCACGGCTGAGTTCGGCTGGCGATCCGAAGGTCCTGGGTACGAATCCTGGTGCAGGGCTAGGGCTTATTTCCCGGGTCTGGAGGGTGTGCCTGAGTCTACCCAGCTCTGATGGGTTCCTGACTGGAGGGTGTCCCTGAGTCTTCCTAGCTCTGATTGGTATCTGACCTTAGTTGGGGTAAAGTAAAGGCGGCTGTGCATAGTGCTGACCACACAATCACCTAGTATGCCGTGGCCACAGAAACTGGTGAACGCTGCTTCACCGGACCTATGGATCGATTTGGTCCGACGGGATACTTTACTTAGAATCAGTTTTTCAGTCAAAGATGTGAGCGCAAATGGAGTTGTTCTTTTTGTTCAGGCGCATTAAATTTTGGAAAAGGATAAACAAAACAACACCAGAACAGCCAGGTTTACGTTTAGTCTGGGACCAGGCGCGGGTTTACATCTTGTTTACCTTCCAATGAACAGCAGACACGAACATCAGACACATCCGTTTGATTCCATCTGTGAGCAGACACAGACAAAGTGACGTAACGAAATATATCAGATTATTACACACGCACGCTCACTCCACACACACTCTTGTGTATAAACCAGCCGAAAAAACTCCCAGAGAGATCAAATAGAGCTATAGCCACATACGGACCGCATTTATCTAAACACACACACACACATATCTAGAGGCAAGGGGTGAAGGTGAAGGACAGTTGTGTTGAATCTTTGTCCCCCCCCTACACACACACACAATTGACATTTTCGCTGACATCTCCGTTCGACAGATAACAGAACCCCCTCCTCCCCCCCACACCACTCACCCTCCCTGGCCCCATGAACTGTCCAATCTTACAAACGGAAAGAGGGGGGGGGGGATTGCTGTGCATGTTTTATTTTGTGTGTGTGTGAGAGATGGCGTGTCTGTGTGTGACGATGTGTGTAGTGTGTGTATGTGTGTAGTGTTTGTGTAAGGGAGAGTATTGCGACGCAGGTCCTGGGCCGGAAGAACTGATCATCACAATTCGTTTCTTTGATCCTGCCTAGCGCAGTGAATAATTGTCCCCATTTTTCATTCGCTTGATTGATTAAAAATAGTAACTCAAGAAACGAATACATCTTTCCGTGTCTGGAATTGTCTTAACTTTTTGTCTTGTATTAACATGAACAAAGAGGAAAAGCATAGTGAAGCGGAATAGATACGTAGTAATCATACAAACTGGGTAGTTATTGTAATGTTTAAAAATATACATATAAATTCTTTAGTCATATAATAGTTAGATAATTTTCAAATACTTTGTACAGGTTGACCATTTGTTAGTTATCAATTGTAGGTCATTTATTCTTTTATAAGAGAAACATATTAGAAATATTAGCGCAGATAAAAATGAGTTATTTATTTCCCTTTAATTAAAAACGCGTTTTCACATTTGCTTCAATAGTGCTGCCAACCAAGTTATGGTTCCTATTATAACAAATATTACTGACAAATTATTATTTCTTAAAGACCAAGTGAAGAGCTTTTTATCAAAATTGAGTTAACATTTGCTTTTGATAGTAAATAGTGTATTCAGTATCTGAATGTTAAAAAAAACATTTATACAAAATATCAAAGATACATTTTAAGTAATTAGTTCAATATTTGCACTTAAATGTGTGTGTTTTTCGGATGATTACTCCAAATCTCGTAGCCATTTGAGATGTTTTTATTTCCGGTAATATAGGAAAGTGACGTAACATAAAGGATTCCGACTAGAAAAAATGAATATTGTCACGTGTTTTGAATCTATTGCCACATGTTTTGAATCTTTTCCCTGTTCTTATTTTTAACAAAATGGTTAAATATAGATTTATAGCGTCTATTTTTATTTATTTATTTCCCTTGTGATACGTCACTGCCGTATGAGGCTTTTCCAAATCTCGTTCCTTTGAGAAAAACCTCTTCACTTGGCCTTTAATATAAATTTAACACAATGGTCTTCATTACACGATTTAATTATTAGAGAATTACGTTAAACAGTTGTAAATAAACATTTTCTGCATCAATTGTTTGTCATTTAAGGAATTTATCTTTTAAATGTTTAAAATTCAACTTGCTGCATTTTAAAATCGCCAATATCCCAACACTTAAAAAAAAAATCTACATCCAAGAAGGTTGTAGTGAGATCAAACCAATTGGGCTTGATGTGGTATGAAAAAATTAGAAAACTCCGCTTTGAGTGTTTTGATGTGCTTCTGAAAAAGCCCAACTATCTATCTTAATATTTTATGCAATCGATTTCACTGTAAGATATGTCCTGTTTCAATGCAACTTTATTCCAGTGGTCCTTGTATATTATGCAATTCAACTCACAGAAAAGTCTCGCTATGTCATTCAGAAACATCGGCTTCAACTAACAGTTTTCCGCATTCAGAGCCGGAAAATGTTTTCATCAATAAAAAACACCTCCTGAGGTCTCTCGCGTGCCATTGAAGCCTTAGGTTGCCGACCGCTGGTTTAGATGAATTTTTTTTTAATGGATTACAGTGAAATGCAAAGTTGGCAACACTGAAGATGATGTCACTGTTACCTTTTTTTGTTATCAAAAAAATTTTGTTTTTTGTTTTGTTTTTCTTAGTGAAGGAGCTTTTAATGTAAACTTTAAAGTTTAAGCCCACCTGTATTTATGTTTGTGTGTGTGTGTGCTCGCGTTTGTTTTTGTATGCGTCTGTGCTTGTTTGCGTGTGTGTTTGTTTACTGCTTACATCCTGTGAATTTCACCTCAAGGCGCGCGCGCCGTCTCTAATTATGTAATTAGTTGCGAGCATCTTGAAACGGAAAATTGGGGAGGGGGGGGGGGAGGGTTTTTATAATGAGTTTTCACTTTAACTCGCCCCATCCTCCCCTCTCTCTTTATAACAAGCAACTGCAGCAAACCAACAACGAAAAATGAAACTTGAACAAACAAAAATCTGAGATTGACTCCCGTCCGTGCTGTGTTATTACCGAAGGGTCATCGGCCAACGTAATTTGGACTGGACTTGAAGCCCGTGTGCTTTGTGAATGGCCACATTCAGGAAATTCCGGTTTGCCATGTTGCATGATGGACGGCCCGCTAATGTACGGCCCGGTGCAGCTCAGCTTCATCAGCCCCCCCCCCCCCCCCCGTTGACATTCTGTTCTGAAAAAAAAAACTCTGGTTGCACTGTTTGTTTCAAATTGCGAAAGGTTTGTTTAACTTCCGGAATCGGCCTTCTTCGAAACCTGAAGCTAATGTCTTCACACTTTCTGGTAACACTCTCATTAGCCCCTCTCTGCCGTAATTGAAATTATTCTCGGACAACCGGAGCCGGCTAAAACAATAAAGGAATCAATAATATTTCTGCTGTAATGCGTGTAATGAGTTGTTTTTCTAACAAAAATGACAACCTCTTCAGATCATCTAATAGAACAACACACAGCTTTAAAGTTACCCGTTGTTGACCTTGACATTGTTCCTGGAATACTCCAATTATTGGACCTTTTCTTTTTTCAATACGATCCAATTTTGGTTGCTTTTTGTTGTTGAAAAATTGCAGTTGTAATAAGTTACAAGTTAGTGTCTGCAGTTGCTGTTTCTGAGTCTACCCAGCTCTGATGGGTAACCGGCAATAGTTAGGGAAAAGTAAAAGCGACTGGCTGGGAGTTAAGCTGCACACGCAATCTCCTAGTATGCCCTGGCAATAGAAGCTTATAAAAGCTGATACACTTTCCCTATGGTATGGATCAAATTGGTGTGACGGGAATCATTTTTTTTTAAACGAATATTTGTGTGTGCGTGTTGCAAAAACATTACTTACGGACCACAAGGTATGAAATGTTTTACGTAAACATTGACACCCATTGTTGAGTATATGAGCAATGTAACGAATGCAATCAATATGTTATCAGTTATTGAGAACAAAAAACGTTGCAACTTATTCTAAGATTAGGTGTTAGTGTACGTGTGTGTATGTGAAGGTTCTACAGGTATCTGCAAAATGTATCAATGATGGAGAAAACAGGTAAACCCCCCCACACACACACACGCAAGGACACCTGTCGCTTCCCCACCCTTAGAGTTTTAACACCTTGGTGTTACGGTTTCAGCTCACCTCCTATGGTTTTGTGGTGGAAAATGTGTAGTTAACAATCTTTCTAAAGTTGTCTCCACATTCCTACAAGTAAAATATCCCTCGCAAGAACAATGGGATATATAGAGCAGCTTTGACCGGTTTCCCGTGTCAGGGCATTGTGTAGCCAGCTGGATTCACTCAGGGGGCACCCTCTAGACCCGGGAACGAATCTTCACTAGGGGTTCGAACCCTTCGACGCTAGATAATCGCGATGCCGCTAGGCCAACGGGCCCCCCATACATTCCTGTTTTAAATTGAAAGAAAAACCCACTTGTGCCACAAAACAATCACATTTTGCACGGGGTTTACTTAAAAAAATTTTTTTTTCTGTTTTTGTTGTTGTTGTTTTTCTGCTTGAATTGCACCCGAACTGTCACACTGGGGCAACCACTAACAACTGCATACAAAAAAAAAAAAAAAAGCAAAACTACAAAAAACAACACAAAGCTGTTTGTGATGAGAACCCCCACCCCCCACCCCTGGAGTTCTGTCTGATGTGTGGAGAGTAATTTCCCAAATCCTCCTCACACACACACACACTCACATATAGCCGTGCTCAAACTCCCAGGACACACACACACACACCCCCACACACACACACATTTTGAAACACACGTAAACACCGAGGATATGAAAACGTGGGAAAAGAGCACCAGAGAATGATGGGTATAAAAAAAAGGTCAATAAAAAAATTCATGTTAAAGTGTTTTGTTGTGATGGCACAAAAACAAATGTATGGAGACTCAAGAAGAACTGGGAATATTACATAGAAAGTTTTTTTTGTTCATTTCTTTCTTCGATCTTTCTTGCTATTTCCTTTTAAACATATTTTTTTTTCAGTTCATGTAAGAAAATAAATGAAAACAAAATGTGAAATTCTTTCTCTCTACATATGCAACAAAATGTTATACAAAAAAAAAATGTGAATTTTTATTATGTGGTGGTTTCGACTTTATTTTTTCTTCCAAAAATTTATAGATTAGAAAAATGATAACATGTTTTTTTATTACGAATGTTTCTGTTTATTTTGAATAAAATGTTTTTTATTACATAAAATATAAAGAACAACCTTGTATTAATATTTATTTTTCTTTTCTCGAAATTTGATATTACATTTGACTCTATTTTGTATTCTGTTTTTTTTTTCTTTTTAATGCACACATAAAATAAGAGTTTGAAAAATAAAACCCCACAAATAAATGAGATTATTTATTTCAAGAGAAAAAATCATAATAATAGTAGCTATTCTTTAAATAGCGCATCTTGATATGTTAATGCAATGGGCCGTATTGCTGCTGAGAGTTAACACCCTTGCCCCTTATACAAGTCAATCTTATATACCGTAATTGTAAAGATTGCTGCTGAGAGTTAACACCCTTGCCCCATATACAACTCAATCTTATATACCGTAATTAATTGCAAAATGGGCAAGGGTGTTAACTCTCAGCAGCAATACGGCCCATTGGCTCTGTACACTTTCTGTACTCATTAATTCAGTGGCCGTTAATGCAAGGAAAATAAACAACAACAAGAAATAAACAAAACAAACACTTATTAGATTCTAGATACAAAGAAGGTCTTCAAGAAAATAAAAAGGCAAAACAATAACACCACACATTTTATATATATTTAAATATATTTTATTTCATATAAATATTAACATATATTGTAAGTAAGCAAAGAGTAGAAGTAAAATAATAAATAAAGTAAAGTACCCGTCGGACCAAACTGATCATAGGGCTGGTGAAGAAGCATTCCCCAGTTTCTGTTGCCAAGGCCTACTAGGGGATGTGTGGCCAGCACAATACCAAGCCGCCTTTACTTTACCCCAACTAAAGTCCTAGCCGCCACCATGATTCGAACCCAGAACCTTCGGATCGCCAGTCGAACGCGCCGCCATCCGCGTTATTTATGAAGAGCCAAATCGAAGCGAGATTTTCGCGGGGTCCTTACAATTCTCGTCGGAGCTCTTCAAGATATTTGTTTTCCTGCAACCCTTGGTATGGTATCGAAACATTATAATCTGTAATAAGAAAACAATATTTATCAATACAAAAAAAAAACAATTAAAAAAAAACAACAACTAATCAACAAAAATAAATGGAGAGTTTGGTAAAAGTATTGATGTAATCAATCTAAGAACGACTTGTCTGTTTTACCTGACTTGCTCAATCAGTTATATAAAGTTATATTTAAAAGGTTTTTGATGGACGCATCAAGACGTTTTCGCATTTAACTTTTTTTTTTAGTTTCGAAGTTTTCTTCTTTTTTTTTTTTCTTCTTTGTTGACTTTCCGTTGGCTGGATCTCTCTCTCGAGAGAATTGTTGGGAGTTATGTGTGGAGGTAGGTAGCGAGGGCAGAAAACTACTTCGCTGACCTAGATTTTCCACAAGAGTGCTTCGTGTGCGTGTGTGCGTTGTCCGTGTAATGCATTAGTGTCTCAAGTCTCAAACACACACACACACACAGGCGGTTGCACACAAGCGGTCACACTCTAATGCCGACATCTGGAACGGCAATATTTCATTCCACGGGAATGTTTTCACACTGACACCGAACATAAATAAACTCCCCTTGAGAGCTGGGAACATGTAAGATTAAAACAAAAAATACATAGAGAGAAATTCCTTGTTAGATGTTTGTTTGCTGTGTTGATTGTTTTCTTTTTCTGTCCGCTTTTGCTTCGGCGTGGTGGTCAATTTCAAGAGAGTTGGATAACCATCCCGAGGGTCCAGGGCCCAATTTCAGTAATGACTTTAAAGTGTGATACCAAGCATTGGCGTTTTTTTTTTAAATTTGCCTTACAATTAAAGAACTACTGGACTCTTGTTCCAATGACCTAGGGTCATTTCTTAGAATTTCTAAGTCCATAGGTCCACCCAGTGGTGTTCGAAATCAATTGCGGCTTCCCTGGTTCAAAGCCCTTTAAGTATCGCACATTACCACATTGGACCTAAAACGAAAAACTAAAAAAAAAAGTGAAACACTTTTGTAATAATCCTGTTGTGTTTGCGCGTGTGTGTGTGTGTACGTCGAGAGTTTTATAGGCGCCACGGGTCGCCCCCGTCCTCTCCCCCGCCCCCCTCACCGGGCGCCAGTTTGGGAACCACTGTTTGATAACGTTTATCCACGCAGTCGAGTTAAAAGTTCTGGAGCAGTTTTTTTTTCTGACGGCAGAGCCCCCGTGATCAACGAAAATATTTAGAACCACTCTACTATTAAGAGTTCGTAACTTGATTTTTATATTTTTAAAATATGCAGACATAGATGGACGAAACCCAGACACAACATCCACTGCGTATAACAACTTGATTTGGTTCTTATTATACTGGTTCAACTTTGACCAGTTTACAAAGCTGTACATGTACTGGGAGTTATGCCCGTGAAAATGACGGAGAAACGAATGGTTACAATGCGTTTTCTTAAAAGAGAAAAACAAAATAATTTATAGATCTATATATATATATATATATATATATATATATTATATCAACTATTATTAGACAAGATTGGTTTTCAAGTAGGACTCAGGTTCCATCACTGGTCTGTCGACATAGTGTTGTATTACAACCTTCGGGTTTTTTGAAATACAGCCAAAGCAGGGACTAAAAAACCGGTAGAGTTTATGGGAAGCTCCGCGAAGTGGGGAAAAAAAGGGGTGGGGGAGATATTATAAATGACAAGGTAGTAATATGTACTCGATACTCGTCCGGAGGGAAGGGGGGGGTATTGGCCACACAATCCCCTTTCGTATGACTTTCGTATGCAACCATTGGCATAGTGGTAAAGAAACATTTACTTTCGGATCGCCTTGTCTTGAAACTGAATTTTTTTTTTTTTTTTTTTTTTTTTCTTAATATAGACGATTCTCGAAATGTATAGTCGCCGAAGACCTCCACTCCAAAAGAAAATGTCAGATCCGAATGTGTTTTCTTTGAGCTGCCATTTCGTCGCTGTTTTTTTTTTTTCGCTTCCCTTCCCAGGGTCTGTCTGATTCAGTTTGTTGTTGACTTTTGGATAGCTCGATCAGAACGGTAATTACCCCCCCCCTCCCCCCCCCCCCCAAAAAAAAAAAAAAAAGAACCAACAACAGCAGACGTTTAAAGAATGTGTCAGTTGGCAGATCTGCTGTCAGGTTAACGTGGCCCGTCCTCGCTCGACCCTCAGTCTCTGAGTAGGTCACCGGTCGTTTTAATTATATAACATTACCCCCCCCCCAACTTTTCAATTGACTTGTTCGGCTTGTTAGCATCACAGACACGCGTGCTCTCCAGGTTTTAGCGGCTTGACCTCTGCCCCCACCTCCCCCTACCACCAAACATTACAGACGCAGGCCTGAAATAGAATCGCCTCGATTAAATCTTTTGCCCCCCCCCCTCCCCCCGCTCTTCCACACCGTCTGCGTTGTCGAACGACGGCCGATCCAACTCCCCCCCCCCCCCCCAGTGCTGACGTCATTTCGACTAACCTTTTCTTCCTCGTTGACCTGAACCGGCCTGTTCGCCTGACTTCAGCTAATAAAATAAAAGACAGCGTTCATGCCCCCCCTCCCCTTTCCCCCCCCCCCCCACCCCCCAAGCATGAGTAACACCACACTCCTGGTTTGATTTGCCTGTGGTGTAACTTGTTATTTTAATTGAACGTTGATATTACCATATCTTTTATATAAGGTAAGATGCGTGTGTGTGTGTGTGGATTCCTATTCGCATTGGTTAGTTGGAACTCACGTGACCTTTTTATTGCCTCATATTGTTTTACTTTTGCGATCTCGCTTTTTCTCCATGTGTGCTCCCTAGCTGAGTGGTTAGCTTCCTGAACTGCCATGCGGGGTGACTTGTGTTCTATTTCACTCTGAAAACTTTTTTTTAGTTCTGCAATGTAAAGAATTTCAGGACTTAAAAGCTTCCCTAAAATGTTTTCAGTAAGTAAAATCGAATAATTCTATTTTAGATTCAGGAAGTAAATTACCTAACTGTATGTCTGAAATCAGAAGCACACTGGTCAAGCACACTGGTCAAGCGGCAGCGTGTTCAACTGGCGTACCGGTGAAGGCTAGGATTTTTTCCTGGGATCGGAAGCTCTGATGGGTACCTGACTCTGGTTGGGGTAAAGTAAAGACGGCTGTGCATTGTGCTGGCCATCCAATCTCCTAGTGCGCCGTATCCACAGAAACTGGTGAAACGCTGCTTCACAACGGCCCTATGGATCAGTTTGGTCCGACGGGATACTTTCCTTGCTCACTATGTCTGAATTGTCAAAGTAGTTTTAAGGTGTGCGTGTGTGTAATGTTGCTGTAGCTGTGTATCCGTGTGTGTGTGTGTGGTAGCACCAGAGAGTACCAGTGCACTAGTCATTCCTAAAGATAAACAAAGCACACACCCCCTCAGTCTCCCATAAAAAAATTCTTATCTGTATTTTTAGATAAGAATTTCGGATAACAGTTTACATTAGAGATTACTTTGCGTGTGTTTTTATTAAATTTATCTATTCCAGCGTTTCCAACACTTTTTTTTTCCGCTACCCTGATCTTCATATAGGGCCGAGCGGCAGCGCGTTCGACTGGCGATCCGAAGGTTCTTGGTTTGAATCCTGGTGCAGGCTAGGATTTTTTTTCCACAGGGACTTGAGGGTGCCCCTGAGTCTACCCAGCTCTGATGGGTGTACCTGACACTAGTTGGGGGGTAAAGTAAGTGCGACTGTGCATTGTGCTGGGCCCACAATCACCTTGTATGCCGTGGTTACAGAAACTAATGAACGCTGCTTCACCAGCCCTATGATCAGTTTGGTCCGAAGGGTACTTTACTTTTACCCGGCTCTGCATATACTCACTAACACCATTATATCAACATCTACCTGGTATATAACAGATATCGATTCACACAATTTTCGGAAACGTCTATAACACGGGTCGACAACCTACGGCACGCGTGCCAGACTTGGCACGAGCAAGACTCCGAAAAAGACAATTTTAGAGTCTCTTCTACAAGAAAAGAGTAGGTTGACTTTTAGGCTGTTGGCACGCTGAATGAATTAGAAATCCTACTTTGGCCATTATCAAAAGGTTGCCGACTATCCGGAGTCTATAAGCTAGAGTTGTAGCCAATATTGAAGATCAAATATCACACAATGTCCACAATAACGCTCAACAACAACAAAAAGAGAGAAACTTTTGAAAATAACGAACTCTGACCATTGGTCAATGTAGTTTGTGGCCAGAGCTCCTTCGGTAGAAAAATAGCATATATTGACCATTCCGGCAATCACGCAGCAGGATTTGTATTTTCATACCATCCTTACTTCGTGTCTCTTCTTTCTTGCTGTCCCTCCCCCCCTCCTCATTTCTTTTCTTCTCATTTTAAAACGCCCCCGCCCTACCCCCATCAGGCGGTCAACGATAATGAGGACGTGATGTTTCGTCCTCCCCCCATTCCTCTCACTTCCATTCCTTGACCCATCTCCATTTTAATAAGACAGAGTGTCGTCATGTGAAGAAGGAGAAGAAGGAACCACACGACGCAGTGGGTGGAAGAAAAGCTATTCTTGGGAGTTCCCTTCAAAGACCGACATCTCCTATATAACGCCAGGCTTCGTCCGTCGTGTCGTCGTGATGTTACAGGCAGGGAGCGGAAGGGAAGGAGAAAGAATACAAAAAATGGCGGCGGGTGGAAGCCGTGGTGGGCGCGGGAGGGGGTTAGAACGCTGATTGGGTGGGGGGAAAAGGGGGGGGGGCCTTGGCTGTTGGTGGACTGTTCCAGCAAAGAACGAAATCAGCAAAAGGAGAAAAATCGATTTCCAGCCAGCAATTTTTTTTTCTCCAACTTCCAGGCTACCTTTTATTATCCTTTTCTCCTTCTTGGCTTTAAACCCCCCATCCCGTGCCGCCCCCCCCCCCGCCGCCCCTCCCAATGGACAATCTCCCACCCATCAGCAAGTCTGTTTCATTTCATCTGGCTGAGTCCAGCTTCCGGCGGCAGTTCCTGCTGGTCATCTTATTTTCGTATTTGGACTTTTTTATATTTAAATATATAGAATATAGGGGTATATTTTAAGATACAATGGTTCTGTTAATATATTGGGCGTTCCCTCACAGACACACACACACAACCCCACCTCCCTACTCTATAGCCTACTAAAAATGTTATATATTATGTACTGTAATCCCCCTGTGAATTTGTATCAACCCCTGTTTATCTGGTTTCAGGAAATGTTATACGTAACCTACCCCACCCGTCATTCCCCACGAAAGATATATAAATAAATTATAATCTTGCGTTCGTGGAATTAGGTCAAATAAACATTTATTGTTGATTTGTCTATTATGTTATTCTTTTAAATTGTTGTGCGCGTGTAAGAGTAAGCGTTGTTTTTGTTGTTGTTTTTTTGTGGTAAAAAGATGTAACAATTGTAAAAATATAAAAGCAGTTAAAGAAAATATCGAGATGGAAGTTCGACACAGCGAAGCTTCAATTATATCACTTTATCAAATACCGAAACACATTGACATACCTCTTGTATCTCTATTTTCGTTTCCATAGTAAGTAAGTAAAGTACCCGTTGGGGTAGATCAAAGGCGTCATGGCATTGTACTGGCCACAGAATCCCCCCAGTATGCCGTGGCCACAGAAACTGGTCAACGCTGCTTCACTGGGCCATATGGACCAATTTGGTACGACGTGATATTAGATTTTATCATGTGAACTACTTCTCTATGTTTATAATAATTTTCAAAGTCTATTGTCGTTGTGTTTTTGTTTTAAATCTCTTTTGTTCAAGTATATAGACTCTATATAATAATAATTTACTGTGTGATTCAAAGCTTTATGTTTACTATGGGGCTGTGTAGGGAGTGAAGGGTGGGGTGAACATAATGTGCAGGAGAGGCGAGACTCTTGTCGAGGGTGTTAAATGCCACTGAGGTTTGTACGTCTGACCTTTCGTGTATGGATTACCTCCAGAGTTATGGCACATGTTTATGTGTCTGTGTGTGTGTGTAAGCCTGTCTGTCTGTAGGAAGAAACAGAAGAAAGAAGTTTTCATTTTTTTCTTCTTATCGACCTCCTTTTTTTTAACCTTTCTTTTTCCCCCATTCTCGTGCAGAGAGTGGGTTTTTCTACAAATATAGCAAAGGACGACAAAAAGTTAGAAAAAAAATGAGTATCAAACAAATACATCCAAATATAAAAGAATTATTAACCCTTACAGTCCCGGGCGCGTATATAGCGGAATTGAAGGCAGCATAGATAGAAGTAGGTCGGTACGGGAAGGGTTAAAAAAAAACGCGACATTACTGTCTTAACTGTCATTATTGTGTTAATTCTGATAGACTCGTGTCTTTTGTGTCTGTGTGTCTGTTCGCGCATGGTGTGTCGTTTCCTTTTTAGGCTGACCCTTAGCGGTCTTCTAATTTCCCCCCGGAGGAGTTATCAGCATCAACAGAGACACGCGCGCAAAGTACTGGTCATCTTTGGTTAGTTGTAATTAAATGTTTGATCCAAGGAGGCTGAGCTTAATGGGGTGGTGTCACAGCAGTCACAGACACTGGTGAACGCTGCTTGGATCCATTTTGTCCGACGTGATTACTTTTACTTACTACTGTTTGCTCAGGAAACATTAAGGAGGTCGGGTAGCCTACCCTTTTAGAAATGATGCATTTTTAAGGCAACGCCTTTTAGGCACGGTGGTCGTTCGGCTGGTATATACGGAAGTTCTGGGTTCTAGAGTTAAATAAAAAGACTTGCCTATTTTTAACCCGATTAAAATATTTATTTTAAATTACTTTCATAAATTTCGTCAGTAAAAGGAATTTAACCCTTACAGTCCCGGGCGCGTATATAGCGGAACTGAAGGCAGTATAGATAGAAGTAGGTCGGTACGGGAAGGGTTAAAATTATTGTTTTTAGATGCATAACTTTCTGTTCATTATAGTTTATACATATTTTTTTATCTGTAACTTAGAGAGGCCTGTTTTATTTTTCCCCGGGCAACGCCGGGGAATTGAGCTTGTTACAAATTTTGTGCTGGCTGTTTAACATCCCCCCTATGTACCCACTGAAAACAAACACGCAGACGATTCTATCCATCTATCCAAGTCTATTATGCAACGTGTATCTTGCAAACATTGTGTATCGAACATTTTCGAAGGAAGGGGGAAGGGGGATCAAGAGACATGCATGCGAATTGAAAAAAAAAAAGTGACGTCATCAGTTTTCACTTTGGGAATTCCCGTAAATGTTCTTAAGGACATGCCATAAATATTTCCCCAAAAATAAGAATTTGTAGATATTTCGAAATCGCCGATATCGAGTGCCTTTGTGTTTGTGTGCGCCGTTGCGTGTTTGTGTGTGCGTGCGAGCGTGTGAGTGTTCTCTTCGTTGCGCTACAAAAAACAAACAAACACGACAACAGGGTTACTAGTTTTACTCATTCAACATGTTGCCTAATCGACTTATTCAGAGGCTGATGTTAATGCATCCCTCCTGCACCCTTCAGTCGTGAGTGAATAGAAAGAAAAAAAGAGGGGGCGGAGGGGAGGGGCTGTAGATTCCAGGTGAACATTCCTGACCGCCTCTGAAAACCGAACCACAAGGATGTTTACTTTTACACCTGTTTCCGGCACCGCCAGAAATGCTGGTCTTTCTGCTCCTTTTTATTTCTTCTGTGATGTTTTGTTTACATATCTTTTCTACCCTCGCCTTTGGTCTCAATATCTGTCTTGAGGAGTTTGGGGACTAAAGGATGTAATAATCTTCTAGAGCGCACCTTCTATAGAAGCTAAAATAGCATGGATAGAAGCGCTATATATATAACTATCATATGCCTAATTCGTGAATCACTAACATTTACATTAACTATAAAAGCCTTTGAGTGAAGTAGGCCTGCCCATCGGACCTAATTGATTAATCATAGGGCCAGTGAAGCATCGCTCACCAGTTTCTGTGGCCACTGCATAATAGTAGTATCACTAGGGGATTGTGTGGGCAGCACAATTCCTTTTTTTTAAAAATGAACATTGATGTTTGCGCCCCCCCCCAATAGAAGTCGAATCTTTACGACTTCTAGAGAGTGCGCGCGATCTGTTTTTTCTAAATCATCGGGAATTCTTTGTTTGACCGGAAGCGCATTGATGATGGAAAACCTCACCCGGAAACGCGGTTCTTTTGCGTGGACAATGATATATTATAAACTTTGGTACTCCGTATTTGGTAGGCTTAGTAACCACGGGAAACAAACAACATCACCTATATAAACAAGATAACAATAACAATATAAAAGCAACCACCGTAACTTCCTCCTGAAAAGCACAACCGATGAAAACGCTTCCCTTGTCTTAAATGCTTTTCGGATTGGGACGTCTTGGATTAAGTTGTTCAACATCTATATTTTTTTGTTCATTCGTTATCTATTTGTGAAGAAATAAATTGTCTCGAAGTATTTTTGTTCTTGGGATGTACAATAGTGCAAAACAACAGCAAAAAGGATGCACGTTCTTCTCATTTAGTAGTTAAAGTGAGTCTGAGTGTTGAGTGGACAGAAAGTTAGGGTAGTTCAGCGTAGGGTAGGGAGCTTCAATGTGAAGTTAGTTGTAGGCTAGTGTTGTATAAGTGTCTGAGTGAAAGTAGTAGTGTACCGTACTTGTAATAAGCAGAATACATTTTTATCTTAATTGGATATATTATTGTGTACTGTAATTGAAATGGGGCACGGTAGCCGAGCGGCAGCGCGTTGGACTGGCGATCCGAAGGTCATGGGTTCGAATCCTGGTGGAGGCTAGGTTGGGGTAAAGTAAAGTGGCTGGACATTGTGCTGGCCACACATCCCATAGAATACCGTGGCCACAGAAACTGGTGAACACCGCTTCACCAGCCCTATGATCAGTTTAGTCCGAAGGGTACTTTACTTACTGTAATGGAAGTTGTTGGATTCCTTATTATCGTCGTGGTAACCTGTATCAAGTATCATCTGTTTTAACTCACCAACTCGTGACAGCCCCCTCGAGCTGCAGAAATAATTATTCGAGATCTCGCTCGAGCTTTTCATCTCAGTTGAATATCTACGAGACGGGGGGGGGGGTGAATATAGGATGAAGGGCGGAGAGGAAATGACATAGACATCAAGATGACACCTAGAAGATAAGGAAGTGGTGTCATGCATCAAGGCCAATGTGATGAACTAGGAAAAACAACAACTAGATCGATTAGTTAAAAAAACCATAATAAAATCAAGAAGTACATTTCGAGAAACTGTAACGAACGTAAAAAAAAAACCCACAAGAAACGTAAAAAACTCAAAAGAAACGTAAAAAAACACAAGAAGTTTTGACTTTAAAACTGTAAGTAGAGTACATACAACTTAACTAAATACGAGAGGAATATTTTCATCTGTTCAAGGACGTTTGGCTTTTTTTTTGTTGCGCAATCTTTCACATTTTAGTTTTTAATTTTACCAGATGGGTTTTTTGCTTTTTGGTTCTGAGCTGTGTCCCTTATTTTTTTCTTTGAATAACAGTTATTACTTTAATGGGATGTTGGACTCGGCATGCGGTCATTTGCAACCTTGTGATCAGTTTCGGTCAGTTTCCGGCCAGGGGTTCTTGAGTGGAGGTGGGATCATTATCATACCAAACATTTTAGTATCTCTAAATCAGGGGCCGGGATCCTTTTTGACTGAGAGAGCCATGGACTTCACATATTTTGAAAAGTAATTCTATGAGAGCCAAGGACTACATTATGTTTAAAAATAAAAATTCAAGTTAATTTCATTTTAATTACAATGACTGCAGGGTTGTAATTTTTCTGTCTTTTAGCGGAGTTTATCTCCTTTACCACTTTTGATGCTGAGCTGCAGTAGACTTTAGCTCATTTGTAGAATGAAATATTGAAATGCAATTAATATGTTGATCAAAGGATTCTAAATATATTTTTTTTATACTCGAATATTTGTCTGCGAGCTAGATGCAGCCATCAATAGAGCCACATCTGGCTCGCGAGCCATAGGTTCCCAACCCCTGCTCTAAATGATAAGACGGCTGGAGAAAAATGTGTTTGCTTAGAAAGACCTATGCTGGTAAAGCAGTTCTGCTGTTAAAATTAATGTATTACTAGAAATGAGTTATATATATTATTAGCCGCAGTGGTCGAGCGACAGAGCTTTTGGTTACCGCTCCGAAGTCTAGGGTTAAAATTCAGGGCTAGAACACTAGAATTTTATACTTTTTTTCTACCCCTGGTCTGAAGGGTATCACGAGTCCACCAAGCTCTGATAAGTAAATTAGTTGGGGGAGAAGTGGAGGCAGCTGACCACACTGTCAGGGCAATCAATAGAAAATGTTTATATTATAGATGTCAAACCCCAAGGCCCGGTATCATACTATTAAGTTTCATGTAAAGAAAGAAATGAATTTTTAAAAGAATAACATTAGGCTATATTTACATAGGGACAATACATAACTTGCATAGGTAGAGGAATATTATTTCAACGCCGCGACAGGGGTCGTCAAACTATGACCCCCGGACCAGATCCGGCCCGCCAGGTTTGCACAATAGACTCTGGTTCTCAGAAGTTACACGTAGATTAAAAAAAAACCGGCTTTGGAATATGATTTCAACGCTTACGAAAGTAATCGTCAAACTATGACCCGTGAACCAGATACGGTCCGCCAGGTTTCCTTAACCCGCCGTGTTTGCATGCAATAGACTCTGGTTCTCCAGAGACAGTGGACTGATGAGCCCCTGCTCGTCAATTGCCAACCTCTTAAAATTCTACTTAAAAAAAAACAACAACTTTACAATATACTAATTATTTAAAAAAAATTAAGAAATTCCTTGCATTCCACTGCACAGGGGAGGTTACTTTGAATTTTTTTTATAACATTGTTTCCTTTTTGTTTACACATGTTTTTTGGTGGTAGGCCGCATTGCTTAATGCCAAAGTATTTTAAAAGTTCTATTTTTGTTGTCAAGCCAAAACAAAAACAAAACTTCATTTTTTTTTTTTGGTAAAGAGGTTTTGTATTTCCCGTATTTCTTTCTTCTTACGAAATGCTAAGCAAGCCCGAAATAGAAATTTATATTGTTGTTTTAATGCTGTATACAATTTAAAGTGCGAAAATAAAAACTGTTTGAGATGTGTCATTTTTGTCATTATTCCACACGTTAACACACAACCATAAGTAGCTCATATCAACAGCAGCAACATATATATAAGATCTATAGGGGCTCGGTGGCTGAGCGGCAGCGCGTTCGGCTGGCGGACTGAAAGGTCACGAGTTCGAATCCTTGTTGAAGACTAGGATTTGTTCCCGGGTCTGGAGGGCGTGTCCTGTCTACCTGTCATTAGTTAGGGGTAAAATAAAAGTAAAGGCGGCTGGGTATTGTGCTGGCCACACAATCCCCTAGTATGCCGTTGCAACAGAAACTGGTAAACGCTGGTTCGCCGGCCCTAAGGACCAATTTGGTCCGAGGGGTTTACTTTACTTACCAGGCACTTTTTTTGTTTACAATAAATGTATAAATATGTATTTATGCATTTATATTTTTATTCCTTCAAAAATATATGACAAAAGCAATTAAAATTTCACATCCATCCATCCATCCCTATGGCGCTACAGCACATGTAGGGCTTTGGCCTGCTCCACCACCTCCTTCCACTCGGGCCTATCTCGGGCCTTCCTTCGCCAAGCCCGCACACCAAGATTTTGTAGATCTGACTCTATAGCTTCGAGCCATCTTTGTCTTGGTCTGCCCATAAGCCTCTTTCCTCTTGGTCTCTGGTGATGTACTGTTCTGGCTGCTCTGCCGTCTGTCATTCTTTCCACGTGGCCTGCGCACCTCAGTCTGCCCTTCTTTATCTCGGCTACCACCGTTGGATCCTCGTACAGGGTGTACAGTTCTTCATTTGTTCTTGACCTCCAGCCATCTGTGTCTTGCACAGCTCCATATATCCTCCGCAGCACTTTTCTTTCCCAGGTATTAAGCAAGGTCTCAATGGATTTTGTCATTGTCCATGTTTCACTGCTTAACCCTTGCAGTCCCAGGCGCGTCTATAGCGGAACTGAAGGCAGCATAGATAGAAGTATGTCGGTACTGGAAGGGTTAAAATTTCACAGGACTTGGTTAATACAATGACTGGCCTATATATCTCTATCCATGTATAGTGGAGAGCAAACAGACATGCACACAACTTTTGTTTTTAATAATGAAACAATGCATAGTCCAAAACGCTTTTAATTTCAAGTGTAGCGGACGACGGTCGTAATGATGACTCACGCTAGGACCGAAAGGTCACCAGAAAATGTTTGGCTACGTATCGGTTGTATGATAATATCACACATAATTATGTCGCTTATAAATTAGGTCATACATAATTAGGTCGCATATAAATTAGGTCACACATAATTAGGAGCCATAAAGAGGAGAAGAGACGAATGCAAACACTGCAGTAGGCAAGTAGGTCACCCAAGCACCAAACTGCCCAAGAAAACCATATTACACAAGTGGGTCAGTAAATATTAGGCTTCAGTACAAAAGTAGGTCACCAAAATCACACTATGCTCAGGTCACAGAACACACCATTGCACATGTCACCATATTACACAAGCAGGTCACTAAACATCGTATTATAAAAGTAGGTCACTAAAAGTACTGTACTACAAAAGTATGTCACCAAACACTGTACAACACAAGTAGGTCTATAAACACCATGTTGTTACACCAATAGATAACCAAAACACCATTATAATAGGTGTACAAAAATGCAGGCTGGCCAGATAAATGGTATATAAACACGCTCGATCTGGAAAGTACAAACACCACGTCACACTTGAGCTACAAAGGATAACGCCCCCCCCCCCCCCCGCCACCCAAAAAACAAAAGCATCCCATAATTTGCATGCAATCACAGACAACAGTGTTCCGTGGAGATAGCTCGCACAACACGCACACCCACTGTCTCCTCCAGTGAGGGAAAAAAAACAAACTCATTGCGTGCTATGAAAATTCATGAGCCCATCAGCGGGACCGACCGGTCACTCTTCGTCCGATCCTGGCCGGAGACCGGACATCTTGACCGGAATCACGCGACAAGCATATTAAAGTCTTCTTCTCAACACGTCTTTCTCTCTCTCTCTTTCTCATTTTCTTGTTAGTTCTATCTTTCTTTCTTTCTTTCACTGTCCATATTTCTCGCTTCCATTTCCCCCCCCCCCTCCCCATCCCAGTTGATCTCAGCCGAATGATCGCATTAGCATATTTTTGTAGGCACTCTACTATAAAGGCAAGACTTTGTGAGAAAGCAAAAACTAGACAAAAGTTACTGGCGCCCCCGAGAGACGTTATTAGCTTCCCCACAGCCCCCCTCCACACGCCCTTTCCCTCCCCTGAGGGCGGGGGGGGGGGGGATGTTGGACCTTTCGTTGTTATGTGTTTCCCCCCTCAACTCATGGATTTATCACAAGCCTGGATCCACAGTCATTTCCGCCCCCAGTTCACTTCAACTTTGACCTTTCGTTGGTTTCGCTGTAAAACTATTTTTATTTGATAAATATAGCGTTGGGCTATGAATTGTAATCTATCTTATCTGTCTGTCTACTCCGTCTGTCTGTCTGTTGATTTCCTGTGTCTGCCTGTCTATCTGCGTGTCTCATTCAATTTTGGACACACCAAAATGTGTCCCCCATTACTGATCTCCACACTGATACAAAAAAAATTATTTTCGTGGTTGTTCTATTTAAATATAAACAAGTTTTTCTATCTTGTCTTATATATTACAGGCGCTCCTTCTATAAAGAAGATAGTTGCGTCCTACGCTCATCAGTGGTCCGTGGTCTTTATTAATGTTTTAAATTATGTTAAGTTACTGGTTTTCAGGGTTTGATTAGCGGACCAATTCCATGCCCGAATGCCACTCGGGAAGAAAGTGTACTGATATGCATTTGTTCATTTGTTGTAAGGAAAGTGTTTTTGTCTTTATGTTTATCTGAGCATTGCAACAGGTTGTTATTGTGTTGTATTTCTAAATTAGAGTTTAATTCCTTATGTATTATTACTACTTTACTCATTGCCCTTCTATCCTCTATATTATATAACTTATAATAAATTAAAAAATCGAAATGCATCTTTTTTAAACATCCACAAACAATATAAATATATATATATATATATATATATATATATATATATATATATATACACTACTTATATACACTACCAGACATTAACATAATACCCCGCATACCGGTATATGTTTTTATGTTTATTTTGTGTAGTCCTATAGTTTGGGAATTTTAAACATGATTTTAGTGTTAAAAGCCTAATTTAATCATTTTGTAACAAAGTAAACATTTATTAAAACTAAAGTACATGTATGACGTTGATCAATCAATCAATCATATTCATTTAAGTCCCGAATTAGACATAGGGCCTCGACAATGCCTGTCCAGACCGTCTGGTCCTGTGCCAGTCTCTGAATCGCTTGCCACTGCATTTTTGATTATTTGAGTTCGTTTTTTCCAGTGTTCTCCTCCAGGTGGTATTCGGCCTGCCTCTCTAACTGGTTCCATGTGGATTCCACTCTAGTGATAGGCAAGCTACGTTGCCCGTAGATAGTCACAAATAATTCAGTCTGTTGGTTTTTAAAGTTGAACATAAAACTTCGAAGGTGTAAATGGCGGCTGTGCATTGTGCTGATCACACAGTTCCACAGCACGTCGTGGCCACAGAAACTGGTGAACGAGTTATCTATGGATCAGCCGTATAGTGTTTCTCACATTATTCTTTTTACAAAACATTTTATAAGGCTCAGGGATACCCCTCAGACCTGAGAACACATCTTAGCCTTCACCAGGATTCGAACCCTGGACCTTCGGTACGCCAATCTAACGCGCAGCCAGCTCGACCACCATGCCCCTATTTCATAAGACTTGGACTCAGTTTTATTTCAAAGCCCTCTTTACTTTGATTAATAAAAAGAAACACGTAAGAATTGTAAGGCATACTAATTTATTATAGGTAGTTTATAGAAAGTATAGGAAGTATGTTTGGTACAGATTGTACTTACGTCTATTTGATTTTGTTACTTTTTGTTATTTTTTGTTTATTCTATCTGTGTTATTCTTTTTTTAGTCCTGAGATTGTGTGTGTGTTTATGTGTGTGTGTGTTTTTATGTGTGTGTACTTGTGTAAGTGTGTGTTTGTGTGTGTGATTAAACATGGCGTGACCTGTCACTTGTAATCTGTATCTCACGGGGGCCCCATGGACAATATCTCACACATTGCTATGCGGTGCGTAATCGCCCCTCCACTCCCCGCCCCCCCCCCCCCACACGTACGTACGTCGCTTATCAAACCGGGACACTATGACCTACACCCTCCCACCAGTCTCCCTCCCGCCCCCTTTAAAAATTTTTTTTTACGTTGACCTTGCTTACTGCACATCCGTGTGTGCCCGCACTACTACTACTACTGGCGCAACGCAACACACACAAACACACACACACGCCGTGAATAACAACACACTTAACACACGTTACATTTCATCCGTGGGTGTGTGCTTTTTGTTTCCTTTCTCCCTAAACGCAATACAATTTTTATCTTCCCTAATATTTTTCTTCTTTTTTTTTCTTGCCATCAGGAAGACATTTTGAGTTGAACATGAAAGTGTAGATGTACTTGTGAAGTTGTCACGACGTTTATTCTGGGGCCTGTGTGTGTGTGTGGTCTATTCGGTATGGCGTACGAGACGGATGCCTAAAGGATTATGTTATAAGAAGAACAATAACAACAACCTGTGGGGGTTTAGAAATTACTCCAAGACTGAATGAAATTCTGCAAAGATTTGATTTCTCACCAACTCCCCGTAACTCTCAGCAGGATAACAAAATAATTCTACTACATCGGAAGGAAAGAGGTAAGGGTTTATTGGTTTTAAAATCCCACACGTCTCGGTATGAAAATATTTATTATCGTATTTTAGAATATATTAATTTATAATATTACAGACGCTCCTTCTATAAAGAAGATTATTGCGTCCTACGCTCATCCGTGGTCTGAATCTAGTCTTGCTATTATTATTAGTGTTTTAAATGTTGTAAAAGTAACTCTTGGCTTGTTCAGACAACCTAGTCCATGCCCGGATATGGACTCAGTAGCGTGAATACATTTGTTCAAATTAGGTAGCCTATATATATGTTTAAAAAGTAAATAACTATATAGTCCCTCTAGTTAAGTTTTTTTTTAAAACTCCCATCATGTTTATTTCTTCTCTTTAAACTATTATACAGATACCTAAAAAGGATTTTTGAAAACATATATGTACAAAAAGTATGCGGAATTATGTGTACATTTAATAAGCGATCTGTTCTTTGAAAATGAGCCAAGACTAGTCTACATTTTTTAATCCATTAAACAATGTTTTAGGCCAGGGTGAGCAAACTTAGGCCCGCGGGTCGCATGCGGCCCGGCAACTGATCGTATTCGGCCGTCGAGGGTAGGTTATTAAGAAATTTAAAAAAAACAGCTTCATTTTTATTTACTTGATTTTTTTACAGAATTTTATGTAGGACCTACCGTTATGGTGGTTTAAAAATGTTTGATACAATTTCAAGAATATTGTAAAAAAAAAGCAAGCAGTTACTCACATATTTCATTTAAAAAATCAATAATTGTACCGACAATTTTGTCGGTTCGTGTCTAAATTAAGGCCATTGGTATATACTTTAAAAAAAAATTATAATAAAAAAGTGTAAAATCTTGTTTAATTGTTAACAAATTAATCAAAGGTTTTGTCCGTATTGTAAAATATACTGTATAAGTAAGACTATTTAAGTTCAATAAAATTGTGATGTTTAATCATCTATAAATAATTCATATAATTACTTATTGTAATAAGTTGCGGCAAACAGAGTGGACATAATATGTATGCGGCCCGCCAATAGCTTTACATTTGTCAATGTGGCCCTACGCACAAAATGGCTGCCCACCCCTGTTTTAGGCCATCTATTCCAATACTGTGTCTGTGTATGCGTGTGTCTTTTGATGTGTCCATTAATATTAAATTATCTCCCCTCCAGTTCTTCCCCCCTTTTGTTTTTTAACCTGTCGCCAACGACCAAGCAGATTTAATGGAGAATTTAAAAAAAAATGTTTAATGAAATGTTGAATGATTTATTTAGTATTTTACTTTGATGTGCCAGTAGACTATAAGACTACTGTCTCGTCTCTATTGTTTGATTTTCTTATATGTTATATCCAAGTGAGAAAACTAAAACACAACAAAAAAAAAACAACAACAACAACAATTAACATAACAAGAAAAACAAAACAGACATCTGTCAGCCATACACGTAAGCCGGAGAAAAAACAAAAAAAAAACAGTCAGAAATAAACATGACTGGGGGGGGGGGGGGAAGTTGAAAGAAAATAGACTCTACTCTAAATGTTTGTGTAAAAAAAAAAGGGGAGGGGGCGTGGCTTGTTTTGAAATGGTTAATTTGAATGTTATTGTTTTTTTTTTTAATGAAAGGGTTTGTTTAGGTGGGGGACGGGGGAGGCTTGTAGTGGAAGGGGTGGGGGTTGGTTGGGTGAATAGATGACTCTTAGACCAACGGTTCCAACAATATTTCTTTTGTTGTTGCTTGTGGGGGAGGGGAGGTGGAGGAGAGAAGACACCTCTAGAGTCGCGTCGTCGAGTGTCACATAATTCTTGCCTTTATATTCTTGTTATAGTACAGGGGGTCGGCAACCCACGGCACACGCGTGCCAGACACTTGGGACGCAGAGCGATTTTCAATGGCATGCCGAAGACTCACAAAAAAGGCAATTCAAGCGCCCTCTACAAGAAGTTGAGTGCTGAAGCAGGATGGGTTTTAGGGATTTCGCCACGCTTAATGAATTAGAAATCCTTATTCGGCTCACTGTTATCAACATGTTGCCGACCCTTTTTATAGAACAATCTTTGTTTTTTTTTTTTGTTGTTTTTTACCGCACGTTGGATTTCCCAGCCGAGGTTTTGTGGTTCGAATCCAGGACGTCTATCTATAAAGCTTCGACTGGTCCAAGGCACTAGTTGGGAAGGGGGGAAGGGAATTGGCAGGTGGGAAAGAGGGTCGGGGGGAGTGAAGGTGACTGGCCATCGTTTCGGACGCACGAACCCAATTATTCTCTTGCGGAACTCGTAAATCCAGGGCGCGTAATTGCCACGCGATTCCTTAGTATTTCATGTCACGGACAGATCATTGAAACTGCCGTTTCACTTGCCTTATGGAAAAAACGGGGGGGGGGGGGGAACCAACATGGTTTGAAACGAACACTTAACTCTTTTTTTTATAAATATTTTTATTTGATGTTGTTTTGAGGCCCCTTACAGTTCGCTACATTGATATACATCTGGGGTTAAACAGGACAGACTTAAAGAGCTTATAATATATGGCGTTTAGTAATTCGTTCCACGAGTCCACGACGCTATTTTTAAATCCTACAATTTTTTTTTCTCCAAAAGATCGGCGGAGGTCACGTGACCTGCTGAGCCAATGTGGCATAAGTAAGGGAAAACCCTCATTCTGATTTCTTAATCGTACTGGCCACACTATCCTCTTATATATCGATGCTAATAATATATTTAAAAAAACACTGCTTACATAGTATAGGGGTCGGCAACCTTTTTGGTAATAGTGTGCCGAAGTATGATTTCTAATTCATTCAGCGTTCCCACATTCTGCTGTAGAACTAAATTTCTTGTAGAAGAGATTTGAATAGACTTTTAAGGTTTCTTCCGCGTGCCATTGATAAATCCCTCAGCGTGCCAAGGTTAGCACGCGTTTCGTAGGTTGCCGACCCCTGACATAGATGACAGTGATTGGGCTATGTTATGTTTTCTAGTAGTTGTTCTACAGACTCTACAGTAGGGTGAGTGTAATGGAAGCAGGTCTTAAGTTTATATAAGCAAGCGAAGTTAAACAAACTTTCTTGTTTAGACAGGTGGGGTTTATATGTATAGATATATACATATCTTAATGAGACACGCGGCAAACCAGATGGCTCCCCCCTCCCTGACATCCGCCCCCTTTTTTTTTTTAGCCAGCGCTTAAGCTGTTTATCAAAAGTCCGAACTTCTGACCGTTTGTGGCCAAGGTCGCAAAGGCTGCTGACGTTGCTTGTGCGATTATATTGTGGATGGGATCCACCAATACTACTGTGATAGATAGCCCCTGCATAAATAATTTAGTGGGTCAAAGATAAATATACTCATTGCCCATTTTCATATAGGGTGGCACGTTGGCCGAGCGACAGCGCGTTCGACTGGCGATCCGAAGGTTCTGGGTTCGAATCCTGGTGATGGTTAGGATCCCCCCCCCCCAGGACTTGAAGGTGTCCCTGAGCCTACCCAGCTCTGATGGGTACCTGGCATTAGTAAAGGAGTGAAGGGGTGTTCGTGTAATTAATTTCAAGGGTCTCGTGACCTTTGATCGAAGAGAAAAAGAAAACAAATATAAGGATTAGAAAAACCCAGATTAAATTGTAACCCAATAATTACTATCACCGCTCTCTTGAAATAAGAACCACAATTCTAATCTCTAAGGACTCCCCGCCCCCCACCCCTTTCTTTTCGTTTCTGAGTTTCATGAATAAGAATTTTTTTTTTTGTCTATTGTTAGACTAATTACTTTGTGATTGAGTAGTTTTTTTGTTTGTTGTATCGTGTGTGTGTAGGTGTGTGTAGATGTGTGTGTGGGTTATCTCAGGACGATTTTAACACTTCTGAAGAAATAATTGCTATTTTTGACAAACACTCTTCATCCCAGTTTAAATTCTACTCCATTCTCTTCACCATCTCTCGCAACTACGGGATGGGTGTGTGAGTGTGTGATCGATCATTTTGGAGTACCGTAAAATCTCTTTGCATGCCGTGGCCACTGGAACTTGTGAATGTTGCTTCACTTGCTCTGTATGATCGAGATGGACTGAAATGGAGACTTACCTTTAGTCAAATATTTGTAATGTTTGTAAAAAAAAAAAAAAGGAGAGTGCCCGTCGGACCAAATGGATCATAGGACCGGTGAAGCAGCGTTCACCAGTTTATGTGGCCGCGGCATACTAGGGAATGTGTGGCCAGAACAATGCCCAGTCGCCATGTGTGTTCCTTGTGTGTTATTATTCTTTTAAAGTTTAGTTCCCCAACCACTGTTGGATCATCGGACCAAGGACAAAAATCTAAAGTTATTGCATGAAAGATGATTGTGTGGGAGGCCTAATGCGCCCTCCCCCTCCCCCCTCCCGCCACCTCCCACAAACATACACCTCACTGCCGCTAGACCACTATGCGTCCGAAATACCAATACGATAGCGACTCTGCAAAGTAGAAAACAAACATATATATAGAAGAATTAAAGCATTTAAATGCTGAGAAGTTAAGGGATTGTTTATACCTGGGTGTCTCCAACTCAGGTGAAGGCATGTGCCATTTTATCACTTGATGTGTCAAGGGCAACCCCCCCCCCTCCAACAACACCACCCTAGTAAAAAAACAACACTTCGTACATCTTAACTACTTAACTAGTTTTACTACTTATCACTAATAATAGGTATGTTATGTATATAAAATTAACACTAAAATGTTATGTGTATTAGCACTAGCTGCCTGATTTTCACAAAGAGTATATTATATTTTTGTAAGCTTTCTGGCGGGAAACAAAACATCCACTTGGTGGGCCGCATGCGACCCGCGGGTCGCGTGCTTGAGACCACTGCCCTACACGGAAAGTTAGAAGAAAAAAAAGTAGGGGTTGGGAATAGAATGGAGGTCCGCTCCCCTTATGTTTTGCTTCACAACCGTGTTGAGCAATATAATTACGAACCGAAATGTGGCTTGGCTTGATTTCAATTTTAAACACTGGACTTCATGGGTGTGTATTTTAAAATTAGTCTCTCTCTCTCTCCCAATCTTTCTACCCCTCTCTCTCTCTCTCTCTCCCACACACACATACTCTCAAACTTAATGTTTATTTTCCAGACCTAAAAAAAGAAAGATTGGAAACTAGAGATGAAACAATCGGTAAATGTAAACACATTTTTTTGTTGTTGTTTTTTCACACCCTCTCTAATTCTTTCTTCTTTAAATAAATGTGCATTGTAGGCATTCAAAGGGAGTAAAAACCACAACAACACAACAACAACAATTTCCTGAACTGTTAAAAACACCCTGGAGATAAAAGTAAACAATATAATAAAACTAACTACTAACGAAAATATTTCATTTGTTTGTTTGTTGGCTTCAAAAAGGTTATAAAAAAACACTTTAGTTTACGTCTTGGAGTGTTTGTTGTTGTGGCTGTTGTTGTAGCTGTTGTTGTTGGAGATTTATAGAACTTTATAGAAGTACCGAACGTGTACATATCACTAAGGGGTCACGGAGCGGTAGCGCGTTCGGCTGGCGTGCCGAAGGTCCTGGGTTCGAACTTCAAACCATGGTGAAGGCTCGGATTTATCAGCAGCCCGGCGAAGTTTGAGTCCTGGATTTATCGGGGTTCGGATTTGCTGTCCGTTGGATTTGCTGGCCGTTGGATTTGCTGTCCGTTGGATTTGCTGTTGGTTGATTAGCGTTCGGTAGATTTGTTGTTATTAGATTGCTGTTGGTATTGGATTTGATGCGTTGGGTTTATTGTCATTTGGCACAAGTCTGTTTTAACGTCCTCAACAGTTCTTATGTTCTGTAATAGAAAGGCTACGTTTTCGCTTGGAAATTCACACTTTTCTTTCGGGCGCAGTTGAGACATGTACCGCCCCTCTGGATTCAACCACACACACATACACTTACTCACGCGCATACCCTCTTTTAAAAAAACTAAGTATAAAGTAAAAGTAAAAAGTCTTAATCAATACCAACAACTTTATGATGTAATACACGAAAAACTAACGAGAAAAAAAGAAATGAAGAAAAAGAGACCACTTTCAACCGAACAGATTTATTGGTGTCCATTATTTGATGTCCTTCATTCCATCGTGTCTGCACGCAATGAGGAGGTGGAAGCTAGTGAGCCTCTTCTTTACTTCACTCTTTTATATTCGTCCCTTTTTCCTCAACCCTTAACATTCTCCCCTTGTACCCAGTCTCGCCCACTATCACGCGTGTCTTGTTCTAAAAAAAAAATCTATAAGTGAAGGGCTGTAAAAATTAAAGTGTGTGGAGAGGAGGGGATGTTTGGGGGGGGGGGAGGGGCTAGCGGGGTGGAGGAGGTGGAGGGTTAATGAGATTTTTGGGAGGAAGGTTTGAGTAAAAAGAGATCGATGGAGAATTTATCATTCTGGGGAAGGAAAATAAAGGGAGAAAGGATTGGGATTGGACAACAACAAAAAAAGGGGGAGGGGTGGTGGTAAAATTGCTCTATCGAGCTCACGGTCGCCCCAGACTTTAGTGATCAACTCAGGCGCCTTTAGACTTGTGGTGTTTTTTTCTCTCCATATATCTGGTTTAAGAGTGTGTCCATGTCTGAGTGTGTGTGTGTGTGTCTCATATAAACACATTTTTTTGTGTTTGTCTACGCGTGAGTTTATATTATAAGCAATTTCTTCTGCGAACATTGATATTGGATCTGTTTATTTGTTTTGGGGGGGGGGGGGACGGGGGTTTAGAAGGGAAGCAAGATGGAAAACAAAATAATAAAAGGCTGGCGGGACTACAGCAGCCCAGACATTGTTTTTTTTCAAAACATATTTTTACGTGCGGATTGATTGGCCAATCCAATGTTCATTTGTACATGTTGTTGCCCTTTATATTCTTCCACAAATGTCCACCTGGAATGATCTTCCCTCGTCGTATCTAACAAGCGTAGTTATTTTTTTAATTTTTTTCTTCCTCTTGAAAGTGTGTCGAGTTTCTTCTAATGTAAATATTGCAAGTATATTATGTAAAAACAACAGTAGGTGAGAAGTGCTTGTAATGTCACTCATCAACTGTCACTGCCACCAACTGTCACCACAGATGTGAGGTCCGTCCTCGTGGTGAAGTGACTAAGCGGCGGTGGGGCTCGGGTGACAGAGCGCTGGTCCACTTGTTCGCATCTAATTACTCCGCATAGCAAAAAAAACCCATAAAATAATAGAAACACACGCGAGACTTATATAGATCAGTGCCTCTCTCCAAAATGGCGGCAAAAAGTCACTGGTATAACAATACACTTAGATCACGTGGCGCGTCTGTCAAGTGACTTTACTCGGCCCCCAATACGATGCCAGCCGTATGCCATAAAGCTAACTACCACATTATTACTTATACTAGTTTATATACTATTTTGACTGCTTTTATTGTACTGATGAACTATGTGGCATATAAACGAATATTGTTCCTTACGCAAGCCTCATTCCCATTGACGTATATATACATTTATGTATTTGCAAAAACTAGAAATTCTACGCAAGTATTTTTTCGAAAATGGGGCGCGGTAGTAGACCAACCGGCTTTCGGATCGCCCACGTCGAAGGTCAAGGGTTAAATGCTGGGGTATTCCTGACCCATATGTTTGCTCTAATGTAGGCCTATACCCAAAGTTGCCATATCTTGCTGGGACCTCGTCAGGACACTCTGAGATTTGTGGGGGGGGGGGGTATAAATGAAGTTAAAAAATTATTTAATATAATTACTTTTTTTTTAGAACAGGATGACATGGAACCTATTTTCGGGCAGAAAATGTTGGTACACCATATTTTTCTGGAGATTTCACCTATTTTCAGCAAGTCTTTTTTTCCCTTTTAGGCTACGTATTTATAAAACTCCATGCAAGTCAGTCTGGTATTTTCTCGAATGATGGCGCAAGATCTAGAAGTAGAAGGTACTTGCATCGTCGATACACGATACGCAACATGCAACTCCATCTGTGAGACGACCTTGTCAACATAAACGTGTTGACATAAATAAAACCGAGGCTGCATTACATGTTGCTCTAACAGATGGCGCTACTTCAGTAGGCCTACTTGAACCAAGCTCGTAACAGTATTTAATTTTACAATATCGTGACAAAATTGGGTCTTGTCGGGATGTCGGGACAAGAAGGTCCATAACGGTGACAGTCCCGATATATCGGGACAGATGGCAACCCTACCTATACCTGACTTCAGATGGTGGAAAGCAAAGGCGGCTGGGCATTGGCCCGGCCACGCATTCCGACCGTATGCCGTTGCTGTGAAAACGGGCAAAATTCGCAGATTCACAAGACACACTATTTGTGATTCTAAACAGGGTTACTTCCACTATATATAATCACAAATCTAGTTGTGTATAATGAATCGTTTAATAAAAGGGATTTAAGTTGAATCACAAATCTAGTTGTGTATAATGAATCGTATAATAAAAGGGATTTAAGTTGAATCACAAATCTAGTTGTGTATGATGAATCGTATAATAAAAGGGATTTAAGTTGAATCACAAATCTAGTTGTGTATAATGAATCGTATAATAAAAGGGATTTAAGTTGAATCACAAATCTAGTTGTGTATAATGAATCGTATAATAAAAGGGATTTAAGTTGAATCACAAATCTAGTTGTGTATAATGAATCGTATAATAAAAGGGATTTAAGTTGAATCACAAATCTAGTTGTGTATAATGAATCGTATAATAAAAGGGATTTAAGTTGAATCACAAATCTAGTTGTGTATAATGAATCGTATAATAAAAGGGATTTAAGTAGGCCCACACACGACTGGCGAAATGCACATGGATTTAACAAAATGGGGGATATATGTTTGGGGCTGGATGTGAACCAGATCTCACAGTTTCAGTAGACACAACACTCACACAAGCACATATAGCAACTAACACACACACATATCAACCACACACACATAGCAACCACTAACACACATAGCAACCACATACACATAGCAACCACACACACTTAGCAACCACACACACAGCAACCACACACACACACACACATAGCAACCACACACACATAACAACCACACACACATAACAACCACACACGCATAACAACCACACACACATACCAACCACACACACATACCAACCACACACACATAACAACCACACACACATAGCAATTACACACACAGACATAGAAACCACAGACACACATAGCAACCACATACACATAACCACACACGCATAGCAACCACACACACAGAAACCACACACACATAACAACCACACACATATATAACAACCACACAGAAATATAGCAACCACACAGACACATAGCAATTACACACACACACACATAACAACCCCCCACACACATATATATAATATATATAGCAACCACACAGAAACATAGCAATTACACACGTGGCATTTACACACACATAACAACCACAGACACATAGCAACCACACACACACACACAGCAATTACACACATATATAACAACCACAGACACATAGCAACCACAGACACACATAGCCAACCACAGACACACATAGCAACCACAGACACACATAGCAACCACAGACACACATAGCAACCACAGACACACATAGTAACCACAGACACACATAGCAACCACAGACACACATAGCAACCACACACACAGCAACCACACACACATCACACAATGTCGAGCTTCTCGCCAGCATAACTCCTCCATTCCCCCCCCCCCTAATAATGCCTTCATCAACTTGCATATCTCAGCCTGGCACCGGGGAAAAAAAGCCCCGATAGCATCCCTCCACACCCCCCCCCATCTCTCGGCCAGACAAACACACACATACCCCCCCCCCCCCCCCTTCTTCCACCAAGCCCATTAGCTTGAACCCTGGAGCCCCTCCGTTCCGTGAATCCATCCCCTTGTCCTTAGACCACCCACCACATAAATTACAGTCGGGTGACAAACATGTTTATCTTTCATTTAATAGATACATCAAAAACAATAAATATTTGATTCAACATTGTCTCGTATCATTTCGCTCCGCATGTATTGTTCCAGCTTTTTCATTCAACCAGTTTCACCTTATCAACATCCGCCCATTGTTTATCGGTATTTTGAATTCTAAAATTACAACCGGTCTAACGTTTTCTTTTTTCTTTTTTAATTTATTGTTTCGTTTTTATTTTATTACGACTTAGACCTTGGCCTACTTTTGCTAATTTTTTTTTTCTTTTTAAATTGCGCTCCATTGATTTTCCCCCGTTATCATCATTGTTACTCTAGCTCCAGGGGCTATAAAACACGATCCATACAAACCTCGTTCAAATCTCCCCTCCGCCTACACCACCCTTAAATTGTTATCCTCCTTTGACACATCCGCCCCTTGTCTCTCTCTTTCTTGGTGGTCCTGTCTGTATGTCTCTCTCTCTGTTTGACGGAATGTTTTTTTTAATGTTTTGCTTCCATTTTTGAAAAACAGACGCGTTGTTTTTGTTGTTGTTGCCGGGGTGGGGGCGGAAATGGTGCTCTCCCCCCTCCCCCACCCACCAGGGGGGGGGGGCGTCTTGATGTTCATCTCATTCCTTGATTGATCCAGTTAGTCAGAAGGCAGCGGTGTGTTGCTGTTGTTGATGATGATGATATTGTTGTTGTTTCGTTCAACCAGCCTTCATCATTTGTGAACTGACTGTGTTTGGGATCAGGTCCGTTGGATTTGAACGTCGGGACAGAAGACAAAGGGTGACGTTTTGAGTTCTTGTTATTGGGTTTTTGTTGTTTTTTCTATGTGGGGTGGCTCTGGTGGTCGTGGTGGTGTGTGTGTGTATGGGAGGGGGGGGGTGATTTTTCTGTGAGTTTAGTCAACGGATCTGATGATGGATCGGTTTATGTTGTAAATGTCTTTTTACTCCTTATCCCATCTTTTCTTAAAATTGGCCTCTTCGGTAGATTAGCTGAATTTCGGTCTAAACAAAACGATTTGGCGTCTAATTGAACATTGCTGGTAGCTATCTTATTAAACCTCAATATCTTCTTAGAATCTTCTATATATATAGAGAGTAGACTGTTTTTTTTAACCAAATATATTAGTTAATGTAAAGACACGTGACCTTATTGTCTCATATTATACTTTTGCGATTTAACTTCGGACATGTGTCTTCGCTAGCTAAGTGGATAACTTATCGGACTGCCATGCTTGGCGACCAGGGCTCGATTCTCCAGTTAGTCTATACCCTTTTTTTTCTACAATTTTTTAAATTTCAATTAATATTATTTAAAAAAAAAAGCGATGTCTTCATTGTAGTTTTTTTTTTTTTTTTTTTTTATTTTTTTATTTTTTTTTATTTTTTATTTTTAGCTTATACAGTATTAAATACCTGTTTTATTCCCCCCCCCCCTGGGCAACGCCGGCGAATTTAGCTTGTATACATATAATAATTTATATAAATAAACAAAAACATAATGTGTGTGATATCTACCGAAGTGGTATTTTTTTTTTTCAATAACAAAAAGTGTATGGTATGTGTTGTATTTGTATACATATAATAATACTTCAGGTAGGGCTGTTTATTGACATTTGATTTTGGTGTAGAGAGTATGTGAGTTTTAAAGTTAGCTATTTATAATGACGTAATAAAACTATCATTTCTCGTAGTCTCTTTAACTTTCTCGTACGCATTTGCTTTTGTATTCGGGAAGTACTTTTCATTGATATTGAACACCTGGAGTCCAATGACCGCGTAATCTCGTCCGCCGGGAATCGAACTGAAATAAATCTAGCTTCCTCGGCCTAAGTATAGACATAATAATATAAGTAACAGATCACGAAGCACGTTTTAAGTTAGAACCCTCGTGAGATGGGAACAGGCACTCGCAGTTAATGTCAAGCCTTCCAGTAACGTCGATGATATAATAATTGTACGTTACGCTCGCTTTGTCTCTTTGCGTCTTCGTCATAGCCTCGGTGAAAGATGAACGTATCAACACACACACACATACGCGGGCGGTTATATTGAACGTTGGAATGATGTAACCCTAGGTCTTTTGCATGATATGACATATGGTGGCCGAGGGCGGCAGCGCGCTCGACTGATGTGTCGAAGCTCCTGGCCTAGAACCCTGTTGAAGGCTAGGATGTATTTCTGTGATGTTCCGGAATCCGTGTTCCTCAAGTCTACCAAGCTTTGACGGGTATCTGGCATGAATAAAAGTAGTGGCTGGTAGGCATTTTACTGACCATACACTCCACTAGTGAATTCCGGTGAATTTCCTTAAACAAAAAAACAACAACATGCCTTTGCTGGTGATGGACAATTGATTTCGACCTCGACGGAAATGTTGTTCAACCTTTATGCATGCATAATTTATAAGACTTGTCAAAGGCCATTTGTTCTCTGCGCTCTTGACAAGTCTTAACTATTATGCATGCATATTGGTTGAACTTGTACGATGGACTGTGAATGTCAGACGTGAAGAATCACATAGTTATAATCTCAAACTTATTGCTTCATGCAAAATAATTTTCTTTCGTATTGTTTATGTTTTTATGTATCTACGCATTGTGTTCGTTAGGCCCGAAATCGGAGCAAAAACTTGGCGTTTGCGCAACACTAGACCGGACATTTGCGCCCCACTGTGCATTAGGTTGTGGGCCCCCAACCGAGCAGTAAGTCTTTCTCAAGCTGGTTCGCAAGTTTGCGCCAAAAAGTTTATGCACCATCGTGCCGAATATAAAGTACATACTTATAATACTTAGATCTTCTCTCGTTATGGCACTGCTGCAAGTTGAAGTGCCTTTTGGCCACATATCACAATAATTGATATCTGCCCCCTTCCACCCCCCCCCCCCGGTCTTCCCTAATCCACCGCCCATCCAAGTAGGCTTGACGATCTCGATTATAAAAGTCGGCGTATGTGGCTGTATGATTGTGTGGCTGTATACAAAAGGCACATAAAGAATCCTTTGGCCGTCCTACATCACGTTCGAAATTCTTTAAATAGCTTCATTGTGCCTTCAGAAATAGAGCGTGACGAAGGGATTAAATGAGGTCAGTGGAGAATGTGCTGCTGGGCGGGACGGGATGGGGTATAACGGTGTCAGACACTGTTTGGTCGCGCGTCTGTGGTGACGAAACGGTTAGTTTTGTTGTTGTTGTTAATGTCTCATTGACCCGAAACGGATTTCGTACCTTTGCTTTGGTGTCTGGGATTAGATCAACACACACACACACAGACACACACACACAGACACACACAACCACGCTACACTGACGTGTGACTACATTTTTAGAGGAGTTTTGAATGTTAAGGAGGAATCTTAAAATGTTTAACTAGATGTACCGTGCATGAAAGACCTGTTTTTCATTTTATATTTCTGAAGCTTAGAGAGTCGCCACTTGTCGAGGATTAGAAAGAGCCTCAAATAGTTGAGGATTGGAGACAAATTAAGAGTTTTCCCACTTGCCGTTGGAAAATTGGTTTGTGTTTTTACCTCTTAAGTTAGGAAATGGTTTTGAAAAGCAACTACATTAAAAAACAACTATTTTT
The DNA here is from genome assembly GCA_949126835.1 of Anisus vortex. Taxonomy (NCBI): domain Eukaryota; kingdom Metazoa; phylum Mollusca; class Gastropoda; family Planorbidae; genus Anisus; species Anisus vortex. The sequence goes on from OX421508.1 coordinate 29,146,833, forward strand.
GGGGTAATAAACCTGTACCCTATAGACATAGTCTACTTGTCTATTTTTTACGAACATTTCGTAATCTTACTCAATATTGATTCTTTATAGGAAACTACGAATATGAAGAAAATAAACTAACCCATGGTTTTATTATACTTTTATTATACTTTCTTTGTTAACTAAGTTTATATTTAATTTATATTTTGATAGATTTAAACAAATATAAGTGATATCATACCTTATGAATTTACACACTAAAATTTTGAGCATCCTTTTTTTTGTTCTAGCTTTGGCCCGCAAAAAAACATAAAAAGATAACTCGCTTTGTTTCAGTTACATTGTGTCGTTTTCATTCTATTTATTTAGTAAAAACGAACATATCCGAAAAGTTTATTTACTTCCGTTACTTCCGTTAGAGGGAGCCATGTTTTACGTGAAATATACTCTTCGATTCGCAAATTGGTCGAATGAATTCGTGACTATTCCAAGGGCTATGATGCTGAAAATTCGATAGAACGTATTGTTATTCGGGACAAGTCTGCTGCCCAAATTTCAGCTCGATTGGACGACGGGAAGTGGTCGAAAAACCGATGCAAAGTTTTGCTATCAAGCAACCAACCAGACAGACAGACGGTACGAGTTAAAAGAAAGGGATTAAAGATACGAACGCTTAAGATATTTACATTTTTTTTCGCACAAATCCACCTAGCGCATGGCTATTCTAGTTATGATAAATTGTAATCTATATATTCTAAAACAAAATAACAACAGATATTAAACTTTTCATTTCTGTAATTCTTTTTGTCTCCTGTCTTCCCCCCTCCCCCACCCCCCCTGGATTATGATTTTGGTCTTTCCGATTTACAGCCCCACTTTTATTAAAACAAGTTCATGTGCACGCATTTCTTGATTTACATTTTTCAAGGAAAAGCTGGGTATAAATTAAGTTTTGGATTGTTTGGAAACTTGGGAGACATTTTGGAGATCTTGGGTCACCTTTTGGAAACCCCCGTTCCTGGCACTTGCTGTCAAAACAAAACAAAAAAAAAAGGCTCCAGTATAAATCTAGTTTAATCACGTGATCAAACAGACACACACACACACACGACACAAACACACACACATGTATTGCTGAATTGGGGAGATTACTGGATGACCTAAATCGGAACTTCAAAACCGTGTCACTGTTGGCGTTTATGAATAGGCCTACTTGAAAAGTCGCCGTTATAAAGAAATGAGAACAGGCTTTGATGTAAAATGTAAAATAATTAAAAATTCGTGGCAATTATCTGTATATCTTTGTTATACGTATTTTATAAGTTAGTTATAGGCTAGTTATAAGTTAGTAACTGTGATAACATTATTTTATGGTCCACGAAATAGAGATGTAAAACAAATTGGGTCACAAAAAGTTTGGGAAAGGTTTCGTTGCGTAGTCAGGATTTTATGATGTGTTCACTTCTTCCCTTCCCCCCTCCCCCTTCACGATTAGTCCAAACCCTTCACTTAACGCCTACACTACTGTTTTGAGGGGAGGGGGGAGGGTGGTAGGGAGAACATGATATATCTTGCAAAGAGATCAACTAGTGCGCGGATAGTGAAGATAATTCTCTCGGGTACGCGTTACCCTTCTAAAGACACACACACACACACATAGTTCCCAGTAACTGATCCTGGTACAGTGAATCTCCGATTGATGCAATTTGTCAACGGGAAGAAGCAGTAAATTATAAAGTAAAACTGTTGGCATTTCAGGCCAATCTTCATTTCCTTTATGTGTGTGTGTTTACGTGTGTGTGTATGTGTGTGTGTGTGTTTACTTAGTCTTTGTGTCTGGTACCAGTCGGTTCTCTAACTGTCAAGAAACCTCTAGCGGGGGGCAATATTTTCTATTTGATTTAGAATAATTTTGATCTACGCGATTTCAAAGTGGGCAATATAGGTCAAGTGGCTTTTTTTCCTTCTTATATTTACCATATTTTAGTTCTCACTACAAGTATTATACGTTTTTGTTTTTGTTTTTATCGCCTGCAGGTATTCATGAAATGGACACCGAGTCGTGAGACGTCTTACTTTTAAAGGCTCGACTCTAAGCTCGCTGAATGAAGATAAAGATCAGCTGACGGAAGATACATATATATATGTATTTCATCGCTTGTGGGCAATACTTCAGCGCTGAGGAATTTTTTGTCTGAGATGAAGACGGCTCAGTGATTGGACCTTTTTTTTTACCTTGGATATTAATCGAGCAAAAGAGCTACATGATATATCGGATATAAATTTACTTTTTGGTGAGTAAGACTTTGTGGTTTATGTTCAGTTTTTTAATGTCCTTCTTTGTGGATTTGTGAAAGTGTCTTTTGTGGTTTTTTTTTGTTAATGGACACGGTGGTCAAAATGCAGCGCTTGAGTCGCCATACCAAAGGTCCCTGGATCGTATCCAGGTTGAAAAAAGACCGTCTTAAGTATTTACGTAGGTCTTGCCCAGCGGGCACACCACGTCGTATCGACGGGGAAAAAACGTTGTTTCCACGTGTTTTCGTGGTTTTCACGTGTTTTCGTGGTTTTCAAGTTTTTTTCCCCCCTTGTCGATACGACGTGGTGTGCCCGCTGGGTGGTTGAGTGAAGTAGTTAATTGTAGTTTTTTTTTTCTGCACGGGGCTGGAGGGCGACCTAGAGTCTACCCAGGTCTGATGGGTACCTGACCCATTGGTTTGGGAAACCGTTTTAAAGTCGGCACGACGAGCCCCGCGGAACACTGGTGAACGCGCTGGCCTAGACCCATTGACCAACACTGTATTATGAAATGTTTCACTACTGCCCCCTCCCCCTCCCCCAGTCTTACCTAACCGTCCATTCTACGTTTCCCTCAGGTTGCAACTTATTTTAGACTTTCTCTTTCGTCCGTTTTGATTTATTCCCAAGATGTCATTCGCTTTGCATAAATTATATATATATATAATATATTGATATATATATATATATATATATATATATATATATATATATATATATATATATATATATATATATATATATATATATATATATATATATATATATATATATATATATATATATATATATATATATATATTGTTACGCATTGTCTTTGGACAAAAACAACAATTAACTCCTGGGATGGTCGAACCATTAAAAAAATATTCACTATTCGAAAACTTGGCATTTATACGTTTCGTGTACAATGTATTATAATTGCTTATTTAACATATTTTGGCCTCGCTAATGTGTTAACCTTGAATGACCTAAATATTGTGTTAACCTTGAATGACCTAAGTGTACTTGCGTATACACGTGTGCTTGTGTGTGTTTGTATTTTAAAAAAATACATAGGCCTGTCGATTGTAAAAAAAAAAGATTAAAATTTTAATCTTCCCATCCGCGTGCATCTTGGAGCTGAGCTGATTAGATGATTCACGATATCGACCGCCATATTGGTGAACTAAAATTAAAAACATCAACTTTATAAAGATACAAACTCTTTCGAAATAAATAAAAAAAACATGAGCTTTGCCAACAGAAACATAAATACATGAATTGTAAAATAATTTTGTTTTTCTTTCCATTGTTTTTGTTTGGTTTTATATATTTATTATTTATTTTTATTTATTTTTTTTTTAATATTTTTTTTTACAATGACCGGAAGATTATTGTGATGAACTGAGTCGGTTATATCGATCTGTGCGAATGACACTGTGTTAAGAAATCAATTTTACGGGGGGGGGGGGGGGGAGTATCACTATGACATAAACACACACACACACACAGTCACTCTATTCACTGGTATTGATGTGCAGACTCACAATCGGGCACAGTAACACACACACACAATCACAAACAAACGAACACACACACACAAACAAACACACAATCAAACAATGTTGGTTATCAGACAGACGACCGAGATGGGGGGGGGGGGGGGGCGATCTGGCACGCAATCAGACACACAGGGCGCACAATAAAACACACACACAAATCAAATATATGAACAAGGAACTAAGAGCATGATTTTACAGCCCGATCTGTAGTGTTGAAAAAACAACAACAAAAAAAACAACAACTAAGGACGTTATTGACTGGCGCACCACTCACGGGAGCTAACCCACCTCGGACTGTCACGTGACAGGGTTGGTCTATTAAAGGATTATACACAACAGGGCAGTTAATTGGATGGCTTTTTTTTTTTTGACCCCACAATATAAAGTTGTCAACACAAACGAAAAACAAAATAAGCTCACGAAGGAGCTAAAGTTGCAGACATTTTGTGCCAGAATTTGCTGAAACTGAGAACTTAACATTAATGTAATAGCTAATGAGCGGTAGATATTTATTTCAAAACAACTCGTCCGACTGGTTTTATTTATATTCGACATAACCCGTTTATGGGGTGCGGTGGTCGAACGGCAACTTTCGGCTGGCGTAACGGAAGGTCTCTGGGCTCGAATCCAGGCAAAGGCGCTAGGGTTTGTTTCTAGGGTCTGTGCGGGGTGTCTTTTGAGGCCGCCCGGCCCTGATGGGAACCTGACACTGGTTACTAAGGAAAACTATAAGGCGGCTGGACATTGTGCTGGCCACGCTAACCCCTTTGTATGCAATAACCACTTGAACGTGCTTTGCTACCCCGTTGCGGAATGCCTTGATTTTTGGCCCCCAGTGCTGATGCTAATTTCGCCCACCCCTCCCACCTTTTTTTTCCACTCGAACACGCCCCCCCCCCCCGCCCCCAATGTCTGATCAACACCATCCGCCCCTCGCGGTGTAAAAAAAATTCCAGATAAGGACACTAATTCTTTGTAGTCCCAAAAAAGATAATATAGTACACGATCTCAGATTGTTTATTGAGTCCAATATATTGAATGCAGTTACGCAGAAAGGATAATTCAATACAAAGAACATTGACCTGAAAGAACTTTTGTTCCATGTTCTACGGAGAACAGGAGACGATCATCTCGTGTTTCGAGTTTCGAGTCCCTTTACCAAATATAGACAGTCTCATTTTTTTGTGGTGTCCCCGGTGCAAATCGGTGAATGGGGGGGGGGGGGGGGGCAAGATACCCACACAAAACATCGGCTCTATATTTATCGTGCATTGATCTGCTCAGAGTTTAAAATAAATATTTCAATAGTTTACTGTATATGTGTGTGTGATTATAAACTTTGTACTTTTAGTTGGCTATATTAACCTACATTGCTTACAGCGTAGATGATAAAGACATCAGGAGTTAGAACGTTTCAAAAGAATGGCTGAAACGCACATTACCAAATTTTTTATGATAATTGAATGACTGAAGAAGGAGAAAAAGAATAGACCACTATATAGTATTGAGGCCTCGTCTTAAAGTTTGGGCTATGGTTAGTTTGCTTTAATTAAAAGTGACAGCACGGTGCGCAGAAAGTGTGTTCCGTGTCAAGAAAACAAAATTAACCCTGTACCATAGCGACACCCGTGGGAGGTCAAGGCCATTTATTAACTTCACTTTCCACTGTTGTCTGTATATCTGAAATACTTTCATTGTCGCGTGATTCATAGTGTGTATGTCTGTTTTTTTTTCTTTCAAACGTATATTTTGAAGTAAAGGGAGATAGGAGTCGTATTACCAATATCGGAGTAGAATTGTGTTGGACTCGAAATCCGCCTGGTGCGCCCCCGTGGCCAATCAGAAACTGGAGATTCCTTGTTGCACCGTTACTGTAAGGCTATATGTTCTTTTTTTTTCTCCCGTGTGCATCCAATAACGCTGTCTTAAATGACTTCTACGCTCCTACGTTTGCCTAAATGTTTCCGCTGTATACAACTTTCGATTTTACGTTAAATTTTTCATTGAGAAAATCATAGCGATTAAATAAATCGAAAGTGTACAGCGCAAAAGGGAATCGGGAATTCCGAAAAGAAGTCATTCGAGTCATCAAATAGCAGAAATGTTAAAGCAAGCGGTCCATCTTATTATAGTCTTTGGTTATACCGAGTTTGCATCGTTTGAGGGCCGCTACGTACTTAAAGACCACTAACCCAATGGTTTTAGTTTTTTCTTAGAGATCTTACATTCTCTTTCTAAAATCATGCCACAGGTGAACAGTGCCTAATAAAACGAGTACCCCCCCCCCCCACACACACACACATACTCTCCCAAATCTAAACAAACACACTCATAAATTCCTTCTACTGTTTCATTATTATTCCAGCTGAGACCAGACGCTACTAGAGAAATGTAAACGCTTCAGAAATGCAAAACAAACACAAAAACAAAAACAAAACAAGAACGTTAAAAAACGCGAACTTAATAATGTCAGGAATACAGGTAGACGAAAGTACGTGAAACAGAATGCAACAGGTACGATGATAAAAAGGTGTACTCGTTTCGCTGATTACTTTCTGTCTGTTGCTTCCTTGTTCTTGTTTAGTTGTTCTTGTGTTGTTTTTTTAAAAAAATTAGTTTAACATTTTTGTTTAGTTTTGTTTTGAATGTCTGCCATTCTCATAGCCCCACCACATCCACCACATCCACTCTCCCATCCCCACTCCGTCGTTTTCCGTTAAGTTGAACGTGAATACACCTTGGCAGTGTTGTTGATGGTTGCACCTTGATAAAGTCAAGTCTCATGCGGAGATCCCGCCGGAGATCGCCGCCCGTCGTGTGTCTGCGTGCCGTGGAAGCTGTAAACTCTCGATACAGGCGGGTCCTTATTTAAACTCATTTCACTGTGTCCTCCCTGGGAGAATTAAGACATACATTGTGTTTGACCATAAAGGGGCGGTTTTCAACTAGATGTTGAGTCGGTCACCTTCCTACATTGTGAAGTCGGGTGCTGGTTTGGATGAGTTGTTCCTTTCAATACGCGTTAAGCTTATGGTCATTTTAATTAAAATATAATATGCCGATTAGATTTTCAGGCGGCCCTGGCTTAGAGACTAGTCGGATAGGAAGAATTAGCTTTCGGTCTTTTCGAGTGGCGCGTCACTCCCAGTAAGGGGAATCCAGAGAGCTGAAAAGTACCCGTCCGACCGAATTGATCCATAGGTCCGGTGAAGCAGCGTTCGCCAGTTTCTGTGGGCCACGGCATACTAAGTGATTGTGTGGCCAGCACTATGCACAGCCGCCTTTACCACCCCAACTAAGGTCAGGAACCCATCAGAGCTGGGTAGACTCAGGGACACCCTCCAGACCCAGGAAAAAGTCCTAGCCTTTCACCAGGATTCAAACCCCGGGACCATCGTAGATTTAAATCTCAAACTTGCAGTGCGATAAACATTGTAAACGACGTTAGTGTGTTAACCCCCCCCCCCAACACCCCTCACCCCCTCACCCCACCCCTCACCCCCTCACCCCCCCTCACCCCCCCCTCACCCCCCCCTCACCCCCCCCCCACCCCCCCCCCCTCACCCCCCCCCCCCCCCACACACACACAGAACGCCTTATCGGAAAGAACGAGAAGTAAAAATATTTATTCGTACTTTTGTTAATGTTTATCTGGTGTCCCTTCGCTTGACTTGCTCGGGCTGTCGGCGGTGTACACAGAAGGTCAACTGACCGTGGACCCGGTTTGTATAGAACTGTTCTCTCGCTTGAACTCAAATCAAGCGTGACACGGTTTTTTTGTTGTTGTTATTATTATTAAAATTATTGATTTCACGTCACCCGCATTGACGACGCGTGTGCGACAGACAATACGGGACGGCAACGGTTTTTATTTAAAAAAAAAATTTGTAAAACCCCTTCTTTTCTCCCTCCGTCCATTCCCTAACATTAAACGCCATTTTGTTCTGAGTCTGTATACACGGGGGCGATCTTGTTAGGGGAAACTGTTGTCACCGTCTCAAAGTTGGCAGGCAATACACATCTGGGCAGCCGTTTCCCAAAACGTATTTTTGTTTTCTCGTGGCTCTGTTCTTTTATTTTTTTAGACTTCTGCTTTGTGACCTACCAACACATTTTTTGTGTGTCTCCTATAACTTGCCTATAAATAACAAAAATGTTCACACGATCTTTGCTACAAGTCTATAGTCGATGGATGTAGCCAAAATCTTGACTAAAAAATGTCCGTTTAGGTGGGCGAAATTTACCAATAATAGGTTTAGTACACCAGGGGTCGGCAACCTTCTGATAAAAGCGTGCCAAAGTGGGATTTCTAATTCATTCAGCGTGCCAACACACACTAAAAGTCATCCTTCTTCAGCGCTCAATTTCTTGTAGAAGAGACTTGAATGGCCATTTCGGAAATCACTCCGCATACCAAGTATGGCACGCGTGCCGTAGGTTGCCGACCCATGTAGTACAACAAGTTAACGCAACCCGACTTTTGTGACCCGGTAATTTCACTTTCCTTGCCAAGTTCCGGTCAACAGCCCGGCATTTGGGAAATCTCTCCATTACGGCGACACTGCTGCTTCTTTTTTTTAATATATAAAAAAAAACAACTGATCTACTTTGTGTTTGCGAAACTGATCTGATCATGTGTGTGAATGTGTGTGTGTGTGTGTACTAGTGTGCGTATGTTTGTGCGTGCTTTAATGTAGTCCAAGGATCGCTGCTATTCTCTCTGTCTCTCTCTCTCTCTCTGCCTCTCTCTCTCTCTCTCTCTGTGTCTCATATCGCGTTGCCTTTGTTGTAATTGTGTTACCTAATCTCTCTAAATGGAATACAACGAACCACAAACATTGAACCCGCCCCCCCCACTTTCTATTTATAGACCTTATCTAAGTTACATTGAAACGATTTTTTTTCTTATGTTTTGTCTTATCTGATTTTTTTAAAAATTGAACTTACACAAAAGTGTATTACATACAGTGAACCCTCGTTTACCGCGGTAGATAGGTTCCGAGACCAACCGCGATTGCTAAAAATCCGCCAAGTAGGGACACCATATTTACAATTTACAGTATTGATGAGCGTAGGACGCAATAATCTTCTTTATAGAAGGAGCGTCTGTAATGTATAAGATAAGATCAAATTTATTTAACGTGTAGTTGGACTTGTAAAACCCTGCCTTTACGTACTGTTAACAAACAACAATTTACAGCATAGGTTCTCAACCTTTTTCGGCTCACCGACCCCATTTACAATTTTTTTCCGCTCACCGCCCCCCCGCCCCCCCCCATTTAATTTTAATTAAACATAATTATAATTAATTCTAAAACAAATTTATTTGTATTATTAATTTAGAAAAATAAGAGACTTATTTAATAGCACTATATTATGTAATTTCTGTAATTATCAATGTTTAAAATAACAACTCCTTAAATGGACAAAACAATTAATGCAGGAAATTTTTATTTACAACTGTTTAACGTAAATAATTTTAATCCTCTAATAATTAAATCTTGTAATGAATACCATAAAGTTGAATATATATAAATAAATAATAATAATCAGTGTTATATTACAAAACATAACTTGTTCGACATCACAATTGAATCAAATGTGGAAACATTTGTTATTTAATGGGAGATAATTAACCCGTCTCATTTGAGCTATTTCTGTATTTTGTTTCTTTTATAAAAAAAGAAATGGCTTACATTTATAGCTTTTAAATGATCAAACCGTAAAACGTATTTGAAAATTATATAAATATTATATGACTAAAGAATTTATATGTATATTTCAAAGCACTATAATGACTACCCAGTTTATATGATTACTACGCTTTCATACCGCTTAACGACAACATTTCATTCCCTTATGACATATTTAAACACATTAAAGGACATCTCGGTAAAACTGAGATCTAAATATTAATAATATTAGAAGATGTTAGGGCAACAGTGATCGGTCAGCAGGGCCGACAGTCCGGTAATCCAACCATAAGACCAGCCGGCCGCACACCATATTTGCCAAATACTGACCCCTACTTCATCGAAAAGTCATTGCGATTCCCATTTGTTATTAGGTTAATAATATGTATGCCTATCTTTTAGGGATATCATATATTTAGCAGCACTTGCGTTTACATCATATTACATGCAAATACTAATCGATTCAAATAGCTGAGGTGTTCAAAATATATCGGGTACGTTTGTACCGTTATCGCCCCCCAATCGCCCCCGGGAATGTCAGCGCCCCTCTAAAGCCTCTCACCGCCCCCCGGGGGGGCGATAACGCCCCCGTTGAGAACCTATGATTTACAGTAATGTTCAGATATCTACAGTATGTACATACAGTACACAGGCACACATGTTTAGCATCAAATATCGCGACTATTTTTCAAAATTTTCGGAAAATCCGCAATATATTTTCTCATATAATATAATGAACAAAAATCCGCGCGAAGTCGTGAATCTCTTTTTCTTTAACCCCTTTATATAGCCTTTATTTGAAAAAAAAAAACATCTGTGTTGCTTACCCGGATTTTTGTAGCTGTTACGTTTAGAAGTGAAATTGCCGTATAACTAACTATATTTCAGTCAGCAGCAAATTTCTCTCGGTTGTTACATTGTTTTTTGACGGTTCGATGAAGTGTTTTTTTGGAAACAAGCAGAGATCGCAGCGCAACCCTATTCCAAACCTTATTTTATACATTACAGAAGATTATTGCGTCCTACGCACATCCGTGGTCCGAGTCTAGTCTTGCATTTTTATTATTTTTGTAAATGATAAGTTACCGGTTTTCCTGGTTTGTTCGGGTAACCCGTTCCATGCCCGAATGCCACTCGGGAAAAAAGACTATTTATATGCATTTGTTCTCGCATAAGGGACAAGGAAAGTGTTTTTGTCTTTATGTTAATCTGAGCATTGTGATAGATTGTTATTGTGTTGTATTTCTAAATTAGAATGTAAAGCCTTGTGTATTATTACTACTTTACTCTTTGCCCTTGTGTCCTCTATTGTTTCTAGGTTTAGTGATTTAACTAATGGTGTTTCTCTTGTCACTTGTGAATATTTGCTAGTAATGAACCCTGCAGCTCATTTTCCCAAAACCCTCTTTTTCCCCAAACCATCTTTCATAAACCCTCTATTTAACAAAACCATATTCTAACCAAACCCTTAGTTAAAAACGTGTACAATATAGCAAAAACAGTTTTCGTTAAAAAAAAAAGTAAAAAAAATAATAATAATAAAAGAAAGGGCATCTATTCCTGGTAGCGACCCATCGCCTTTTATCTTCGTGAGCTGCTGCTCCAGTTTGGGTCATGTTGCACCAAGAGGATCGGTGCTCGGCCAGGCTTTCCAAGTTATTTGGATCGATTTCAAAGTTTCTTAAGGAGGCCTTCAGGGTGATGTCAAACCTCTTCTTTTGCCCTCCTAACGAGCGCTTTCCTGCGACTAGTTCGCCATAGAAGAGCTTATCGGGTAGAAGGTATTAATAAGATATAGTGTTTGTAACAATGTTCTCGTTTTTGGTTTTAATGATTTGTGATAAAATATTTTAAAGTACCACACGCCGAACCTAGCCCAACCAAGACCACCTCAAAACTTTGGCCTGTATTTACGATGGTCTTGGCCCAACCCAGACTAGACTAGACATGTTACTAAACATGTCCGAATCAAATCATATAAAATGCATTGAGAATCGGCTATACCGAACTGAACTCATCACGAAAACTACAAAAACGGAAATTACCAATAGAATCGAAACCACACACTCTAGACAAACGTACAGAATTTGATCGTCAAAATTACAACATTGATGCGACTCACCACCGAAATAATAACAATAATGGTTATTTATATAGCGTTTCTATCCATGCTATTTTAGCATGCTCATTGCGCTTATCTAGAAGGTTATTACGTCCACTAGGCCCAAAACTCCTGCAGGGCGGCAGGGATCGGTCGGCGGCTGGGATAGAACCCGCGACGTGTCGGTTGACAGTCCGGTGAACTAACCGCATGACAAGCCTAAATGACGTACGTCAAACATATTTGAGTTCATATACCCCAAACAACAACAACAACACCGTGTAAACAAACAATAACAACACAAAAACATGTCACAACCTGTCATTAATTGCAAAGTCTCCAATTGAATGTTTTGACTTATACTCTGATTGGTCCAAACAACAAAACAACATCAGCCCAACTTCCACGACGGGGCCCGCCACCATCATTTAGCCGTTGAATAAAACATGAGGGCAAGCGGGGATGAAAAGAAATGTGCCGGGTACGCACTGGGGGATGCAATTTGACCTAATTGAAAGTTTATCTAGTGGTCAGCTCCTGACTCCTACGTTTGTAATTATCTCACCGGGTTATTTTTTTGTTGTTCTAATCAAGCGGTTTCGAATGTTGTTGTTTTTTTAGAATTGTAGCTTGAAACACGTGCCTTGGGGATATCTCTCTCTATATCCGTCATTTGAATGTTTAATTCCTGCAACAAGATACTATTTTAATGATACTCTTTGCATACCTCGATGACATGCTATTTGCTGAACTTTTCCCCAGTTTATTCTTGTTCTATTCTAATCTATTTGCGTTTGAAACAAAAATTTGTAATAGAAAAGAAAAAAAAAACAGAGGAAGAGCGTCTAAAAGAGAGTAACAAGAGTTTTTAAAAGCTCTTTCTTTTTATGTGGCCGCGTAATTGAAGGGATTGTGTGGTTGTCACAGTGTTATTTGAATCATATTACAGTTTGTATGTAGATTTCTTTTTATGGCCTTGTATGGTTGTAGGAGACGGGGCATTCTATATAGTTTTTGTGTGTGCAGAAACAAACAGAAAAACAAAAACAAAAAAAACGCAACTTTTTAGTATCATCACCCCCACCTTATTCCCCCCCCCCCACCCCACCTTTTTCTGAGCGAGTTTAAACAATCCCTTCTCAGCATTTAAATGTTTTACTTCTTTGAACGTTTACATAAGCTGTGTCAACTCCTGCAGCCCCCCCCCCCCCCCTAAATCCACGTCGAGGCTAAGTTGTTTCATCCTTTATACTCTATAGCTTCAACCGGACCATATCGCCAATTCAAATCTTTGTTCCTCACTCTCGTTAAAAAAAATTTTTGTATAAAAAAAAAAGGGGGAGCTCGATTTGATTTTGTAATACGTGCACGCACAACCTATCATCTAGTTGGCCTACGGATGTGACGTAGGTGTTCTCACCCACACAGTGTTTCGGCCTTTCTCGTGTCCGCGTCCTCGTGTATACGTCCATTATCGAGATGAAAAGACGCGAGCGTGAAATCGAGGGGCCATTGGCATCGTGAAATAACGTCAGCATTTTTTGTTTTGTTTAGTGTTTTCTTTTGTCCTCAACAATTTTTACTGTGTCCTTAAAGAGTTCTACACTTTTTCCTCATGGCGCGCGACTCTCTCTCTCCTGAGACAAGAAGGTGTCAATGCAATTAGAGGTGTTTGGGCTACTGAATCTTTGGGTACTCAGAATGTTAAGAGTTTGCAGAATATTTGGGTTTACACAATGTTTGAGTTTACAGAATATTCGGGTTAAAAGAATGTTATGGTTTACTGAATGTTCATGTTTACAAAATGTTTAGGTTTACAGAATTTTTGGGTTTACGAAATTTTTGACTTTACAGAATATTTTGGTTAACAGAATGTTTGGGCTTACTCATTGTTCATGTTTACAAATTATTAGGTTTCACATAATATTTTGGATTAGAACATTTTTGGGTTTACTGAATGTTAGGGTTTACAGAACTTACAAGTTTAATGAATGTTTAGGTATTAAGAATGTTTCGGCTTACAAAATAGATATCTATATTTATCTAGATATCTATATTATGTTTAGGTTTTTCGGTTCCCTCTAAATCCTGGAAAGGTTTTTATATCAGCAAAATTCTGCCTTCACTAATAAAATTCTCTGAAAGCCCATGTGAAAGTACTATGAAATTATTTTTTTTTTTTAAATAATAATACGATGTAATTGAAGATCATTATAGATAATTGATTTCAAAATGTTCATTAATGGAAGAAAATGAGTTAAAAGCATTCGCTAAATGCTTAAATAAAATTGATTACTTTGTTGGTTGTTGACGTATCCCAAGACGATAAACAGATTTTTTTGACATTAGTATTTAATGAGACATGTGGACGGGATTGCAAACTTTTTCACAGGGAAGTCAGTTAAATCTAGGTTCTTCTAAACACAGGGGGTCCATTCTCTTAGGATCAGTAATATTGGGATCAGTTAATTTCAAGTCCGTTGCACAGAGGTCAGTTTAATCTGGGTCCTTGAAAACAAGGGTCAGTGAAATTTAGATTTACCACATTGAGGTCAGTTGGATGGAGGTTTAAATAAATGGAAGTTCTAAGGTTTTTTTGTGTGTTGAAAACAAAGCAACAGCTGCAAAGTTAAAAACAAACAAAATGGTGGCAGCGCGAAAGGTTTGTAAAATCTAAAAGCAGCAAGATCGTGAGGACACCGAGTACAACTTGTGTCATGTATGACATTGTCCAGGGCATCTCTCTATCTCTATCTCCCTCTCTCTTTCTCACTCTCACTATCCCCACACACTCTCTCTCACTCTCCCTGTATCACTCTCTCTCACCCTCACACACCGTCTTTCCGTCTCACTCTCTCTCTCTCTCCCTCATACATTCTCTCACTCAGTCACTTTCTGTCCCTCTCACTCTCTCACACACTCACTCTCTGTTTCTCTTACTTTCTCACTCTCTCTCACTTTCACCCCCTCTCTCTCTCTCTCCAACACTCTAAATCACGCTCTCACACTCTCACAGCCCGTCTCGCACTCTCCCTCACCCTCTCTCTTATACATCCCCCCTCTCTCTCTCTCTCTCAAACACACAGACTCTCCCTATCTCTCTCAATCTCTCTCACAAACATACACACAGAAGAGTAAGAAGGTAAGAAGGAAGTGTATGCAGTGATGTGTAAAATGTTGCATCGGCTAATATTCAGATTATATAGACTGCAATGTATTAAACATGGAGATTATTAACCATGGAGATTGGCTGTATGCTAATGTAGGCGCGTGATTATTGCCGCTAGCTAATGGCGCTGCTAATTGCACATTAATTCATTGGGACTGCTTACGAACGTGAACATATTTCATTGGTTCTCAAAACTAAGACTTACGTTCCCTTCAAGGACAGGACGTAGTCGTCAATTGTAATGTTTTGCCTAATAAGTTTCTTCCCCCCCCCCCCCCCACTATTGTTCAAATCATAATCACATAGATACTGATAGACATTTGTGTGTGTGTGTGTGTGTTTTAGTGTTGCACTCACCCGGCTCGCTTCGTAATCATTGCCGTCAATTTGACATGAACGAATTGTTGATAACGAAGGGGCTAGACTTAGGTTGGCAGACTACGAAAACGCTGGCCAGACTTGGCACGCGGGGCGATTTTCAATGGCGCGCGCCATCAACAATTAGACTGCGGAACACACTGGGCCAGGCCTCCTTCACTCTGTCCCCTCTGCGCCGTCTTTCAAATCATCACTAAAAAAACTGGACCAAAGACTTTTTTCTGACTTCCAAGGACAACTGAAGACTTCAGTAGTCCTTGCTGACTTCCATAGTTATAAACTGTTAATACACTAACTGTGATCCCCAGAGCATTCGTTATCAAATCATCCGAAATTGCGTGGAGATTTTCCTCGTCTAGCGGGGTCTCCTCAGTACAGTGAAGAATAAGAATCCAGATAGTCTTAAATTTGATTTAATTTTTTTTATATTAAATTGTGTGTTAAAACCCGTTGAATGATTGATAACTTGAACGAGGAAGTTCAATCCCCTCCCCCCCCCCCCACGACAACTCTCTATCTCTCCGTCTCTGTCTGTCTCTCTCACTTTCTCTGTCACCCCTCTCTCTCTCACACTTTCCCTCCATCTCCCTCTCTCTGCATCTTCTCTCTCTCTCCCTCCTTCTCCGTCCCTCTCTTCCTCCCTCTCCCCCTCACTCTTTTCCTCTCTCTCTCACTCTCCCTCCATCCAACTCCGTCTCTGCCGCTCACACACTCTCTCTCTCTGACTCTCTCTCTCTCTCTCTCTCTCTCTCTGGCGATAGTGTCATTAGCGTCATGTCCTCTTCTCCATCCATTATCGTTGGTTGAAGTGTTGGTTGAAGTGCACTCTAAGTACTTTTATTGTTGTTGTTGTTGGCTGTTGCTGTTGTTGTTTGGTTTATACATGCCATCGCTGGTCGATCAGATGGGGAGGGGCATGCTGGGATACGTCTATGATCTCATAAAAAGGTGAGCCTGTATATGTGTATATGCATGCTTGCGTGTGTGTGAGAGAGAGAGTCGAGTGGGGTTCGGACCGGGTGGCGTCTGCATTTCTCATACCTGCACCTTGCTCATCCCATCCTTCCCCTTAATTAGTCGATTGTAATTACTTGGCCCTTTAATGTAGCATGTGGCGCGCACTCTAGCTCAGTAGGTCACCCTCGACCTGATTGGCAAACGTGAGCAGAAGTGATCAGCAGATACCGCGAGCTGGTAAAAGGGAGGGGAGGGGATATTCGTTTTTTTTTTTAGAAACAAGGAAAGAGGAGGGAGGGATAGAGAGAGGAGAGAAGCGTTTGTGTCATGGCGCCCCCCCCCCCCCCCTCCCCAGTCCAAATGTGTACGTTATCGAAAACAGGTTGTGATATTTGATACAAATGTACTTTCAGCAATATCGAGTTATACCATTTCATCATGATTTCTATCTACTCATTTCATAATGAGTTGGTGTTGACATAGCGATATTGAACCTCAAGGCCAAAACATCACAATAATGAAACTTACAGCTATAACCTCACAATAATGAAACTTACAGCTATAACCTCACAATAATGAAACTTTCAACTGAAACATCACAATAATGAAACTTTCAACTGAAACATCACAATAATGAAACTTACAGCTATAACCTCACAATAATGAAACTTTCACCTAAAACATCACAATAATGAAACTTTCAGCTTAAACATCAGAATAATGAATTTTTCAGCTATGACCTCACAATAATGAAACTCTTTTTCTGATGTTTAGTTCTTGTGAAGACAATAATGGGTTCTAGAAAATATAGATCTCGATGAGTCCTCGTTATATCTCGTCTAATCCTTAAAAAAAAAGCTTTGGCATTATATACCTGGCAACTTTCACTGTCCACATGGCGCGAATGTCTAGGGAAAAAAAGGTAAACCTGGGGGCTGTTTTAGAACGTACTTGTCAGAAAGTTTATCTGTATAACAACAAGCCAATGGCCTTTTAACTCGTCTATAAATAGTGCAACTACCTTGACGCAATCCACGTCTCCATGGCATACGTTAAGTCAATGGGAACGGAGCAGGTGCGTGACCCAATAATTATCGCAGGCCAGAGGTGCCATGTTTCATGTCTAGAAATACCATCGGGGATAACCTAACCAGAAGTGCACCTGGCACCGATTCATTTATTTATAAGTGTCTCAAAGAATACCGGAAGAGAGTTGTGGCTCTTGCGTCCAGGGCAGGGCGTAACAATCTTTAGGGGTGAATCGGGGGGGGGGGGGGAGCGGGATACACCGAGATCCTGTTTGACACTAGCCATCTCGCGTAACATAGGGGTCTATGATAGGGGTACGGTCTCCTTATTACATGCACCACACTTTGCTCCCCCACCTGCGGAATTCCCATTGGATCGCTAACGTGTTGGCTCGCTCCGTATACCCGCACTGTCGCCCGGTAGCACAAATTCCGGACTATATGCCTGGACATCCAGGCACCAGGGTGGTGGGTTATGACAGGCTGTTTTGCTCATTGCTTCCTCATCCTCCCCCACACCGAGTCTCGGAGCCTCTCGGCAGTGCAATGATCCTCGGACGCTCAACAGGGGCTTTCCCCTTTTCGTTATCATACCGTGTTTCTCTTAATGGGAGCGTATCAGTGGTGTACACACTTCAAACCATGGTCACAGAAGTGGCACAAAGCACCAGAAAATATTGTATTACCAACAGACGAGATATCAATTGCAATGATTTGTGTTTATTAATTTGGTCCTCAAAGTACACTCATTTATTTTTTCCATTATTTCACTTGATTTTGGTCCTCAAAGTATACTTCTTCAGAATTTTTCTCTTATTTTGGTCCTCAAAGTATACTCCTTCAGAATTTTTCCATTATTTCACTTGATTTTGGTCCTCAAAGTATACTCCTTCAGAATTTTTCCATTATTTCACTTGATTTTGGTCCTCAAAGTATACTCCTTCAGAATTTTTCCATTATTTCACTTGATTTTGGTCCTCAAAGTATACTCCTTCAGAATGTTTCCATTATTTCTCATGATTTTGGTCCTCAAAGTATACTCCTTCAGAATTTTTCCATTATTTCACTTGATTTTGGTCCTCAAAGTATACTCCTTCAGAATTTTTCCATTATTTCACTTGATTTTGGTCCTCAAAGTATACTCCTTCAGAATTTTTCCATTATTTCACTTGATTTTGGTCCTCAAAGTATACTCCTTCAGAATTTTTCCATTATTTCACTTGATTTTGGTCCTCAAAGTATACTCCTTCAGAATTTTTCCATTATTTCACTTGATTTTGGTCCTCAAAGTATACTCCTTCAGAATTTTTCCATTATTTCACTTGATTTTGGTCCTCAAAGTATACTCCTTCAGAATTTTTCCATTATTTCACTTGATTTTGGTCCTCAAAGTATACTCCTTCAGAATTTTTCCATTATTTCACTTGATTTTGGTCCTCAAAGTATACTCCTTCAGAATTTTTCCATTATTTCACTTGATTTTGGTCCTCAAAGTATACTCCTTCAGAATTTTTCCATTATTTCTCATGATTTTGGTCCTCAAAGTACAATCCTTTACAATTTTTTCCCCATTATTTCTCTTGCTCACAAGTCGCACAAATTTATGATTTATTCATATTTCCGTGACCTTATGTCTTATCTTTCTTTGGAGTTGGTTTAAGAGTCCCGAGCATAAAAATACACTCCGGAATATTCTCAATTTTCGTGTTTTTTTTTATAAATCTAATCGTGAAGTAGATTATGGTCGATTGCCGAGGATTTTTATTTCGCTTCTTGAACCATTTGTGTGTGCGTCACGGTGTGTTGCCATTAGGCTACATCAGTGGTTGCCAACCTTTTTTTTTAGGCCGCGTCCCCTTAGTACAGCTTCTAATGCTGTGGCGACCCCCAGAAAAAATAAAATTAATTTCGTCGCTACTTTATATACGAGTATGTATAAGTTATCCGATGGTCTTTGGCGGCCCACGTGAAATGGTCGTTCTACCCGCCAAGGGGGTTGCGACCCACAGGTTGGGAACCGCTGGGCTAGATAATGGTGTTATTAGAAGCAGCGAGGCGGCAAGCCACTTTCTTTACTCGTCGGCCTTAACACTATATCTGAGTAGACGGGGGACACGCTTCGTTTTTAAAGCCTTATAAGGGAACCAAAAGGGGAAAGTAATAGAGTCCGGCAAAAAAACAACAAAAAAAACAACAAAAAACTAGACTGACCTTTAACTTAGGAGACGAAAATATGTTGAGCAATCAACAAGTGGAGAAGGACCTAAAAATAATGGGGTCAGTTGGCAACTAGTTATTTTAAGAACAGCATGCCTGTTTGGAAACAAATTGTTTAGAAGTGTTGGCAAGTCACTGAAGCTAACGACGCCATTAGCGCTTTAAAACAGATTTTCCCCCCTCGGAAAAGGTCTCAAAGATTAGCGCTTTAAACTGAGCTATCTCGGGGTCGAGGCCCTCGACAAGGTCTCGAACATTTTAGAAATAGTTGTCATACTCTTGATTTATGCACAGAGAGAGAGAGAGAGAGAGAGAGAAGGAGAGAGAGAGAAGGAGAGAGAGAGAGAAAGAGAGAGAGACGATGTGATGAGCAATGAAGAAAATTTAAGAATGGTGTTAGGTCACATGGCCGAACTAAATGGAAGCTTTCTCAATCCTAGCATTTTTTTTTCGCAAATGTTGAAAGCTTCATACTGTTTCAACATTCTTAGCAAATGGACATTGAAGACTGGTGAGAGTCAAGTCTATTGTGGACATTGTTAAGAAGCGCAATTCTTTTGTTGTACCTGATCTTGAGTTATCTTTACCTCGGAAGACCGACGCTTTTCATCAAAGTCTTCTAAATGGCGGACAGGTCGGCGTTTTTTTTTCTTCTTCTGTAGCAATAAAGATTGTGGGGGTGTTTCCTGTTGCAATTGGGTGATCGCTGGTTGTATTTCTTGTTGCAATATATATTGTGGGTCTGTTCCTTGACGAAATAGTGATGTGGGTGTGTTTCCTTTTTCAAACCGGAAACACACGTCCAGGAAACACGCCCATTGATACGGTAACATGTTTATTCATTATTGTGTGAAAACTTTCATTACATACAGACTCTGTTGTTAAATTGTGTTGTTGTTTTTTTTTTATTCGTTAGCGTTTTGAAAATTGTTTATTTATATACGTCTTTGGTATGTTTATATACACCTTTTAATATTGTATTAATGGTGTATGAACTCTCTGTGCGTTTTATGAATGAAACAGCTTGCAAATTCACAAGGACAGATGTACCTTTAAAGTACAGGGCAGCGGGTTGGCCTTTTGTTTCCACTCACAAAATAAACGCCATAATGTTGAGGTTTGTCCCATGGCTTTCAATTGAATTTATTATTATTATTTTTTTTAATAAAAAAAAGTTTGTAGGTTTATGTGTAGGGTTAAACAAAAACTGGGTCTAAATGCTCAGGTCGTGTGGAGACGTTTATTTCATATGCCGGCGACCGCCTGGGTGATGGGCCGCCCTGAGAAGTTTTGTGTGACATTGAAAGTAGTTTTAATCATTGATCATATTAATTTGTTAGAGAAAAAAATAAAGATTCCTCGTTGGACCGATTTGATCTATAAGGCCAGTGAAACAGCGTTCTCAACCTTACAGTTACATGGCCAGCGCATACGAAAGGATTGTATTGTCAGCACACTGCGCAGCCGCCTTTTTCTTTCTTTTCCCCCATTAAATGTCAGGTACCTATCAGAGCTGGGTTGACTAAGTGGGGTAAGAGCGGGGAGGGGGGGGGGAAGGGATACCCTCCAGACCCGTGAACAAATTCTAGCCTTCACTAGGATTGAGCCCGGGATTTCGGTGCAAAAGCCAATCGCCAACAGGAATTAGTTCGTGGGCGTGGTCTAACAACAATGTGTTGGTTGGTTCGCTCTATTGATGGGTCTTGGGCTCAAACATTGAGGGACTTTTTGTTTCACATACAAGAAAGCATCACTTCATTCACTTTTTGGTTAAGGCGCCAGGAAAGTGGTGCCAAACCGCCGCCCCCCCCCCCGCCTTTCTATCCCAATTGAACTAACTATTCATTGACCGCAACACAGTAATCCCTAACATTTATTTCAACAGTACACGTGCAAAGCAATTTAAATTTAAAACCCAAAGTACATTTCGATAACTATTACCCGCCGCATTATTTTATTTATATTCTTCGTCATTCAATATCTTTAAATTGAATTGTTTAATTTAAATAATAATTTGTTAATCCTTTTTTTCTAGTAGTTTTCATTCTTCCATTACCCCTGTATTGTTTGCTTACCGGCCGTTGGTCGTCTGCGGAGGTTACGCGTACCCGCTGGTTTGTTTGGGAACCCCTGTTCTAGGATATCTTCAATTGATAAGATTGAACATTGGTCTGGCCACACTATCGCCACGTACACCTGAACGCATATTTTCAACTCTACCTAGCACTGAAATGGGGGAGTGCGGAAAGTAAATTTGTGGGGTGGGTACATAGAATAGAAATATGATTCCATGTATTATGTATACTTTAGGTGCGGAGTGGTTGTGTAGCGCAGGACTTCTAATGATGTACACATCTAGAGGGTGTGTGTGTGTGGGGGGGGGGGGTTCGAGTCCTGGCACGATCAGCATTGTTTCTCGGGAGTTGGCGAGGCCTCCCTGGGATCCTTCAGGCCCCACTAACGATAAACGTCACACTGACAGCCGCCCAATCATTGGTTGATTGATTAAAAGGTCGACATAGAACAACTTTGAGCACATACATACACACAGTGACATATATACACAGTGACACAAGACACACAGTGACACATACACGCTAAGTCCCACCAAGACTCGTTAACCACCTTTCTCCCTTCTTTTCCCTACCTCCCTCTCCTATTTTCTGCCTTTAACCCCCCTCCCCCCCTCCCCCAGATATCAAAATGAGCTGAAGATTTTGTAGAGGTCTGATCTATTTTTCTTTTAAAAAGCTATCGATCTAACTAATGGGACAGACTGTGTCACAGACTGAGTGCTTTAGAACATGATAACAGGTTTTTGTAAGCCCCGCCCCCTCTCTCTTTTATTCTTTTTGTGTGTGTATAAATGAGTAAACGTGTTTGTGTGTGTGTATGTGTGTGTGTATTTGTGTAGTGGGCGATTAGGGGGGAGACATGTGGTGGTGGTGGATAGTAAATCACATGACACTCGCACAGATTTCCCAGAAGTTGGTTAACGAGTTCACATTGTGTGTGTGAGTGTGTGCGTGTGGTGGTTCGTGACCACGTTTTTCAAGTGTCGCCATATACATACACCGAGGCAGGGGGTCGAGGGCGGCTCACTCTCGCGCCTGAGTGTGTGTGTATGTGCGTGTGTGTGTACGAATGTGTGTGTGTGAAGCCTTCATACACTGATTCCGACCCCCTCCCCTCCCCCTATTGCCTCACCCCCCCTCCCATTTTCCGAATTCGCTGAAAGCCATTATCAAGTAAAATTTGGACGCCTGTGGAATGCAGACTGCAATACCGTAAACCTGATGTAAAAGCGTTGACACACATACACACATACATATAATATAGATACACATACAGACACACATTGAAAGGTAAAAAAAACAACACCATAGCACTCTTTTTGTAGGAGCTGTAATTTTGTTCTCCTGAGTCTGTCATTAAACTAGGTTAACGTGACATGTTAAAGTTACATTGAAACAATGTATGTTTTGAGTCTTTATACAGCTAGATATATTTTACTGCTAATGATATCTTTCTTTAAAATATGCGGTTGCGATTACACTCAAATATTGTTAAAAACATTCCTGGCTTACCTAGGCTACTAATGTCGATAAAGTTTAAATAGTTTTTTTGTTGTTGTTTTGCGATAGGTTTGTTCGGTTCAGTTTGTGCTCATTGACTTTGAAGTTTGGGTTCGGTTCGGTCAACGGCAGAGTTTCGGTTCGGTTCGCTGTCAAACATAGTTTCGAGTTCGATCTGTTCGGTTTGGGTTCGGTTCTATTCCCGATATTTAATAGATACTCATAGACAGACATACTCAGATACACACATAGAGGATGTAAAAACAACAACGGTATTACATTCTTTATGTAGGCGATATCATTTATTTTCTCCGTCTGTCATTAAACTAGGTTAACATGACTCGTAAAGTTACAATGAAACATTGTATGTGTATATACTTGATACTCCTAGATTTATTGCACTAATAATTAGGCCCTACTCCTTTCCTTAACAAAAATTGGTCGGTTGCGATTGCACTCAAATATCCTTTTTCAAATTATGTTACAGTTTTTAAGTATCACATCGTTATAACCTTCCTACAGGACTACAGCTCTTAAGTTTTAAGTCCTTGCAGATGTAAAAAAAAAAAGCGATTGTGATTGTTATATCTCTGTTATCTCTAACATCTATAATGTATCATAAAAGTATAATACTTTTACCGCGACTCTTCGAAAAGATACATTAAAAAGGTGTCCACTTTCTTGGCTTTATATATATTTTGAAACCTAACCTACTTTGTAGCTTGACCGAAATTGAAAACTGTATCCGCAATATAAAACGATTATAATACACATTAGTAAACAAAAAAATAATAATATGTTGTAGTCAGGTTTTACGCTTATAATCTCCATTTTTGTTTATGCGCTTTGAGCCTACATTATTTCTTAATCAATGGTAGTATTTCTTTACGTAGCTCCTGCCGCCTTGTTCCCCTCTTACAACTTACATACATCTCATTCTCTATCTCTCTTTCTTGTTGTTCACACTTCTTCCTTCTATTATACATTTTTATCCTCTCTTCTTTTGTTTTCACGTGTTTAATTAACGAGGTACCGTCTCTCCCAATATGGCTGGTCGCTTATATGTTTCCTTCCCACGAATTGTCTTCATTTCTTTAAAAGTGAGTGTTTATACGAAACCATAACGTCTCAGTTGTTAATATTTGTAAGCAGCTTGTTAATGAAATGTTAACAATTTTCCATAGTTGTTTTTATGTAATGTATTTAATTTACGGTACCCCAGACACTGAGAGAATTTGAGACAAGAGAGTGTAGAGATTATTTTAACCCTTCCCGTACCGACCTACTTCTATCTATGCTGCCTTCAGTTCCGCTATATACGCGCCCGGGACTGTAAGGGTTAAAAAGAACTTAAAGACCTATCTCTTTGGCTAATACATCTGCCACTGCAATACACACCAAGACCGCACTGAGCATGCTAAATTTAATAGCATTGATAGAAGAGCTTTTAAGAAATGACCGTTATTATTATTATTATCATTAATTGTTACTATACAATTGTTATTTTACTTACATTTCAGATCGGAACGTGGAAGAGAGTAACGCCAGCTGGTGTCACGATGGCTCTCATATCCTAGCCAAGAACTGACACAGCTCCCCACTTCCGTTCGCCATGGAACCTCTGAAAGACGGGGTCCGCCATGGGTCAGGGGTTGGGGTAGAGATGACCATGTCGCTGAGCGGGCCCCCTGGATTCAGCCGGCACACGACCGTGTCCAGCGAGAACATCCACCAGTTTATGAGCCGGCAGCACCAGCAGAAAGTCATGTCCGGCGTCCACGACCCCAGGTCCTCGGCGCTCAACTCCAGGGCGCTTCCTGTGGACACCAGGGGCGGGGGCCATGGCGGTCACGGCATTAGTCACGACCCTCGGCTAAGCATGGACCTGCAACAGCACCAGGGGCGAGACATGGTTCGCCCCACCCACGACCCGAGAAGCATCGAGGCAATGGTGCCCAAGAATGCGCCGCCTAGGATGTTGACTGAGGTCCCACAGCATCACCAGATGTCCATGCAGCACTCCGGCCACAGAACCGACTCTAGGAACTACGTTGACCCACGTTTGATGTTATCTCAGGAGAAGCGCGGCTCCGCGCCGGAGTCCAGATCATCGCGTGACCCCATGCTCGTCGGAGAGCCACGCGGAGGTCCGATGTCCATCTCGACGTCGGGGCGATCCGTCCGACAGCCCCAGCAGTCGCCAATGCCAGCGTTAACAATGACGGAGCCTCACAGGGTCGCCTATGATGGAATGGAACCGGGGATGACAGCATACTCATCTCTGTCGTCGTCTGGAGGCGTGCCAATGCTAACACCTCACGGCTCCGGTAAATCCGCAGCAGGCTCTCAGGGTTTGCCAAGTCCTCAGATAGTCATGTCGTACTCCGGACAGAAACCAGGCAGGGCATCCGACAGCTTAGGCCCCGCCGGTCCCCCACTCCACCACGCTTCAGAACAATCGATGTACATGTCCGGCAAACCGCCCAGAGCGTACCACATGAGCCACCAGAAGCCTCTGCCCCCCGGACACTACATGTCCGAAATGGCGAAAAGCTCGATGGACAGTAAAAGCGTTCTTGGCCACAACCCCGGTGAACAGCTCTCACCACAACACAGGGAGCTAATGCGAGATCACGGCGCTGGTGATATTCGGGACAGAGACCTGCGTTACAGCGGCGTGCCGTCTCCCATGTCCAGGAGTATACAAAAGCCAAGCCTGGAAATGTCCAGTAATCACATGAAACACCAGGAAGAGCACTTGAGAAAATCGGCCTCGTTCGTGGGTCCCCCACAGGGCATGTACAAACAGCAGGCGATGGAGCCTCATGCGGGTTTGACTAAAGCCATGACATACCCCCTCGGGGTAGATGTATCTCACAGAGGCGGGCAGGCCCCGCCACCTTTAACAACTCACCTATCCCCGCACCAGTCAAACCTACAGCCCATCAGCCATTCTTCTTATCCCTCGCCCCAGTCTCATTCAGACAGAGGTGTCTCTTTCCCCATGGAACAGCTTCAGCCTGGGCGCTTACAAAAATCCGTCATCAGACCAAGTATGTCTTTAGAGGAAATTGCTTGGCGCGAAGGAGGTTATCCTTCTGAACCCTCTAAGCAGCCTAGGCCAATGTACCCTGGTGAAGATGCTCCAATGAGCTCTACAAAGAACGTTCTTCCACACATGAGTGAACTTGATTCTAGTCATCCCCCACTACGCGACGTTGGTCTGCCTAGAATGCAGGGCTCCATTAGCACTGGCCAGCCAAGGATAATTTATGAAACGCCAAAGTCCTCTAACTATACCGAACAGAGGGTCCAGTCTACTGAGAGGTTCTCCTCTTCTCAGAGGGACTATGCTCCCCCTAGACCATCTTCCATTGGCAGGAGTCCTCACGTTCAACAAACTAGTCTTATCATGCCCCAGGAAGAAAGGCCTGTTCACAATCAGCAAGAGAAAAGTGCGCTTGGCCATATGGCTCTTGATCTTACCAAATTACCACATGCTAATACAAAACAAGGAGATAGCCCGTTGGATCTTACTGTTAAAACCAAGAAGCGGCCGTTGGAAGATGCAAATACCGCTGAATACGAAAGAATGGTCTCTGCCGCCAAAAGAGTTAAGACTGATCCTACTAGTTCTGTTTCCGGTATGTTAAACCAGAAGGGAGCCATCAACTCATTAGAAATGGCTTCTATGTGGAAATCCTCGCCTTCACCAAGAGGCCCAGAATCCTACGACTCGATGGCATCTCCTTCCTATACCTCCCACATGTCCCCTACTGTGCCGCGCCAGAACAAATATGGATATAGCGTTGACGGTCGCATGAGTGCCGAAAGTAGAATGACTGGCGACGGTAGGTTGAGCGTGGAGACGAGAATAAGCGTTGACGGGCGTGCTAGTGTTGAAAGCAGGTCAAGCGCTGGCTGCCGAACGCCATCTAGCCCCCATTTGCATGGGAAATTTCCAATGGTGCCTCCGCACGGTAAGGTGGGTAGTTCGTCAATGGTGACAGACATGGTGAAGCATGCTTCTGGTAATCCTCCAATGGTTCCCCTGACCACCCAGCTTCTCAAGGTGAAAGAAGAACAGGCCCATCAGAGAAAGCTGCAAAGGCTGGTAGGGGAAAACAACCAGAGCCCTTACTTAGACTCCAAGCGCATGTACAAGGATGGTCTCAGCCCAAGGGGCATGGAAATGGTCGCCGGGAATGCCAATGAGGTTATCGTTGTGCGACACCCGCAGCAACATTACGACCTTTCTCCACAGCAGCAGCACCAGCATAATCTACAGCAGACATACAAACAGCAACATTTACAACAACAACAACAGCTGAGTATGGATGTACATAACCAACAGCTTCAACAGCAGCAGCATCGGCAAAAGCCGAGCGAACCACAGGAGATTATTGAGCTGGGCATGAAAGATTCCAGTGATCCGCTGCAGGCGTCCAGGTCCTCGTTTGCACGCTCGTTTAGTCAAGGGCTCATCCAACAGCAGCAGCAGCAACAACAACAGCAACAACATCTCCAACAACATCAACTTTTCCTTCAGCAGCGCCAGATGCCCCACAAGGACCAAATGATGCCAATGCAGACATATCAGCAAGCCCAAGAAGCCCAGTATTCTAAAGAGCAGATGATGCAGCAGCAAGCGTTCACAAAGCAGCAATCTCAGTCATCACTTCCCCTTCACCATTACCAAAATACTCTTTATACAATGAAGCCAAACGAGCCAGGCTATTATCAGAAGCAGGGACCGCCCCAGCCAGCCAAGCATTCTGAAATGAAACCTTATAAGGAGGCATCTGGTTCTTCCCAAAATACCTTAGTTGGAACACAAAAGTGGAGCACCACTCAGCAGAAATCGCCATTGAAGGCTGCATACCCACAACCTGCGCAGAACAGCTCCGGAAATTATTTACCCTTAAAAGGGACAACAAAACCAGCTGTGGTGTCAAATCATAGCCCCGAACAGCTGGACATAGTGAAATTTGGAAGTACTAAAGCAGATAGACCCGTTAAACCGGATTTCCTGAAGACTTCTTTTTCTACTGCATCCGGCCCTTTGCCAGTCGGTGGAGTCAGAGAGGAAAGCAGACGAGCTTTGCGCAGAGGGAGCTATCCAACAACAGAACCGGCAAAGCATATAGATGGAACTAGAAAGGAAAGCACATCCAGTTTGCCAGAGAAGAGTGCTAAGCTTGACATGGTGGAAATTGTTGTTCCTTCACAAGCAAAGCAGGATTCAACGGAACTCGTTGGCAGCAGCCCTGATAAGGCTGAAGCTAAACTCGAAGAGAAATCCATTTCTGGTGATATCGTTCAGGGCTCTCAAAAGATAACTGGTAATAATATGACTTCTAAAGACAGTTCGGCTCCACTTGTTTCGGGGCAATTCGCCATCCCTTTGTCAGTAACCATCCCCCAATCTACTAGCCCCGTGATTACTTCTACTCCTTCTCCAGCGTCGTCCGGGTCCACGCCCAAGTCAACGGGAACCAAGAAAGCTTGTTGGTCCAAGAAGCACATGATTCTGAACGCCGTGAACAAAGACGAATCTCTGAAGCGGATCATCAGCAGCTCGGCCCGGAAACACGAGGCTGGCGGCATTTCCACAGAGTGCAAAAGTCGAATCATAGCCAGCAGCGTGTGCAGCCCTATACCTACCTCGCCGAAAATGCCCATACTCAGCCCACAGGAGGACGAGGGGGAAGTGGCCAGTGAGGAGCTCGGGGTGCGAGCGCAGTCCAACAATGATAACCCGCCAATCTTAGCCCCGGTCAAAAGAGGCCAGGGAAAGTCGTCTGCTTCTAGAGTCTCGAGCTCGTCGAGCTCTTCCTACTCGCACTCTCAGGCCGGGAGCTCGACCGGGCACTCCTCTGAAAACCATCTCGTGAAGGAGGCCTACAAAAATAACAACAACAACAGCCACGAGATCGTCAACAACAACAGCAGCAGCAGCTTTAACGGCGGCCCCAGCGCCGCTGTCAAGGACGTGCCCCCTGGCGACATGTCGGGAAACGCCATCGTAGTGAGGCGATGTAGCCTCGGTGCCGCTCAGACTGAGCACCAACAGCTGCCTCTCGCTCCCAGTTTAGAAGACACACAGAAATCTTCTTCGGGAAACGTGACATTCCCCAGGGCCGAAGTGATAAGGAGGAATTACTTAGACGGCCCTAACTGGGGACACGTGAAAAACATCCCCATTGCAAATGTGGCTCCGTTCGTCCACTCCCGTGTAGAAGACGAGAAATCCAAGCATCAGAAAATCGAGGGGTTGGCGCAGCTGCAGCTTCAGGGCGCGGCCGTGTCGGCGCCCACGTACCTTGTCCAGTCCCAATCTCTGCCGCCGGACGTGAAGGAAGACGCCCCCAGGATCAAACCGGAAGAGCTGAATTTAAAACCTCCGCCGGACGGACCGGACAAGGAGGTCTCTCAGCTGCTGGCGTCCTCCAGCAGGAAAGAGATCACCGGCAAGAAGAAGAAGCTGACCAAGCTTCGGGTGTCCAGCCCGACGAAGATGAAGGACCTGGAGATCATCTCCCCGAGCCTGGAGTACACGGTGCTGAAGACCTCCTCCGCGGAGCTCGACGAGGTGAAATCCCGGGAGAAGCTCGAGCCCGCCTCGGCGGCGGTGAAGAAGTCCTCGGAGAACCGCGTGAAGTACAAGCACAAGATCGTCCGCGAGAAGAACACGATCGTCAAGCCCAAGAAGCTCGTCAAGAAGAGGATCCAGTACGTGTTTGACGACGACGAAAACGAGGAGGAGGAGGAAGAGGAGGATCTGTTCATCGAGGACGATGACGAGGACGATGAGGATTTCGAGTACGAGGGCGGCGGAGACAAGGGCGGCAAGAAGGCATCGAAGGCCGACACTGAAGCGAAAATCCGAGATCGCGAGGAACGAGCTTTAAGGGTAAATATCTTCTTTTTTGTTTCTTCTCTGGCATTTCAAATTTCTCCAAAACAAATTGATATCATTTGGTCTGTTTGGCGCAATGGGCCGTATTGCTGCTGAGAGTTAACACCCTTGCCCCTTATACAAGTCAATCTTTTATGACTGACTTGTAATTTACAAGTCAGTCATAAAAGATTGACTTGTATAAGGGGCAAGGGTGTTAACTCTCAGCAGCAATACGGCCCATTATACACATACATATATACTAAGGATTGTAAGAAAACTTTTATTTCATAAAAGAATTATACCTTTTTAAAAAGCGAGTGTATATACGGCAATACTAGCCTAGTAAGTGCAAACTAACGATAACCTAGTTATTGTTTTTTCATGTTTGTTTGTTTTAAATTCACAAGTATATAATCTAGATCTAGTAACACTCGCTATTTAAAAAAAAAAAAAAACTAGTTTGAGTCCTTCTTTGTAGAATATGTTTGAAAAATACACACATGGATTGTAATTTGGCCTATAGAAATAACTCATTGATAGATGATTTTTGTCCCAATGACTATCTTCTCAATGGCTATCTTCCAAAATACTATTTTCCAAAGTCCAAAATACTATCTTCCAAAATACTATCTTTCCAATTACTATCTTTGCAACAACGCTCTTACCAATTAATATTCTACCTATGATTGATTGTCTTTTTAATGACTAGAATCTCCACCACGACTAGACTTACTCACTTATGATTATCTTATAAATTAATGTTCTCAATATGCCGGTGTAACTTAAAGCCCTATATGTTTGTGTGGCAGCGCGAGCAGCTGCGTGACCAGTCCGAAGAGAGCACCGGGCGCCACTCCCTGGCGTCCTTGGAGCAGTCCCCCGGGAAGACCAAGGACAGAGGCGTCTCCGGCGGCAAGCTGAGGAGCAAGCCCAAGGGCCTGGGCAAATCCAAGACCACCACCAGCGGGCAAGCCAAGAACGCGGCCCGCATCTCCAAGCGTCGTGTGTCCAGTACCAACCAAAGGGTAAGTCACACGGTGGGAGCCGTCATAAATATATTGTACAAGCAAAATTACCCTGTGTCAGCCGGGGAACAAGAAAACCACCCTATATAAGCTACAGAAATATTTTTTTATAACCTACAATGAACAGAAAGCTAGGAATCTAATAATTAAAAACATTTTTATTTTTTACTGAAGACATTTAGGAAAGTAATGTCATTTTTTTTTAAAGTAATAGTAATGGAAATTTAAAAAAAAGTTTTAGAAAAAAAAGGTATAGATCTGGACTATCTGGAGAATCGAACCCATATTGAATGGGACTTAGACAAAATGGGAAACACAGAGATGGATCACCTGGGAAATACTTGTATATATCATCTACCTCGGTGTTAAATCAACTGGAAAATACGTTTAGCTACATTCATCTATTTTATTGAACCAGTTCATCTATTTCATTGAACCAGTTCATCTATTTCATTGAACCAGTTCATCTATTTCATCGAACCAGTTCATCTATTTCATTGAACCAGTTCATCTATTTCATTGAACCAGTTCATCTATTTCATTGAACCAGTTCATCTATTTCATTGAACCAGTTCATCTATTTCATTGAACCAGTTCATCTATTTCATTGAACCAGTTCATCTATTTCATTGAACCAGTTCATCTATTTCATTGAACCAGTTCATCTATTTCATTGAGCCAGTTCATCTATTTCATTGAACCAGTTCATCTATTTCATTGAACCAGTTCATCTATTTCATTGAACCAGTTCATCTATTTCATTGAACCAGTTCATCTATTTCAGTGAACCAGTTCATCTATTTCATTGAACCAGTTCGTCTATTTCATTGAACCAGTTTATCTATTTCATTGAACCAGTTCATCTATTTCATTGAACCAGTTCTCATCGGTTATTGTTTTTGTTGTTTTTTATACCATTGTTCTGTCAAAAAAAAATTTTCATTGAACAATTTTTATCAAAGTATTGTATTTTTTGTAATTTGTACGTTAGCCTTTTTTTATTTATTTCTTCTTAGGCACAAGAACTGAAACACAACGCCATTGTACAGAGGCGGAATACTGGTAAGTCAATGATGAGATGTGTGGATCTTGTATGACGTAGACTGTAGACTATTGCAGACATTTCAATGTGTGTGGATCTTGTATGATGTAGACCGTAGACTATTGTAGACATTTCAATGTGTGTGGATCTTGTATGACGTAGACTGTAGACTATTGTAGACATTTCAATGTGTGTGGATCTTGTATGATGTAGACCGTAGACTATTGTAGACATTTCAATGTGTGTGGATCTTGTATGACGTAGACTGTAGACTATTGTAGACATTTCAATGTGTGTGGATCTTGTATGATGTAGACCGTAGACTATTGTAGACATTTCAATGTGTGTGGATCTTGTATGATGTAGACCGTAGACTATTGTAGACATTTCAATGTGTGTGGATCTTGTATGATGTAGACTGTACACTATTGTAGACATTTCAATGTGTGTGGATCTTGTATGATGTAGACCGTAGACTATTGTAGACATTTCAATGTGTGTGGATCTTGTATGATGTAGACCGTAGACTATTGTAGACATTTCAATGTGTGTGGATCTTGTATGATGTAGACTGTACACTATTGTAGACATTTCAATGTGTGTGGATCTTGTATGATGTAGACTGTACACTATTGTAGACATTTCAATGTGTGTGGATCTTGTATGATGTAGACTGTACACTATTGTAGACATTTCAATGTGTGTGGATCTTGTATGATGTAGACTGTACACTATTGTAGACATTTCAATGTGTGTGGATCTTGTCTGATGTAGACTGTACACTATTGTAGACATTTCAATGTGTGTGGATCTTGTATGATGTAGACTGTACACTATTGTAGACATTTCAATGTGTGTGGATCTTGTATGATGTAGACCGTAGACTATTGTAGACATTTCAATGTGTGTGGATCTTGTATGATGTAGACCGTAGACTATTGTAGACATTTCAATGTGTGTGGATCTTGTATGATGTAGACCGTAGACTATTGTAGACATTTCAATGTGTGTGGATCTTGTATGATGTAGACCGTAGACTATTGTAGACATTTCAATGTGTGTGGATCTTGTATGATGTAGACCGTAGACTATTGTAGACATTTCAATGTGTGTGGATCTTGTATGATGTAGACCGTAGACTATTGTAGACATTTCAATGTGTGTGGATCTTGTATGATGTAGACCGTAGACTATTGTAGACATTTCAATGTGTGTGGATCTTGTATGATGTAGACCGTAGACTATTGTAGACATTTCAATGTGTGTGGATCTTGTATGATGTAGACTGTACACTATTGTAGACATTTCAATGTGTGTGGATCTTGTATGATGTAGACTGTACACTATTGTAGACATTTCAATGTGTGTGGATCTTGTATGATGTAGACTGTACACTATTGTAGACATTTCAATGTGTGTGGATCTTGTATGATGTAGACTGTACACTATTGTAGACATTTCAATGTGTGTGGATCTTGTATGATGTAGACTGTACACTATTGTAGACATTTCAATGTGTGTGGATCTTGTATGATGTAGACCGTAGACTATTGTAGACATTTCAATGTGTGTGGATCTTGTATGATGTAGACCGTAGACTATTGTAGACATTTCAATGTGTGTGGATCTTGTATGATGTAGACCGTAGACTATTGTAGACATTTCAATGTGTGTGGATCTTGTATGATGTAGACTGTACACTATTGTAGACATTTCAATGTGTGTGGATCTTGTATGATGTAGACTGTACACTATTGTAGACATTTCAATGTGTGTGGATCTTGTATGATGTAGACCGTAGACTATTGTAGACATTTCAATGTGTGTGGATCTTGTATGATGTAGACCGTAGACTATTGTAGACATTTCAATGTGTGTGGATCTTGTATGATGTAGACTGTACACTATTGTAGACATTTCAATGTGTGTGGATCTTGTATGATGTAGACTGTACACTATTGTAGACATTTCAATGTGTGTGGATCTTGTATGATGTAGACTGTACACTATTGTAGACATTTCAATGTGTGTGGATCTTGTATGATGTAGACTGTACACTATTGTAGACATTTCAATGTGTGTGGATCTTGTATGATGTAGACTGTACACTATTGTAGACATTTCAATGTGTGTGGATCTTGTATGATGTAGACTGTACACTATTGTAGACATTTCAATGTGTGTGGATCTTGTATGATGTAGACTGTACACTATTGTAGACATTTCAATGTGTGTGGATCTTGTATGATGTAGACTGTACACTATTGTAGACATTTCAATGTGTGTGGATCTTGTATGATGTAGACTGTACACTATTGTAGACATTTCAATGTGTGTGGATCTTGTATGATGTAGACTGTACACTATTGTAGACATTTCAATGTGTGTGGATCTTGTATGATGTAGACCGTAGACTATTGTAGACATTTCAATGTGTGTGGATCTTGTATGATGTAGACCGTAGACTATTGTAGACATTTCAATGTGTGTGGATCTTGTATGATGTAGACCGTAGACTATTGTAGACATTTCAATGTGTGTGGATCTTGTATGATGTAGACCGTAGACTATTGTAGACATTTCAATGTGTGTGGATCTTGTATGATGTCGACCGTAGACTATTGTAGACATTTCAATGTGTGAACCGTCAAGAGAGAATTTTGTTACTTGTGGTTTATATGGTTAATAGAGGCACAGTAACAAAAAATGGCACTACAATTAATATCATGCGATTTCGACCCCATTTTCACGCCCCTTCACCATTTTCACATGTCATCACCGATATGACGACACAATGCTCTGCACCCCTACCCCCCTCACTTCGCCCCCCTTCCCACTACCTCCCCCCCCCAAAAAAAACAAACAAAATAAAACAAGACAATACAACAAAATATGTATAATTTCCTAAAATTAACATGTCTCACATTTTATTTTCACTGTCGTATGTGTTTACAACAAACAATATCATTAGCGCTGTTATTTGAATTAAACATGTTAAGATGGACAATTCATTTACATGTGCATTCATTTCATTGATGTTACATTGCATGAATTTCCTTTCCCCTTGTCACATATCGTCAAAATTGTTTGACTCCCCCCCCCCCCCCCCGGGCCTCCCACAGGTCCGCGACGTTATTTACGGACGGCCCCTTGATACACATAAACGTCAAGTAAGTGGTGAAGAGCGCACCGTTGCTATGTTACGCTGAGCTTAGAAACAAATGAAATGAAGGGCGGGACAGACGTACAAGTGTTGTTTTGTTTTTTTGGGGGGAGGGAGGGGGGCGTTTTTTTTTTACTTTGAAACAAAAATTGTGTCTAATGTAAAAATAGAAAGTGTTATCCGTCTGACCCAACTAAAAAACATAAAATGGAGTTGACAAGCGTTAAGTTGTAAAAAAAATTATTATACACCGCCACCTGCCGCTCTAATCCTATAATGGGCCTTAATGGTAACGGCCCGGGAGGTTGGAGGGGTGTTGGAGGGCGGTGGAGGGGCCTTGACATTTTAATGTCGACTTAGCGCAACATCGGCCCGATCAACTGGTGCGCTTGTTCATGTTAAACGGGAATTCCCTCTCCCAGTAGGACGGGGAAACAAACGCCTAGCCTTGAAAATGAAAATAGGTTACTGTGAAGGGCTGGGTACGTAGGGGGTTATGGGGAATTTCCCGTGACGATCAAGTTTCGTGATTTTTGTATATATTTTTAAACCTGCGTAATGCTCCGGTTCATTTGAAGAAGAAATAAAGGAAAACTTGTTTCACCGGTAGGGTTGCCATCCGTCCCGATGTATCGTGACCGTCACCGTTATGGACCGTCTTGTCCCGACATCCCGACAAGGCCCAATTTTGTCCCGATTTTGCAAAAGACTGTTGAGAGCTTGGCTCAAGTACTGAAGTAACGCCATCTGATAGTGCAGCATGTAAATGCAGCCATAGTTTTATGCATACGTAAAAGGGAAAAACGACTTGCTGAAAAAGGTGAAATCTTCCGAAAAAATTTGATGTATCAACTACTTCTCACGTCTGCTGCAACAAGTTCCATGTAATTGTTTTCTAAATAAAAAGTTATTACATTAAATCAATTTTTTACTTCATTTCTACCCCCCCCCCCCCCCCCCCAATCTCAGAGTGTCCCGACGAGTTCCCCAGCTAAATATGGCAACCCTACTTACGCGGGTGACACTTGCTTGAAATTATTGTAGGCGTATTGAATTCATTATTAAGTCATTGATTATACAGTTGTCTAGAGTTATATTTACCTAACAGCAGCAGCTTACATAGTACATTAATGCGCCGTATTTGACAATTTAACCCTTCCCGTACCGACCTACTTCTATCTATGCTGCCTTCAGTTCCGCTATATACGCGCCCTGGGACTGTAAGGGTTAAGAAGACCAAAAGGATACATTAGAAAGCAAAATGAACTAGATATAAATAAATTTATTTAAAAAATCCATACACTCATCTATCTATCTATATGTAGGCCTATATAGATACATAGATACGTGTGCCATTTGCGAGCCTCATTTTCAACAGTTTTATTTTTAATAAAAAATATGTAATACATTCTCGAATAATGTGAGAAAAATTGGTCACGCGAAAGTTCAGCCCCACCCTGGAAAACACTATCTTGTTACGCCCCTGATCACCTCGTAGG
Organism: Anisus vortex; assembly: GCA_949126835.1. Taxonomy (NCBI): domain Eukaryota; kingdom Metazoa; phylum Mollusca; class Gastropoda; family Planorbidae; genus Anisus; species Anisus vortex. The sequence goes on from OX421508.1 coordinate 29,183,402, forward strand.
GTCAGTTGAAATTCACGCTCGACGTTTTTAAAAAAGAAATCATTTCGTTCAATTTGTTTTTTGAAATATTTGAAAATTGAATGTGCGTTCCTTCAGCTCCCAGTGATGTAATCTCACCAAGCTGTCTTTAATAAACTTTCATTTCGTCTTTTGACACGTCCAATTATTTTCTTCTTCTTTCCTTTTTTCTTTTCTTTCTTTCTTTCTTTCTTTCTTTTTTCTTTACTTTTTTGTGTCTTGTTTTGGTTGTCGATGTTGATGAAATGAAACAAAATTATGGGCGCAATTAAATGCATGATTAAATCATCCAGTTTCTGATTATTATTTCTTTCTTTTTTCTTTAAATTTAATTTCTTGGTTTGTGTTTTTCTTTTTTTAAAGTTGAATTGGGGGAAGAAAAATCAATTTATCCTGTTTTTAAAAAGCCCATGGTGCCACGCGTGTGATAGAATTAGGTCAAGGTCGTTTGCTGGCAGCCTAATGTCTCGAGAGTGATGGAACTCGATGAATATTTCTATCTTTTCTCTCCCTCCCTCCAACCTCTTTTCAGGTCCTCTTTCACCATCCCTTCCTTAGATTTCCTCAGCTACCTCAATCTTCCCCCCCCACTCTCCCTCCCTCCGCGGCCCTTAAAACGAGACCGCCTCCATCATTCTTCTCTCTTTCCCCCCCCCCCCCAAGCCAGCCGTCATCTCTTCTGTCTCCATGACATGCCTGCACGTGCTCGGTGCCACCAGTAATTAATGACGTGGTTGACGTAGGGAATGTTTTTTTTCTGTTTTTAAAAATGTTTATTCTTATTTTTTTTAATATTATTTCTTTTGTTATCTCTCTCATTAAAGAACAGACGAAGCGCAAAGCCCCATGAATTGACGTCTGTGTTATTTAGCAGTAGTTTGAGTTTTTTTCTTTTTTTTTTTCTGTGTGTTTGTGTTCATTGTTTTGTTGTTGTTGTTTCGTGGATAACATTGACATGCATCAACCCTTTTTTTCCATTTGAAAGACATAATAGATCTATAGTAAAGCCGCTGGTATGCTCGAGAAAACTGTGGTATAACTGGGTCTATGTAAATTTGTTTATGTAGCCTTACATTGTATTATGTAAAGTAAGTGTTGTTGTTTTAAGTATTTGGCATTCTCTAATCTTGAATATTACAGACGCTCCTTCTATAAAGAAGATTATTGCGACCTACGCTCATCCGTGGTCCGAGTCTAGTCTTACATCTTTAATAAGGGTATAAATGGTGTGAAGTTACTGGATTTTCCTGGTTTGGTCAGGCAACCCATTCCATGCCAGACGCCGCGCGGGAAGAAAGAGTACTTATATTTATGTGTTGATAAGATCCGTTCCTGGTACAAATATTGACGAAGCTGTTGGAGAATTTGAAAAGCAGAAAGAAGTTTAAAAATAATCATTCTTCATCACCTTCCCCTGCACTACCAACACACAAACCTTAACACACACAACCCAAGACACTCATACCAACATACACTCCAACACACACACACACTCCAACACACACACACACACTCCAACACACTCTAACAAACATACACACACACAAAAGCACATACCTCCCTTTCAGACAACACACAAACACGCTTCTACGCATTTCCTCGACCGGACAATCCTTTGTTTAATTTTGTCTTCATTACGTTAGTGACAAGCTTTTTCATCAAACCATAAACGCATTAGTGCCGCCCTTCCAACCTGCTTATACTGTCTTGGCTTTTTTATTCATTGCATCTTCTCTCTTTTTTTTTATATATTTAAATTTTTAAAAACTCCTTTTTTTTGGGTGCTTGTTTTTCTGTTATATCCAAAATTTTGCGTCTCCGCCTTCCTCTTTTATTAATAATTATTTTTAACCACCCACCTCTCACCCCCTCTCTCTCCTGACATCGTCACCCCCAACTCCCCCTCCTCCTCCCATTTCCTTTTCGCTCCACTCATCCAGCCTTCCAAAAAACAAAAAAAAAAAGAGAATGTTTTAACAAAAATGTTGAAAGTAATCTCCAATAAATGAAAATGTGATGTCTTAACGTCTGTCAGGATGAAATGTCGTTGTTTTATCCCCCGCGCTTTTTTTTTTTCAAATTCCCTTTCATCTTGATGCACATTTTGACAGCGAATGAAAATAGTTTAAGGGGGGGGGGGATGGAAAGGCGAACACAATAATTATTTTTCTAAAATAAAAAGCGCTCAAAAATAGAGTATAAAAAAATAAAAGTTGGCAGTGTTTTAAATCAACCAATGACGCTGTAAACAAGCCCCCCCCCCCCCCCTGTTTGCGTCACCGCGACTCCCTAAAATATAATCAAGGGCAGATAAAACGATATGTTTAGGCTCAAGACTGGAAGGGTTATCGGTCTTTTTTCCCCTTTCTCTCCCAATTTAAAAAAAAAAACGGGCACTTTATTATTAGAATTATTATTGTGTGACTTCGTCCTCTTAGACCGATATTATTATTACTTTAAGTTATTACCAGGTTTCTTATCTTATCTGTTGCAGGCTCTCCTTTATATACAGAAGATTATTGCGTCCTACGCTAGTCCGTGGTTTGAATCTAATCTTGCATTTTTGATTAGTGTTTAAAATGATGTTAAGGTGCTGGTTTTTCCTGGTGTGTTCAGGCAACCCATTCCATGCGCGGATGCCACCCGGGAAGAAATGGTAGGCTACTTATTTGCATTTGTTTTTTGCAAATGGGATACGATTTTTAAAAATCTAGATGCAGGACTAGACTCAAACCAATAATTAGCGTAGGACGCAATAATCTTTTTTTTTTTTTTATAGAAGGAGCGTCTGTAATGGTATAAATAAGATAAGATTAAAAAAAAATATCAGCGACTAGAAGCGTCGTAGAGGCATAAAAGGCTTGACGGGCTGTGTTGTGGCCGCTACATTAGAACATCTTACACACGTGTACAATGTTAAAAAGAATAATTTTGCAAAACAAAAAAAGTAATATTTTTAAACATAATGCCATTGTCACGCGATTGTTACATTTAAAACAAAATATGCCCGAGCCTGTTATCTTATTAGGAAATGAACAAAAAAAAACGTCATATCCGGGTACCGCCTTTTTTAAAACCTGCACGCCATTGATAAATGAATCATTCCATTCTTCCTCTTTTTTATTTTATATATATATGCCAGGGAAGGGGGAGATGTGGTTGTTGTTGTGGTTGGTTTCGTATAATTGTCTCCCCTCCCCACCCCCTTCCCATCCTTTTCCCCATAGGAAATAAAATAATTACAGATCAAACATTGTTTTGTTGTTGTTGTTTTTTTCAATTTGTATCTTTTTTACTTTAGCTCTGCTGTTGTGGTTTTTTTTTTTTTGTTTTTTTTTTTGTGTTGTTTTTTTATTTTCTAAATTTGTTTTCTAGATTTTCTATTTTATATGAGCGTTTCCATGTGTGTTTCCATGTGTGTGCTTGTGTCAGTAATGATTAGTTATGTTTCCTGTCTCTGATGCACGATGATAAATAAAATACGTAAGAAGTGAATCTAGTTCTTCAACGTTTTTTTTTTTTACTAAGACATGCGAAGAGAAAAGAAATAAATACGTTAAGCGGAAGTGCTGGGCTGACCTACTTAGGCAGCGCCACCTAGCGTTATACGTAGGGTTGCCAGATACATGGGTACCAAAAGTAGGACACAGAGAGATAAAAAAGGGAGAACAAAGGAGGACACATGGGTACCAAAAGGAGGACACATTGAGTGTTTCATTTAAATCATGAATGCGGATTTAACCAGCAATGAGTACAATTTTACTACAATGGTTGCCATTTAGTAAATTTGAGAACCTTGCGCCCTTTTATCTCGCCTGGAAGTAAAACGTGTCTTGGTTGTCATTATACAATGTAAAAAACATCGTTTTGTTATTAATAGAATATAAGAAATCACGTGGTCGTAGATTTAACCAATCGCCTTCTTTGTTGCTGCTGTGCTATTATTAGCACAGCTCAATTTGTTGTTGTTGTTTTTTTCTACAAAGTAAACAAAACAAAAATGGTGGCGGTAGGGGGGAGTAACAATTTGCTTTTCATCACCAATTTTATCTCCCATTCCTTAGAGTGATCATTTCCAAAAGTGTACGCCTCGAGGCGCCACTAAAACTAACACACACACACACACACACACGAAAGATGCACACAACGGAAATAGGTTTTATGACTAAACTGGGGAGCTTTGTGTGTGTGTAGGCGTGACGTCACTTCCGTCCGTGCTCGTTCCAAAATGGCCGTCTCGGCCAATCACAAAGCCGCCGTAAACGCTTTATCTCGACTTGTTCCCATAAACGAATATAATTTGTGCATGTGTGTATAAATCATATGATGTAAACAAAAGTTTGAACCCAAAATGGCGGATTTGGCAAAGAAAGGAAATCGTAGATTGAAATTCTTACATTAAAACTCTCTATATATAAATTGAATGTAATTATCATATTATCATGGGTTAAAGGAATGATGGGTCAAGTCAATGATTGTATCGATGGGGCGTGATTGTATTGATGGGGCGTGATTGTATTGATGGGGCGTGATTGTATTGATGGGGCGTGATTGTATTGATGGGGCGTGATTGTATTGATGGGGCGTGATTGTATTGATGGGCCGTGATTGTATTGATGGGGCTTGATTCTATTTATGGGGCGTGATTCTATTTATGGGACGTGATTGTATTGATGGGGCGTGATTGTATTGATGGGGCGTGATTGTATTGAGGGGCGTGATTGTATTGAGGGGTGTGATTGTATTTATGGGGCGTGATTGTATTGATGGGCGTGATTGTATAAAGTATTAAGGGAGAGATAAAGAAGAGAGTAAGGCTGAACTTTTGTTGTGTGTTTAATGTTTGTTTACGAAAGAAAGGACTAATACTTTTTTGTAGAAAAACAAAATATTTACTTTACATAATACTATGGCGGAAGGGAGGGGGCACGGTGGCCCTGTGGCAGCGCGTTCGACTTGCGTACCGAACGAAAGTCCATGGTTCGAATCCTGTTGAAGGACAGGATTTTGTTCACGGGTCTGGAGGCTGTCTACCCTGAGTCTCACCCAGCACTGATGGGTACCTGACTTGAGTTGGGGTAAAAGTAAAAGGCGGCTGGGCCTTTGTGCTGGCCACACAATCTCCCCTAGTGCGCCGTGGCCACAGAAACTGGTGAACGCTGCTTCATCGGCCCTATGGATCAACTTTATCCGACGGGATACTTTACTTTACCTTTGTTCCACGAGTGTTGATTATTTCTTCCATCCTTTCTTTCTTTGTTTTGTTTATTGGCTATTTTTAGAGAGTGAGATTGAATGGAAACTTCAATGGAAAAGTTCAACTCAGCTTCTTCCCTTATAAATAAATGTTAAACAAATATAACAAAAGTGAGATAACGGTGTCCCGTGTATCCCGACTTGTTTTACGTTTTTCACGTTTTATATTATCTTAATGGAAATATGAATGCATTAGAATTCGTTTATCTTATCTGTATTATTATATATAGCTCAACTCCTTGGCTCCTTTTGCCTTGGAACAGTTTTAGGAAAACAGACCAAAGTTTGTGATTTTTGCTATAATGCACTATGCAGCTTGATATATAAATATAAAGATATTTTGTGTTACATACGTTCCTTTCATATCATAAAGAAGATTATTGGTGAAATAAAATCCAAAATGGAGAAATTAGGTCAAAAGTTATGCGGAATTACAAAATTGATCCATAGGAGATTGTGTGGCTGTACAATGCCTTCACTTTACCACAACTAAAGTCAGAGCTGGTTAGACTCAGGGACACCCTCCAGACCCGAAAAAAAAATATTATAATTATATATAATATATATATATATATATAATATATATATATATAATTATAATATATATATAATTTAATTATAATATATATAATATATATAATTATAATTTATATTTCAATTCAATTAAGGTTCAGGTGTCCTTAACTTCTATTCTGTTACTGTTGTTTTTCTTTTCTTTCGGTGATGAAAAACATCCACAAATAGAATGTTAAAATATCTAAATATACACTGCCGGTTAACATTAAGGCATGTCAACACTTACAGGCGATATTACCACACACACACACACACACACACACACACATATACACATACCCATCTATGCACGTTGGCTAGCTGAGCGCCTCACACACACACACGCACTGAGAAATCGTGTGTCTAGCGCACGTGTACACACGCTCACACCCGTATCATTACGTCATCACCGTGAGTGGGCTCACCATGGATACTCTCTACCCGGTAGATTGCGCCCGTTATCACACTCCCCACCACACACACCCTTACACCACTCCCCCTCGAATCCCTTCCCTCCCTCCCTCCCTCCCTCCCTCCCAAATGTAGAGCTATTAAACACAATGATATCAATCTTCTCATACGAGATAACAATTTATTGCCTAACGTAGCATAGTCTAAGACACACACAAATTTGTAAACAGAAAATAATATATAAAGATGTATACATTGTGTTTATCTTTGAATGTATATTGCTGGTCGCTTTATCTTCTTTTCATATTTATTTAATAGCATCTTATATGCTATTTTTAATTTAGTAAAAATTATTTGTTTTTAAATATATATATAGAGTGAGATTTTCTAAATAAATTGTTATCTCATATTCATATAACAGTTTTTTTTTCTCCCTATTTCCAAATATCTTTTTTCGTTTCTTTTTGTGTACTTTTGTGATTCTCTTACATTCATAAAGAAAAAATTGTGTATTTCGTTGTGGGTTTGCATAGTGCTGGACACACAATCCCTTCCTTCGATTTCGTCTAGGTGAACGTTGCTACACTCACATGACCCTTGTGACCTTGATAATAGTGATTTGAGATGGGGGAGAAAGAAGGGGTGGTATTTAAGCACCGACTACTCACAGAGGCTGACGTAGCGAAGGTCCAGGGTTCGAATCCTGGTGAAGGCTAGGATTTTTTTCCGGGACTCGAGAATATCCCAGCTCTGATGGGGTATTGTGCTGGCCACACATCCCCTAGTATTCCGTGGCCGCTGAAACTTGTGAACGCTGCTTCACCGGCCCTAGGGATCAGTTTGGTCCGACGGGATTACTTGACTCACATATGATTGTATTCTATAAAAGTACTAAATGATGAAAAAATGCTAATGCTCACCCTCCCCGTAACCCCCCTCCTCCCAACTCCTCCGAAAAGTACATATTTTACAATTATTCGTGATGCATTTCTCGTATCCCATACACACACACACACATACAAACGCACAAGGACACACAGGACAGAAAAACGATTAAAATAAATAGTGTATACATCTCTAAATCTATATTTATTCTTTCTCTCTCTCTCATAACAGAAACATGGCCACACATACAGAGCACACACACACACACATTGTAAACAAATAAAGGCACACACACAGACATCATACGAACACACACACACACACATACTCACGTAAGACAAAGTGCACACAAGTGTATTATTGTACTTTATTTACTTCATCAACTCTTCCCTTCGCTTAGATGGGTTTTAATAATAACAGCAGCCTGTGTGTTTGTTTGTTTGCTTTTTTTTTTCTTATGAGGCGCGCAGGCCCAAGGCACCAAGGAATGAAAGAAAGAAGTAAAGAATGACAGAAAAAAAAAGTAAAAATAAATAAAATAATGATATATTTAAAAAAATACACGAAAACGAAAAGAACTAAATGTAATGGGGAATAACAAATAACGTATTGGAAGGTGTGTGTGTGTGTGGGGGGGGTAACAAATAATGCCTTATGGGGGGGGGGGGATAACAAGAGAATCGTCAGTCAGCCAGAAATACAATAGCTGACTCCTAATGATACTTTTAAAAAAATGATAAATTGTGTGATAGTGTGTGTGAATGTCTATTTTTATAAGCATTTTTCTGTACAATGTACAAATAGTTCTTGTATTTTGTTTCAAATATGATGAAAGACGGGAATTTATTTAATCAAGTCAAATTTCCATTTGTTTGGATCAATAAAGCAATCTTATCTTATAAAATGGGAATAACTAAATGAAAAAAAAAAGATATTATGATTCAGACAAATGAGATAGATATGTAGTTATCTCTTTATCTGGGAATTACATTCAGATTTGTCCCCCCCGTGTTTTTTGCTTATTCCATTGCTATGTCGTTTTTGTTGTTGTTGTTTTTTTTAGGTACACTAACTCACACCCACACGCACACACACACATACGTTCACGTCTACATTTATACGCACGTGTACAGACGTAGTGGTTTATGATGGAGATGTCTGTGTGTACGTCTGGATGCCCCCCCCCCTCGTGTATTTATAGAACTTGATGGCGTCTCGTTGTGTGTGTGTTTAAATTTTACGACTCGCCATATTTCTTCTCTACAACAACATAACGAAAAAAAAAGACCAAAAAAAAACAACACACCCAGACACACAAAACAAACCCTTGTTTCTTCTGGAAACAAACAATGAAGTACAAAGTAATCCAAATTGATTTCTGTAAAGTCCTTGTTTTTTTTGTGTTTAGTGTTTGTTTTGTTAGGGTTAATTCTTCTGTAAGGTCTTATCTTATTTTATATATTAGAGACTACAGACGCTCCTTCTATAAACAAGAGTATTGCGTCCTACGCTCATCCGTGGTCCGAGTCCAGTCTCGCATCTTTATTAATGTTTAAATGACGTTAAGTTAATGGTTTTCCTTGGTTTTGCTCAGGCAACCCATTTCCATGCCCGAATGCCACTCGGGAAGAAAGAGTACTTATATGCATTTGTGTTACTTGTGTGTTGATATCACGGGATAGAACAGCCAGTGGTAGAAAGATAATACAGAAAGCGAAGTAAAACGCATTTTTAAATTAATGATCCCGTGTATGTATATGATTTCATAAAAAACTACACGTCGGCTGTATATTATATGTCTTCTATATACATTTATGAAGTGTTCATTTTTTTATTCAAAAAATTTTAAACATTTAGTGAAAAATTATATATTTTTTCAAGAGTAATTCCTTCACATTTGATTATACAATATTTGGAAATTAAAAAAAGAATAATTTATAACAAATGTATCGATAACATATTATGCAGATATTTTTGTCTTATATAGGTCTATGTAAAATTCCGAAATTTCTCGAGCCCTTTCAGAACGAATTGGCACTTGGATCAAAAGTCAACCACTAATCTCTTCATAAAAAAAAATACATGCAACAGATCAATCCAAAGTACTTGTAATGTACCTTAAACTAGAACTGTAATATTGATGGGTGGATGGACGGACGGACACATTTTGTTGTTGAGCTTATTGTCTTAAAATGTTGTCGTCAACGATTGCATCATCTCTTCCAGAATTCTATCACTACACTTAACTCACGTTGTCTGTTATGTCCATAAATAGATTGACGTTTATTTCGTTCACCTTGTACTTCTTATCATCCGGGCGGTTTTTTTCTTTTGCCATTAAGTTTTTATAAGAAAAACAAAATGGACAATTATTTTTTTTATCTCCCATGATGTGTGAATTATCTTCACCTGATAAGGTTTCAGTCCATTAAATTATTGAGTGCAGCCTATAATGTGACGTTACTGAAGTCGTACATTTATAAAGATCAATAATCTAGATCTATTCAATATATTTAGATAAGAAAACGTAAAAAAAAAAAAATTAAAGCTGTAATTTTCTTTTTTTTTTTTTTTTTTTTTTGTGGTAGGGAGTTCATTTGTTGAAAAATAGGAGGAGAAAAAAAAAGGTGGGTTGGGGTGTTAAATTTTTTTCTTCATTATTCTTTGTGAAGAGACAAAATTAGTGCATGTGTGCGCGCGTTGATGAAGGTGAAAGGTCAAATATGTTGATTATCAACATGAATGTTGTATGATTGGTGCATCAAATGAGCTTCGCACAATTACATCTGGTCTGCAGGGGGGAAAAGTGCATCAACAAGAAGAATTTGTGCTATTTTTCTTTTTGTAATTAGACATAGAATATATCAATGGGATAAAGCTACGAGAACAAAAACAAAACAAAAATGCATTGGAATCCTTTTGTGATTGTTTTGCTCGCGTAAATAGGATTAGATCTACATCAGAAGTGGATGCACAAGAACATAAACAAAATACCAGGACATTTTCCGTCATAGATATAGGCTGGAGCTAATCAAGGGACAGATGCCCCTGAGCGTTGAGAATTGGATGAATGGCGACACACGCACACGCACACTCACATTCACTCTGACGGTATGATATATATATATATATATATATATATATCTAGATAACACAATTTATTGTGCATCCGGTTTTACAGCCTTCACGAGGAACGCTTTCCTGTTCTGATAGCATTTTGTTTAGTAGGAGAACGATGGACAAAGAAGCAAAGGCAACCGATAAAACATGGCTTAAGATCAGATGGAGCGCCCTGGATAGGGAGGCGGAATTTTGCTGCTACCCTATGCTCCTATGCAATAAAGAATAAGAGAGAGTATTTACGTATATAATACTTTGAGCCAGGGCTGTGGAGTGGGTAGATAAATGTTCCGACTCCGACTCCTCATTAGTTTGTACTTCCGACTCCAACTCCGACTCTAGGTACCAAAATTTCCCCCGACTCCGACTCTTCGACTCCGATTCCACAGCCCTGCTTTGAGCATCTCTATAAACATCAGCATCGTTGCCCGTCACCCCAGCTGTGGGTCCGCCGACGACAGATCTCCTGAGTCCTCTGTCCTGAGACTTTATTTCCAGATTGTTCCAGTTGTAACCCCATCTTTGCGAGGTGTCTGCTCAAGGTCGCGTCGCCTGGTATTTCTTGGGCGGCCTCTTTTTTCTTTACGCCTTGAGGTGTTCCACTTGTCTGGTGACATTGGTCTGGCGGTTTTGCGTAAGGTGCGCGCTATCCACCCCCCCCCCATTTCCTGTTTCTGTTTTCTTCAATAGGAGGTTGGCACAGGTTCTTTGCCAAATGTCGGTGACGCTTATGGTGTCGGGACAGTGGATCTGGAACATGTCTATATATACACATTCGGCAAATTTTGAACTTCTTTCTTACCGTTCTGTTTCAACGAGGAGGGGAGGGGGGGGGGGGAAAGCAGGTCTTGTGGAATTGACCAGTTGGTTTAGTAGTTTGGGTTGTTTTTATAGCCTCGTCATTGTCGGGGGCGTATAACGAAATCTGATGTGTTTATATTTATTTATAAAGTAAGATGCGAGTGTGGATTTCCATTCCCATTGGTTAATTTAGGAGACACGTGACGTTATTGCCTCATATTTTTTTACTTTTGCGATCTTGCTTACTCCATGTGCCCCCCCCCCCTAGCTGAGTGGTTAGCGTCCCGAACTGCCATGCGGGTGACCTGGGTTCGATTATTTTTATGTAATAGCAATAGGCCTATTTGTTGGCTACTTTTTTTTACATTTACATTAATATTACTTTTCTTTTAAAGTGTGAACAATTTCAGGCCTTAAACTTTAAATTGTAATATCAGCACTGAAGACAGAGACTACTGATTTTAGAGTCGAATTACACAATATGCGTGCCATTAAAAATCGTCTCTGGTGCCAAGTATGGTACTCGTTCCGGGGGTTGCCGATCCCTAGTGTGCTCACTCTCTGTCGCACTTTTCTGGCACTAATCACGTTCAGCCCTTCCCCTCTCCCCCTCTCTCTCTCCCCCTCTCTCTATCTCCTCCCTCTCTCTCTCGCCTCTCTCTCTCTTCTCTCCATTTTTCTCTCTGTATAGCCTTTATCTACGTCTTATCTACCTTGTCATTATCTTACAATCTTCCAAGGCATCGTCCCCCAAACTTCAAAGGGACGACTTTGATCATACTTTGATGCCCGCAGGTTGTACATTGTAAACAGCTACACCAACAGTAGATAAAAGTAAAGTAGCCAGAGTACATCTACACAGACCCACAAATACACCCACACAGACCCCCGCACAAAGAGAATAATAAGCCTGTAATGGATAGGAGACCTGTTTGTGTTCTGTGCTTAAAGCTCGCATGAATATTTCATTTCCAGAGAACATTAGATCTGTAGAACAGCGTGAGTGTGTGAGGAGGGGATGTTTGTACAAATTTTTTTTTCTGTAATGAAAACAAAAATTGACTGAACGAAAAGTTGTTGTTCTTGTTACTCGACCGAAATCTTATTGTCTTCGGCTCTTAATTTATGTCAGTTATTCACAAGCGGTTAGTGTAGACTTACAGACAACCCGTATCTCTCAATATATCTATTTATTCAATCTTTTTTTTTTTTTTTTTAGATTATCTAGATTTCTTTATTTCTGATTAAAGGGTTCATGCGTAAAAGTTTTTGGAAAAACTGACGTAATATTTCTGGTTAGGAAAACTTTTGGGGAAAAACTGACTTAATTTTTCTGTAATAGCGTAGCCAGGTGTTTCTTGGTTTTATCGTATTTTGGTTTTATTTCTTAAATTCCATACATACACTGCCAGTTAACATCAAGAGATTTCACACATGCCGGAGAAAATTGTTTTTTTGAAATTGTATTCAAGTTCTGAAATTTAAAATTGAATTAAAAATTTTTAAATTCCCAAACTTTAAAATTTGAATTTTTAAATTGATTTTAGAGTAAGAACCCTGGAGTAGCAATACATAAAATATGTATATTTATTATGTCTGTCATTCTCTCGATACTAAGCTATGCAAGTCTGTCTCTCTATGATACTAATAATATATTTATTACTTTGGTCTACCTTTATTCTATGTCGATATAATATGTTGTTGTTTTTTTATCTATCACTCTATCAGTCACGTGTGTGTGTTTGCCCTAACTGTAATTTGTAAGATATTATAAACCACAATTTCAAAACGTACGATGGAGTAAAATTAAAATGGAGGGGCCGGATGAGAGGGGGGGGGGGAGGTTGGGCGTCTTATCCTAAAGTAAACACGTGATCGATTGGTATTTCTTGACCTCCTCCCTCCCCTCTCTCACGCTTTTAAAAGTGCATTCCTCCCTCACGCCCTTCTGGTACAGTAGGCCTACAGATCTGTCAACAAGCAACAAGACATAACCTAAACACTGTAGTAGGACCAAGTGGAGACACGGGTCTTCTGTAAACAGATTGGGGCCACCACCGCACACCCATCACGTCTCTTGTTGACTTTATTTTTGTCCGTCCTTGGAATTTTTATGGAACCGGGGGGGGGGGGGGGGTAAGTCATTTGTTGACAAATTGTTTTCTGTATCAAATAACTTAGCAGAGTGAAGACCCTTACGATGTATCCCGTCGGACCAAATTGATCCTTAGGGCCGAGGACGCAGCGTTTACCAGTTTCTGTATCCACGGCATACTAGGTGATTGTGTGGCCAGCACTATGCACAGCTGCCTTTTTACTTTACCTCAACTAAGGTCAGGTACCCATCAGAGCTGGGTAGACTCAGCGCTAAATTTATGTGGAAAAAAAATTAAGATTCTTTTATTTTTTTGGGCAGTCTTCCGCGGCGTGCCATTGAAAATCTCTCTGCGTGCCAAGTCTGGATCGCGTGCCGTAGGTTGCCGCACCCTTGACTAAATCACATAGTCCACTGAATAAAGTGTAGAAATAAATCTATTTACAATATTGTAATATAAACTAATTGTTCACGACACAGTGGCCTAGTGGGAGATCACAGGGTTGGCTTACCGGAAATCTCTGGTTCGAATCTGTCTGGTCCCGGGTTCGACTCTATCTGTCTGTCCATCTATGTGGATCGCAAAAAGGAAGTGCACAATGTTCAGCGCCAGGGTATAGTCCACATTGTCATTTACTGGGACGAGGGGCGCAGAGTTTTCCATCAACCATTATCAAGAACGTCGACATCGCCGCTACGGTTTTATCCATCCAGACACACACACACACATATTGTTTTAATTATCATCGGTGCCTCCCTCCCCCACCCCCTACCCCACAACCAAACCCACTCTTCTTCCCTCCAGCTCACACCCCCCCCCCAACAAACTCACACCATCCACCCCCCCCCACACACACACACAACCCATCCGTTTTTCCTTCCTGTTAAAGAATTAATTACAGTCTGGAATCCCCCCCCCCCCCGGGCGTCTTGTAAAGTACATACATCAGAGGAGAAACGGTACTTTGAATTACTTTAGAACTTTTAAATTAGTTCTTACCATTCTGCCGTTCTTTCACTCACACCCCCCCCCCCACCCACCAATTCATCCCCCATCTCACGCACTCCTACTCACGCACACACACACACACAAACACACATTAAGAACTACTCTATAGTACACACTCCGGTAGGGGAGTCATTTGTCGTACTATAATTGAAATAAATAAATAAGAAAGTAAGCCGAACGGAGTTATTGGAGCCCATCTCATGAACCACCGGAGCAAAGAGAAAGAACAATCTAGGCCCAGGGATCGGCAACCTATGGAACGCGTGCCAGACTGGCAATCAGAGCAATTTTCAATGGCACGCCGGAGACCCTCCAAGTCAGGCAATTGAAGTCTCTGCTATAGGAAATTGAGTGCTAGAGCAGGTTGACGTTAAGGCTGTTGGCACGCTGAATGAATTAGAAATCCTACTTTGGCACACTATTATCAAAAGGTCGCCAACTCTTGATCTATGACATTTCAAATGTATTATTGGTATATTATAATGCATGTCATTTGTATGTTGTTAAACCAGTGCGTGTGCGTCTTCGCGTGCTCACGGCTTACTATAATTATTCAACAAGAACCGAAAATAATTCTTTTTTTTTTTTATAAAGGCGAATTATAATTGAGACAGTACATGAAAACTTGAATAAATAAAGAAAGACGGAAGCAGGAAGAAAGACAGAAAAGCGTTGGTGAATAAATAACTTATTGATTTCTTTGTCTATCCTCTCCACCCAGCCCCCACCACAACCCTCTCTGTCTCCTTCCCATTTCCCCACCTTTGCTGAACTGTTAGTGCACAAGTTGCCAAGCACTTAATAGATTCCCGTGTATCGTTGATAGACTACGAGACCGCCGTCGAGGGCTGACTAAGAGCGAGGGCATTGTGGTATTGTAATTATAATGCTGTCTGACTAAATGGGGGGGGGGGGGGCGGGGTGGTTTCCGTTTACGTATTTTCCTGCCTGATATTATTGAATAGAGTTTGAAATCAGACAGTCCTTGTGTAATAAAAAAAATATTTTTAAACATTTATAATTCTCACTAACGTAAACTAATGTTGTTTTTTTCGTTTTTTATTTTTAAGTTGAGACTTCATGCAGACGAAACCAAATCTGTATTTTAATCATAGGAATTCTAGAGCTATCCAAACATTGGTAGTAAAGGCTTAGCAAAACAATATTACACACTCACAATCTCCCACTCAGCCACGTAAATACAATGTTACCGTTATATTTATAAGACTAATAAAGAAAAAAAAATATGTATAAAAAAAAAAGAGAACTGAGCTGACCAGACAAGTTCTCGTGTTCCTTAATGTGAGATCTACTCAACAAAACGAAACTCGTTTTACATTTCTATATCAAGTTCTTTTTTTTTCTTTATGTAAAAGAGATAGACTGTAATATGATTTTATGCCCGGAGGAATGAAATGAAAACTTAAAAAACAACAAACTAATATATATATATAATATATATATATACAACTGGGTCGATGTGTCTGCACTTAAAAGGCTAAAGTTGTTAATGCGTGCTTTTAAGACTGGCCCCTGGCCAGGGCACCGGCGTAATGGTCTTAAGTTTGGGATTATGCTCGCATGTTTTGACGCCCTCCTCCCTCCCAATCCACGACCCTCCCTCCCAATCCACGACCCTCCCTCTCAATCCACGACCCTCCCTCCCAATCCACGACCCTCCCTCCCAATCCACGACTCTCCCTCCCAATCCACGACCCTCCCTCCCAATCCACGACCCTCCCTCCCTTTCCACGACCCTCCCTCCCAATCCACGACCCTCCCTCCCAATCCTCGACCCTCCCTCCCAATCCACGACCCTCCCTCCCAATCCACGACCCTCCCTCCCAATCCACGACCCTCCCTCCCAATCCACGACCCTCCCTCCCAATCCACGACCCTCCCTCCCAATCCACGACCCTCCCTCCCAATCCACGACCCTCTCTCCCAATCCACGACCCTCCCTCAAAGGTTAACCTTTTTTCCTCTTCCAATGTGTGTTGTGTGACTCCCGGCGACTTTTGTTTTTTGTTGATTTCTTTCTTTATAGAGATATTTTGCTTGCGTGCGTGTGTGATATTGTTTTCTCTTTCAGAATTAATTGTCCTAGTCTGGCAATCCTACAGCAAATATATCTCTGATGTGATCTGGGAGGCTTGTACACTTTACATCTTCATCATTCTTTTTTTTTCTTTTCTTCAAGCAATAGATAGTCTTACCGTCTTACCCCATCCAAATCTATACATCTTCAAACTGTTTGTCTGTTTGGGGTTGTTGTTTTTTATATGAATGCTTTTATTGACTCTACGCCCCCCCCACCCCACCCCCTATTGCAGGAGATTAAACAAGCAAAATGGCTGCTGATCTATTGCGTTAAAACGTCGATTTTTTTCTGTGTCACGGTGACCTTTTCACTCCCACATACCTTTAGATTTCGAAAAGAAAGGAAAAGAGAAAAAAAACGTAATCACTAAAAAGAAAAGAAGAGAGAAAAAGAAATTAAAGTAAGAAAGAAAGAAAGCGAGCCATCAAGAACAATGAACCTGTCTGTTTATCACATCCTGTCTCGCCGGTCTCGAAAAAAAATTATCTAATTTCTTCGGGAAGTTCCGAAAATTGCTTCTCGTTTTTTTTTTCCGTTTCGTTTTTTTTTAATTAATTAAAAGTAAGCAGAAAATAAATAGGGTCTTTTTTTTTGGTCTTTTTTTTTCTTTTTGGTCTTTTTTCCAAGCTGATTTGTTTTTGTTTGCTTTTTTTTTTATATATGGTGTGGCTAAATGGCGGGGTTGTGGTGGAAAATGAAGCAATAGAAATGGGAAAATAGGTTAATGATGTAACAGGATGAAAGATTTAAAAAAAAAAAAGTCTAGTTTCAATTGATGAGTTTTATTGAAAGAACGCATATTTTTGGATGAATTTTATTAAGACATAGTTGCCGTTGTTTTTCCTTTACAAAAAAAAACAAGAACAAAATAGATGACAATTTGTTATGCGTGGAAGTAGAACTTTAAAGAGTTAACTTTAAATCATTAGATTTTTGGCGTGGGGGTTTTACGACGGTACGCGTAACCAGATTTCTCCATTCGTCCCGGTCAGAAGCCGTTTGCAGGAGCGTATCAAGAGGTAGTTGAGTCCACTGTTTCAACTTGACCAACCACTTCTTTTCTGGCGACCTTTTCTGCGTGCTCCTTCCACTGTACACTGTAGGATGGTTTTGGCCAAGGAGTCATTGCCTTACAATATGGCCATACCAACCGAGCTTTCGTCGTTTTACAGTTGCAAGGAGAGAACCCTGGTAATAATGTGCCACGAGTAGGATTTTTCATTCATCCAGCGTGCCAAGGAGCCATAAATCTGACCTGTTCTAGCACTCAATTTCTTGTAGAAAAACATTAAATGGCTTTTTTTTTCCTCATTTTTTTAAAGTCTTTCGCGTGCCATTGAAAAGTGCTCAACTTGCTAAGTTCGGTACGTGTTCCGACGGTTTCGGACGTTTGGTCTATATCTATATACTAGCATATTATAAGTAATCTATTATATAAACCTAATCGCCTAAGTTGACATCTGGTTCAAGTTCACCCAGCTGCTCAACAAAAAATGCGTACCAGTAACACAATCCTTTGGTATGCAGTGTCACATCTGCATAGAATTTGACATCTATTTTATTTGATCCGTCGGGACGGAAAAATCCACGGAACGCTAATTTACTTTGACATAAGGATTAAGAATTCGAAACAACTATCTCTCTCTCTCTCTCTCTCTCTCTCTCTCTCTCTCTCTCCCTCTCCCTCTCCCTCTCCCTCTCCCTCTCCCTCTCCCTCTCCCTCTCCCTCTCCCCTCTCCTCTCTCTATATATATATATATAATTAATGCTACATTACCTGGCCTTTGCTCGGAAAAGTTATTTTTAAAAAAGCAACTTGAAGCGAAATCAACAACCTGTTTATTATACTTAGGTCTAGTTAAAAAAATTCTTACATGAGAATAAAATACATCTAGTACAAGGGGGGGGGGGGGGGGGGGTCGGCAATCGTTTGATCATATTGTGCCAAAGTGGGATTTCTAATTCATTCTGCGTGCCAACAGCGTAAAAGTTATCCTGTTCTAATACACAATTAGTGATACTAACCCCCTACACTACGGAGTATCCCTTATGCGAGAACAAATGGATATTAGTACTCTTTCTTCCCGAGTGGCATTCGGGCATGGAATGGGTTGCCTGAACAAACCAGGAAAACCAGTAACTTAACATCTTTTATAATATTAATAGAGATGTAAGACAAGGCTAGGAACACGGATGAGCGTAGGACGCAATTATCTTCTTTATAGAAGGAGCGTTTGTAGGCCTAATATATACGATAAGGTATACACGTGGAAGCAAAGCAAAAACAAAAAAACGCGAAAGCTAAATCTAATGCATATATCTTTATATTGACCAATGAGCTTCGTAATCGACACACACGCATCCAAATTTATATATTGAACTATAGTTAAGACTTTAAAAGTATTTGTCAGATATAATAATAATAATACAATGTTTTTGTTGCTGAAAACTGTAACGTCAAATCTTTCTTGTTGTTGTTTCGTTCTGTTTTTTGTTTTACCCCTGGCTGAAATTGTGGCTTCCGTCATCCTCATCGCTGTGATTTATTTCCGAAAGTAGAAAAGTCCTTGACCTAGATTGGCCCTGGCTTAGGATGATTCGACAATATCTGTCAGCTTTAAATAATAGAGTGCACTTTATGTGTGTGTGTGTGAAGGCTAGAAGTGCAACACCTTTGTTTTTACAAAAATCTTAATTTGTGGGTTCCAAGTTTCAGTGTCGGATTAAAGTAACAAGCAGACGAGTTGAAGAGGAGGTGACATGGTTGTCGCTGTTTGGTTTTTAAATATAACTTTGAGATTTAACATGTCGTTGTTGATTATTGTGGTTTTTTTTTAAAGTATAATCTAACGTGGTCATCGTGGTCCAGCGTTGTGGGAGTGGGGGGGAAGGGGCGGAAGCGAGCAAAATATGTTTGTCTGTCAAGATACAAGTCACAAATAATTGACAGTTTTACCAAGAAAGCATACACCCACACAGTCATTGACTGTCAGTCTTGACGACTTGATTTCAATCTTGACGACTTGATTTCAATCTTGATGACTTGCTTACAACGTTTTTGACTTACTTTCAATTGTGATGCCTTGCTTTCAATCTTGATTACTTCATTTCAATCTTGATGACTTTCTTTCAATCTTGATGACTTTCTTTCAATCTTGATGACTTGATTTCGATTTTGATGACTTGCTTTTAACACAGACTTACATTTCTTTCAATCTTGATGACTTTCTTTCAATCTTGATGACTTTCTTTCAATCTTGATGACTTGATTTTAATTTTGATGACTTGATTTCAATTTTGATGACTTGCTTTCAATCTTGATGACTTTATTTAAATCTTGAAGACTTTCTTTCAATCTTGATGACTTGATTTCATTCAATCTTGATGACTTGATTTCAATCTTGATAACTTTCTTTCAATCTTGATGACTTTCTTTCAATCTTGATGACTTGCTTACAATCTTGATGACTTGCTTACAATCTTGATGACTTGCTTACAATCTTGATGACTTGCTTTGAATCTTGATGACTTGCTTTCAATCTTGATGACTTTCTTTCAATCTTGATGACTTGCTTACAATCTTGATGACTTGCTTACAATCTTGATGACTTGCTTACAATCTTGATGACTTGCTTTGAATCTTGATGACTTGCTTTCAATCTTGATGACTTGCTTTCAATCTTGATGACTTGCTTTCAATCTGGATGACTTGCTTTCAATCTTGATAACTTGCTTTCATTCATTGAGGTTATGTTTTCTATGTGAAGTTTTGTTTATGTTTTTTTGGTTTTTCAAAATGTCAAAAGGTTGTCTATTTTTTTTTTTAGCATTAAACTAAAAGGATGACGCAACGTTGCCCTAATGTCAGGTTTATAGGGCGATGTGGTCGTTAAAAACTCAAAGATCATTGTCGTGCGTCTGCGAGCACGATCTAGTTCACATCACAACACACACACACACACACAGACTCACATTTCTGTCGTCTTTCAAAAAAAAAAAAATCCAAAACAATAACAATACAAGCATTGATCCCGTCCACCGATAAAGTATGCGTCACAATACGGTGAACAAACTCAATAAGTACAAAGATTCGATTGAAAACGTTTCCCAACCCTCTCGCGAAGTTACAAAACCGGCAATGGAGAAAGAAGCCTTGCCGGAAGTAGTTCAATGACACTGTAGCAGCCATGCGTGTAATAGTTCAATATGTAAGCTCTGGATATGGATTTTAAATGCAAGGCGCGGGGTGGGGGGGGGGGGGGGATGCGTGTATTATGCCTTTGGGACGTCTAAATAATTTGATACAAGATGGGCCACACAGTCCAAATATTTATATACATTAATAATAACAACAACAAAAAGGTGCCGTTAGAAGCTATGTGGGCTTGGTGGGCCGTATTGTCGCCCGCGGGCCATCTATTGCACATCCCTTTTTTGTTAAACTTTCATTTCTTGAAGGAAAAAAATGTGTTACATTGTTATCTAGTTGGCAGCGCGTCTGATTACGTCGTATAGGCATCGAGTTCGGGGTAGTTCGGATCGAGGAAAACGCCATGGATTCTTGTACACTCGGTCTGGAATCATGTTCCCTGAGCTACCCAGCTCTGATGCCTAACCTGACATTAGTTGGGCATTGTACTGGCGATACTAGCTAGTATTTCCTTGTATGCCGAGGGTCATTAAAACAAACCATTGAATGCTACATCACTAGCCCTATAGGGCTAAACTGGTGTAAGAAGTATCATGTTTATTTCTTTAAAAGAAGTAGAACATTAATAAAAAATACAAGACCAGACACGGACCACGAATGAGCGTAGGACGCAATAATCTTCTTTATAGAAGGAGCGTCTGTAATGTATAAGATAAGATAAGATAGCCTAACTGAAAACTGTTAACATGATCAAAAACTTTGACCTCGACCCAGCAATGATGTCAGTTCTAGTCTCTTCGACTTACTGGCACGGGTCTATGGGTTATTAGAGCGTGGCATTACTGCCTAACTATAATATGACATTGATCCAGACACTTCAGGGATACCATGACATTTAACATTTACATGTACTTTACGTCATTCTGGCTGCTTTACCTAATAGCTATTAATAAATTGCTTAAAGGTAAAACATAATACCTTATATATATTAATATGTATATATAACGTGACATGCGCAAATCGTTTTTACAGTAGTTTTACAAATGTTCGATCTTTATCCCTGTATCCGCATCGCTAGTTCATAATTTACACGAATCAGAGAATGCAGTCCCTTGGGAGGGGGGAAGGCTGGGTCGATAGGATGTAGAGTCGTCGATTTTTTAACATAGATTTTTACCTGGTAGTATTTTGTTGTCCCACCCGTCCCCTCACACACACACACCCTCCCCCTCTCCTCCTTTTAAATAGATTTTTTTTAAATTTTATTTGGCAATTTTCCTTCCGCCATGTTTTTGTAAAGCTCAAATTGACATGTTAAAAGGAACCGGGCTCAACCGTATGGTTGAATGTTTAAATCTCGACATTTTCCTGTGCGTTGTTTTGGCCACACACTCCCCCATGGACGCCACGTCCCCGGAAGCTGGGTAAAATGTCACCGCTGTCTCAACATCGAACAGAAAAAAAAAAACCTTGACGTTTGTGTTAGTAACGAAAAACAAAAAGAAAGTTATTAGTTGAAAATTTTTAATTTATTTCTACCGTCCGACCTTTTCAATTGTTAAACAACTATTTCCATATCAAATGCGACTTTGAATCCCCTGTTCTCTTCCCCGCCTCCTGGCTCCTCATCGCCTCTTTCATGTTTCATTCTGGTGATCTAAAAATAGCCCCACGGTATCACGTGACTCGTTTGATCTATTTTTAGAAATGAAACACAAAGGATGTGTGGTTCTTGTTGTCTGGAGGAGATGAAAGACGAAACAGAACGAGAGAATTTTTTTTTTTGGGGGGGTCTAAAGTCCAAAACAGAGAAAAACAAAAAAAAGCAGACTAGACTAATTGTATTCTTTGAAATAAAATATTTTATGCTGAAACTGAAAGATGTGAAAAGTGGATGGGGCAAGGCGACCGAGCGGTAGCGGGTTCTTTTTGGCGTACCGAAGGTCCTGGGTTAGGAAGGTGAAGGGTAGGATTTTTTCTTTGACTTGAGCTCTGATTGGAACCTGGCAATAGTTGGGGTAAAGTTTAGGCGGCTGGGCATTGTGCTGGCCACACATCCCCTAGTACGCCGTGGCTATCAGAAACTGGGGTACGCCGCTTCACCGGCCCTGTGATCTATTTTGGCCCCGACGGGTACTTTGCTACTTTACTAGTGAGTCAAAACTGAGAGTTTCCCCCACACTGCTAGTGAAGCAGAGTTCCCCAGACTCCCTTGGCCCTCTGCATATAAGAGAAACTTTTAGCACAGTAATTAGCACAGTAGTTAGCACAGTAATTAGCACAGTAATTGTACTTTAAAAAATAATAATTGTATATAGATGAAAGGTTTTTCTATAAATATAATTTGTTTCCCCACAGGCAAGAGAAAGATACGACGTTATAACCGCAATGCGGCCTACGAGCAGGAGCTCCACAAGGAGGCCAACAGGCGAGCAGTGGTGAGGGCCAAAAGACAGGTGAGTCTTACAACACACAATCGTTGTATTTCCAACATCTGTCTAGCATTGACTAGCAATGTATCAACTTGGCTAAAAGCTGGGCAGACTTGCAAGTGGCGCTCAGATTTATTTCTAAGTGTCTTTTTGGTAGCTGTCTCTTTATTTCAAGCAATGGGCGAGATCTTGTCTCTCATAACATTTATTCTCTTACCAAATGTAGGGGCTGGGTGTTACTAGTTTGAGGATCCCTGGGCTTAGAGTTTATCAGTTCTAATAAGTAGATAGAGAGTACTAATGTTATAGAATGGCAGAAAAGGGGTCGGCAACCTGCGGCAACAAAGCAATTTTTAATGGCACGCGGAAGACAATTAGTGTCTCTTGACAAAACAATAAATTGAGTGATAGAGCAAGATAAAGTTTAGGCTCTTGGCACGCTGAATGAATTAAAAGCTCAACTTTGGTAGGCATACATAATTTACAAAAGGTTGCCGACCCTTATGGTATAGCTTGTAAAAATTTTCATTGTGTCTGCCTGGAGTAGTCTTTGAACGCAGTCAATATTCTGAGCTTTCGTTTTCATCAGGCCAGCAGCAAGGCCAGGGAACGTCTTCAGCAGCAGAGGGACCAGTCGCTCGACAACGACAATGAAGACACGGTCATGGACGAACCCTGGGAGCTGTCCGAGACATCGGCGGCGACGGCGAAGGTGTGCGCCCCCGTAAATGCCAGAAAGGCCCACCAGCACCATCAGGGCACCAAGGTCTCCGGGGCCAAAGGGAGCGCGAAAGGTGCCGCCGTTCCGTCATCCGGCGGCGGAAGAAGCTCGCTGGGGAAAGGCGGTTCGGCGGGCGGCTCGGGCGGCCAGCACAAGGAGGACTACGAGTCGGATGTGGAGAACGTCCCCGACGACCTCGCCGCGGAGATGGTGGTCTCTGAGGATGGGTCCGCCAAGAAGAGGAGAGCCCGCGCCGGGAAGGTGAAGTGCAAGCAAGGAGGAGACGACGAGGATGCCTACACAGAAGGAGGACAAGAGGTAATAGTTTCTTCTTGACAACATAAACGCTGTGTAGCTTGAGTATGAGTCCTTTGAAATCGCGGGCGTCCACAGGGAGAATTGGGTGGAGGGAGGGACACTTTTATCCCTCCCTTTTTTATTTAAAAAGTATCTGCCATTATAATTTTACAATTATGGAATTTTATCCTCTTTCCCCCTCCACTCTAGATATATTTTGTTTGGTCTAGAATGAACTTTGCACATCCATTAAACAAATATTTATGTCAACGCCTATGAAGAAATTAGTTCCCCATCACATGGGCTAAATGAGATTTAGTGGAATGAATTAATTCTCATGCCATGGCACACTTTTAAATTTAAATCTTAAAAAAACAAAACAAAAAAACAATGAGATTTCATATGTCCTGCATTTCTAATTGTGTTTTAAATGAAAAGTTACTGGTTTTCCTGGTTTGTTCAGGCAACCCATTCCATGCCCGGATTCCACTCGGGAAGAAAGAGTACTTATACATGCATTGGTTTTGGAAAGTTTTTTGTCCGTATGTTTATCTGAGCATTGTGATAGATTGTTTTATAAAAGTAGTGGCAACATTTTAAAAAAAGGAACAAAAAAATGCATTGATAAAGTTTTCTGATTGATAACATATTAATGCCAAAGATTTCCAACAACTATCTGGACCCAGCCACTTCTGGTCTCCCTTAACATTTTCCCGCCTCTGAGTGTTTCGAGCTATCTCTTTGCCACCAGTATTAAAAACTTCAGCCAGTAATAAAAACTTTAAGGCCTAACCATTGTGTACGTTTTGTGTATTCTTGGTATTGTTCAGGAGGAAGGTGACTACGGACCAGATCACCAGGACGTCCTGAGCAGCATCCCCATCGAGAATGTTCCAGCTCCAGCAGACGTCAAGAAACTGACCATCAACAAGAATTCTGGCGAGACCCTGCTGCACCGTGCTGCCAGAATAGGGCATGAGGTAAATAAACAAACACAACAAATACAAACATCAAATACAAACATCATTAAAGACAATCATTATAAAACAAACAATATCATAAAACAGACAACATAAAACAAACATCATAAAACAAACAATATCATACAACAAATAACATCAAAAACAAAAAACATCACAGAAAAATAACATCATAAATCAAACAACATCACAGACAAATAACATCATAAATCAAACAATATCACAGACAAATAACATCATAAATCAAACAACATCACAGACAAATTACATCAAAAACAAACATCAAAGACAAAGAACATAAATCAAACATCAAAGACAAACATCATAAATCAAACAACATCACAGACAAATAACATCAAAAACAAACATCAAAGACAAAGAACATAAATCAAACATCAAAGACAACCATCATAAATCAAACAACAAAGACAAACATCATAAATCAAACAACATCACAGACAAATAACATCATAAATCAAACAACAAAGACAAACATCATAAATCAAACAACAAAGACAAACATCATAAATCAAACAACATCACAGACAAATAACATCATAAATCAAACAACAAAGACAAACATCATAAATCAAACAACATCACAGACAAATAACATCATAAATCAAACAACAAAGACAAACATCATAAATCAAACAACATCACAGACAAATAACATCATAAATCAAACAACAAAGACAAACATCATAAATCAAACAACAAAGACAAACATCATAAATCAAACAACATCACAGACAAATAACATCATAAATCAAACAACAAAGACAAACATCATAAATCAAACAACATCACAGACAAATAACATCATAAATCAAACAACAAAGACAAACATCATAAATCAAACAACATCACAGACAAATAACATCATAAATCAAACAACAAAGACAAACATCATAAATCAAACAACAAAGACAAACATCATAAATCAAACAACATCACAGACAAATAACATCATAAATCAAACAACAAAGACAAACATCATAAATCAAACAACATCACAGACAAATAACATCATAAATCAAACAACAAAGACAAACATCATAAATCAAACAACATCACAGACAAATAACATCATAAATCAAACAACAAAGACAAACATCATAAATCAAACAACACCAGTGACAACGACATTAAAACACAACAACAGGCCTGTCTTTTTGTTAAGGACCCTGTGTTTATCTGTGTATATCTGCTGCTGTTTTGTTTGTTTTAAATACTTTTTTCTGCCTCTTTCTGGAAAAATTAGTTATGCTAATGATCTCTGTCCGCCATATTGGTATGTCTAGGTTGAGTATAGGGGTCAGTGTTGTTATCAGCTTCGTTTCTTGAAAGTTCAAGGAGAAGGAGAAAGAAAGAAAGTCAGACGCTTGGAAAGAACAAAAAAAAATCGAACATGAATTATTCCGGTCCTCTCTCGCCTCCCGTCCTCTCTCGCCTCCCGTCCTCTCTTGCCTTCCTTCCTCTCCCGCCTCCCATCACCCCCCTCCGGCTTTGCACTATTTTTCCTCACCAGATGTGTCCGTGCCATATTTTATGTTTGTAATACGGCTGTACTCTTAACTCCGGCACATAACGACATATGCCATAAGTCTAATGAATGTCATGAATGCGACGATGTAATTGGTGGAAAATGAGAGAGGGAGGGGGTAAAATGTGGGGGGGGGGTAGTGGGAGCGCAAGATTAATGCTCACCTTGGCCGTAATAAAAAATTGCTCACAAATTTCTCCTTGCGCGTTTTAAATTTCTAACTTATTAAAGAA